>JAJGOT010000125.1:332500-512500 GCA_022457155.1 Cladopsammia gracilis
GAAATCAGCCAGTTTAATATGACCGTCTGAATCGAGCAGAACATTGTCAAGTTTTAAATCTCTGTTAGAGGAAAAGAGATGAAACGGTGTAAGACCTTGGCGTTCTCATTTACAAACACAAGCGTTGTAAAAGCAAACGCAAAGTAGTCTCTCCAGTAAACAGAGCGATTTTGAGTTGTGTCGAGAGTAATTTCGCAATTGCTTTGGTTTTGCGTTGCTACGCTTTGTGATTGGCTAAAAAATCTCACGCAATTTTCTCAACCAATCAGAAGTAAAACTGAAACCAATCGTGACTTGCTCGCACGCGTTGTCCCTCGAACAACCAGGCCCAGATTAGTTCATTGGATCAACCTTGACTGAATTCTCTGTCCACATAGATGTGTAACGAAAACGAAATTTACCTGTAAATGATTCCACGGCCGTGTAAGAACTCCAACCCGCAAACAATCTCAGCTGCATAGAATCTGTAGAAGACAAAACGAACAATTATAGAATCAATTATGGAGACATGTAGTGTAGTTCTAACTTTTCAGTCTGTGGACGAAATCCTACGGTGTGACCGTTCAAATGAAACCTCTTCAGCAGTACTTTTGCATGGTACCATTTGTTCTAACTTTTGAGTCTGTGGACGAAATCCTATGGTGTGACCGTTCAAATGAAACCACTTTAGCAGTACTTTTGCATAATACCATTTGGGAATTTTCGTGAATTTTAACATTTTGGTTGGTTGGCTCGTGTTGTAACATACCTGGATCGTGCCTCGTCAAACTTTCCGAGTGTTTGTATGTGGAACATTAGGTCACCGCCTCCAAGGTACTCCATTACGAAAAACAAGTGATCCTGGAAAAAGACAAATAGCGTTTAGAGCTCGGTGGACAGCTACCAAGAAAATTTAGGGGCCTGTGAGTTACAGTGGCTAGATACGACCGAGTTTCTTAGTTAAAGGGTCTAGTGTGTGGAAGTGATTTTTTTTTTGTTATTTTGGTGTTTCGTGGGAATGAACGTATAGAGCAATTCCTAACAATTCTGTTAAGATGTGAAATTCTTGTTATTTTGGTGTTTCATAATTCTAGACACACTTGAACGATTGCTCTAAATTGCCATTTTTAGTTCACGTTATGGTAAAATTGAGTAAACTTGGCCGCGCTGATCATGAGATCAACACAGGTGGGTACCATTTACCAAGACCAGCTTTGATAGTATTAAATGGACTCGTGAAGGTAGGATAATTATATTGAATTAGGCAGGCCATCTAACATATTACTATCCCTTAGGCAGCTGTTTCCACATTTTTGCTGTTGAAGGTTAAAATTGGTTATGGAGATAGGCTACTTCCAGTTTGGTTGTGTGAACTATGAAGTCATACCATGTTATCGACTGTTGACATTTGCCATTCCCTTCGAGTTTGGTTCGATACAGGTAACTTTGTCCACTTATGTCCTACTTTGGTTGACTGGTGATTTTGGGCTGATATCTGCGCCTCCACGCCTTATCAGTATGAAAAATTGATTTCTCCGCAAAGCTTCCTAGTCAAAGGCCCGAAATCGTAGCGGGGGTTTATAAATTTGTCGCTCGGAGATCAACCATACTGCATGTCAGGCAAGCGTAATATCACATTTCTATTTCAAAATTCCGCCTCCGCGGTAGACAAAGGCCAAAACGAAGGAAAACAGTTACTTACAGACAACTGAATGAATTTGCTAGCAAGGCAAATCCCCCGAGGGGGGAGGGGTGGGGATACCCCGGGTCAGTTTGGTATAGGTGTGTGCCGTGAAGGTTCTTCAACCCTGAGCCAATCAGAACGGGAAGCAAATACATTTCGTGACCGCAAGCGCGGGAAAACGCTGTATATGATGAGTTATTATTATACCTGAGACTGGAAGGCTGAATGAAGGTGAGTGAGGAACGGATGCCTGGTCGCTAGTGCTAGGACTCTTCTTTCCACCATTGTACACTCCACATCATCATCTTCTAAAACAACGTCTTTTTTCAGTGCTTTGATAGCGTACGCTTGCTTGGTTTCCTTCAACTCACAGAGCAGAACCTGAGAAGCAAAATCAGAATGCGTTTTAAACCCTATTATTCGTTCGCTTTACAAAGAAAAGTCCAGAGGCAAACACCCTAAGATGAAAGCACTGCTCAATAACTTTTAATTGAATGGTCACACCGTAGGATTGCATCAATAGACTCAAAAGTTAGAACCACCTTGCACAGCATAGTGAACAGCACCACAGGAAAGTACTGCTCAATAGCTTTCATTTGAATGGTCACACTTTAGACTCAAAAGTTAGAACCACCTTGTACAGCATAATAAACAGCACCGTCAGCTTTCACTGGCATGGTCACCTTTCAGGAGATGCAAGCTAGGAGACGCAACGCGCAGGGAATCAGAGAAAATGAGACTTTCGCGCGCTGGTGTGATCAGCCGCTCGAAAAGCCTCGAGGGACCACTCGTTGTCCAAATTTTAATGCTATAGTTTACTTTCGCAGTTTTACATCAAGGAATTCTTGCGATTCACCTTGGGTTTGCTTGGGATATATTAGCCAAACTACCAAAGATGCTATCACAGGCATGCTAGAAACAAACGACAATGATCATGGTTAGGCCAAGAATTTGATACCTTGCCAAAGCTGCCTTTGCCCAAAACCTTAAGAAGATTGAAGTCGTCAATGTGGTAAAGTCTCTGTTGAATCCTTCTGACGTCTTTTCCCTGAATGCTAGAAGTTCGCTGAGGAACTGGAGGAGATATAGCATCCCAAAGAGCTTCATAAACACCCATATCATCATCGTCGTCGCTGTCTTCATCTTGTTTCGAACTTGTTGGGGATTTCTTGCCTTGACTTGTGCCTGGTTTGCCTGATTTACCGGGTCTTTGTTCTTGACTAATTTTACGCTTTCTTATGTCATCCTGTTGATAAAATCACAATAGTTAAAAAATTCTTAATAATTTCTCGAATGGATTGAAGGCTCTTTGATGGTACAAATAATATTTTCAAGCTGGTTTTCACAAGCGACGAAGTCGGGGTCGTAATCGGAGTGCTAAGGGCGCTTACGACTAAGTAAAAATTAAACAACAGACGGCGACGCCAAGGAAAATGTCACTTGGCAACACATTCCAACTTTGAACGGCTTATACTTCACTGACTGAGTCGGTCAGGCAAGCTGCTTCACCCATATACCAGAGACGAAATGAACTTTCCAAAAATGTAGATTTGATTGACATCGGTGTTACCATAACAACGATAAGATGACGTCATGATTTTTGCATACAGTAAACACCCGCGTATAAGAACCTAGTGATTTAAGAACCTACAGGCTGAAATTGGGCATTTTAATACCCAAATATATAAGAACCTATTTAGGCTGGCAAAGAACAATAGGTTCTTATACAAAAAAAAACACTCTTATTTTGTAGCCAAAATACTGGATTTTAATTGATAGAAATTGTGAAATTGTGAAATTGCGTAATTGTTGACTAAACCTATTGTTTTGTGCCAATCTCGCTGCCGTCGCCGTCGTGGTTACATAGCTCCCTATTGACTGCTTATCGACTGCATTTACTTACCTTGGCATGTGCCATGGCTTCTGCCAACATTTTCTGGTTTATTCCACAGAGGTTTGGGACGACGGGTTTACATTTTTTATGGCAGTTCATGTTACATGCTGAAAAAGATAACATTAGTTACATTGTATAATCACATATTTCACATATTATTTACTTTAGCCTTCAGTCTTCAAGTAATATATAAAATATGAGGAAGAGTGTTTCATCAGAATATCCAAACAACTAGAAGTCGGTTGAAAACACGAGGCGCAACCGAGTTTTTTTTTTCAAACCAACTTCGAGATGTTTGGACACGTGACGGAACACTCGTTTGAGTGTTTGATAAAGCATCTCAAACTGATCATTAAATATAGAGAAAACAAAGGAATGAAACCGCCAAAATATATGCTAATTAACATCTACAGGGCAAAACAGAACAAATACAGTACTTACATTTTCACTAAATGGAACTGGATTATTTGATTTCTTGACAGGATTCAAGAAATCAAAATTGCCATAGGTGGAACTTTGAGTTCTTTAGACGTTATTTTGCCTCGTGAGTTTATAGAGCAGTTTTCAATTGAGTGTCGAAAGTAATTACACAATTGCTCTGGTTTTGCATTGCTACGCTTTGTGATTAGCTAAAAAATCTCGCGCCACTTTCTCGACCCATCAGAAGTAAAACCAAAACCAATCGTGACTTGCTCGCACGCGTTTTCCCGCGCTTGGCGCCGCCGACATGTAATTGCTTCGAGCTCTGATTGGTTCATTGGATTGTTTACGACTGCTGTGATTGGTCAGAGTAATTACGTTGGTTTTGGTTTTACGACACTCAATTGCTCAGCTGCTCTATTTCTTCGATTGCATCACTTTTGCTGATATATAATACTTAGCAAGCAATGCGCCACACATGTTCAATCATGGAAGATTAGCTGGGACATCTGTAAACCCGCAGATGTTATTGTTCACTCGTTTTGTGCTCAGCTGCTTGTGCTCATTGAATTAAAACATAAAACTCCCCAAGAACCAATTGGATTCAAAACGTTTGTTTCTGAAATGACGAAATACTTGAGTACCATGTTTGACTTTTTATAACAAAAGATATCATTTCAATTGAGTAGGTTTCGGGAATGTAAATGATAGGTAGAAGACGGAAAAAAACGTGACTTTTCTTTATTTTTCTACCCGGAAAACTGAGTCTGCTTGACTCTTTCTCTTAATGTGACCACAATTTTTCGCCATGATGAACAAGAATTAAACACCTCTTTATTGTACAACAAAAAATAATGTTAATTGGTTCTAGGGATGAAATTGCAAAATGTGATCGATCAAATGATAGCTACTGCGAGCACAAACGATGTCTGTGATTGGCAAATGATAGAATTGATAAATTATATCACTTGAACAATGCCCCTATCCCTAATCTCTATCCCATAGGGACAAATCTGTTGTTTTCCTAGTGAATCACAGACCTCGTTTGGACAAGTGCTGGATAACTCACCTTATGCGCCACTACACAGAAATGAAATAATAGTGCCAAAGTGTCAGAAGTTGAGAACTGGAAGAGAAAACTATCACTCACCTTGGCATTTTAAGCCTTGTTTATACAATCCATACAGCAAGGACCCGCAATGATCGCAGAATGTGGGGCTGAAGAAAGTCGTTTCCTTGAACTTGTGTGGCATGTCGATCTTGAACCTTTCTTTCATTTTCTACATATAAAAAAATGTGTACAATATTAGAAACTAGTACACAATTTTGAAGATCTACAGTTAAAGACACTTAACAACGTACTGGCAATGTATTTCTAAAGCAGTCGACTATAAAGTTGCTGTCTAGCATTGTAACTCTCAACCTCGTTCCCAGGGTCTCTCGGGAAGATGAGAGACCCTGGGAACGAGGTTGTGTAACTCTATGTAGAGCTGGCACAATTAGATGCCTAAACATTTCAAAGCCGCGTTATACATCTTTTTGTACAGCTGAAGTTGTCATCGGAAACTCCACATACAAGGTGCGAATATAACAATCTATGTTATGTACCAGTCAATTCCAAGACCGCCCATCTCCCCCCCCCCGGGCAAACCCCCGGGCATTTGACTTTTTTAAAAAAAAATTGTCAAATGCCCCACTATGTGGGCAGTTTATACGGTCAAATGCCCCACCGTGGAGGACTTCACAGAGCGTCAAATGCCCCACCGTCCGGGCAAGGAGGGATTAAAGTAACTATAGTTACAGTGGATTTCAGCTTACTTTGGCCGCGCCAGTTACCAAGTTCGTTGGGAAATTTGATACTACGTTGCGAAGTTGTCAATTACATTTGTCAGTTTTGCCAACCAAATTGCGAACTTTGAAACGAAGTTGGCAACTTCGGTGCCAACGAAGCCTGTATGTAAAGTCTGAAGTTGTTCTTAAACGCTATTTGCGAAGTCAAAACAATTTTTAGCCTATCTGGATGGTTTTCTTTTATAACATTATTTTGTAGACTTGCCTAGACAAATCTATAAACTGGTGCTGTTCGGATTGTTTCCGAGGTGAGATCACGTTCGCTCACAGGCCTCCCAAGCTACATACGTGGTGTATGCGACAGCTTGTGTATACAGAGAAATGTATGGGAAAATCACGGATTCTCTAAAATTGGGTAAATAACTATCTATTTTGAAATAAAGTTTACCTTCCTCAAATGGGTTGTTTACTTGCGTCTTGTACCGAATTTGAAGCCATTCCGACGCCATTTAGCGAAGTTATTTGAAGTCGTTGTCTCCCCTTCGCTTAATGGCGTCGGAATGGCTTCAAATTTGGTACAAGACGCAAGTAAACAACACATTTGAAGTAGGTAAACTTTATTTCAAAATAGATAGTTATTTACCCAATTTTAGAGAATCCGTGATTTTACCATACATTTCTCTGTATACACAAGCTGTCGCATACATCACGTATGTAGCTTGGGAGGCCTGTGGTTCGCTGTAAGCTGCATGCCGCTATTTCAGTTGTGGTTTTGAATTCGACCAACATATAAATCGTATATTATCTTTCATGTTTACTTTAAATATCTTGCCATCTTTGCTTGTGCTGTTGTCTGTTGTTTATATTTCTTAGCTAGATTTAGTTTCAGCGAAAAAAAATAGAACGATATTGCAACTTCTGAACATATGTTTCGAAATACTAAATGTAAACAAAGATCATCACTTTCCTTTACAGACACGTGGAACCGGAAAGAATGGATTACGAAATCTTTTACCTTGCGACCGTTGACCAACGTTTTTGTTGAAGTCAAATGCCCGCCCCGTCGGGCCCCGTTTCACGTCAAATGCCCCACTATGCGGAGCTAACCTCTCGTCAAATGCCCGGGGTATGCCCGGGGGGGGGGGGGGGGGGGGGGAATGGGCGGTCTTGGAATTGACTGGTACATTATTATTTTTCTTCTTGAATTTGAAGTACACTGTATATATATATTGTAGACAACAAATTGTTATGAATTTGTTGCTTGATTTGTTTTTGTTATGAACACTTAACTAGGTATCGGTAATGTACTTTGTAACTTCAAAATATGTACAGTTTTCAAAACCACATGTAGATGCCTAAAACATGTTTTAGTATACAGTCATTTGATTAAACGTTGTCACTGATCGGTCTTACCCCTACGCGACCAGACCGAAAGGGAGTATGGGTGAATTAAAATGCATGATTAATTATTCTCTATCGCGTTTACAATGGAGAACAAAACTCATGTTTGTCTTCGCGTGTTATGCAAAGACAACAAGAATCGCTTCGATACATATTCCGTTAAGGACGTTCCGTATTTTGATAATGTGCAGCTATTGAATGTGAATTGATTTCTCTCCATAATCCTTTTCGGTCTGGTCGCGTAGGGATGGAACTGATCAATGACAACGTTTAATCAAAAGACTGTATGCAGTGTTGCGGTTATTGCTGCCTATTGCTGACAATGTCTCTTCTTTAATTTGAAGTACACTAATATACATTGTATAAATTTAATTGTTATGATTAATTTTGTTGTTGTTTGATTTATATTTAGTAATAAATTAATCAATCATTCTTGACTCCTCTTTTAACACAAGAACATTTAGAGCATCTATTCATCTACTAATTTACATGTATTTATTTTATTTTATTCTATCACAGCCCTGTAATTATAACAGATAACAAAATTGTACAACATTCTATATGTATTGGTATAAACCGATTGATCTATTGATCTCTTCTTATTATCATTTCTATGCAAATTTGATTTGCTTGTTTATTTGTAAACAAATGTCACATGTGCAGTATGTACATTGTGTAGTCAACTATTTTCTGCATACATTATAATGCATTACTAGCTAATTATAAATGTGAGCTCCATAAAATGTTATTCATATGTAGTTGAGTGTAAAGTACTAATTAATACAAAAACAAAAACACTTAGTAGAGTGATTTTACTTCAACTGTGAAATAGATAGTAGGATTTTACGCCGTAGTACTTCGTATCAGTTTCTATTATCTTCAAATATTAGAGTGATTACAGTTAACCCAAGAAATAGTTAGTAGAATAGTACGCACTATTAGACAATAATTCCATTGTTTTCTTTTGTTTAATTCGGACTATCACACACTAATTGGTAGATTGTGTTTCACGGGTTAACTGTCCATCAAGGTCTAGCGCTAGTGTAATAGATAGTGCTAGATAGTGTTACACACTAACTAATAGTTTCTGTTTCACAGTTGAAGTAAAATCACTCTAAGTACATGTACAAATAAACTTTCAATGTTGTTTAAATATACCTTGGTTTCTTCAGCTACATTCTGTGTTCCCGGACAAGTGCTAAGAATAATTTCATGGCATCTCTTATGGCAGACCATTGTACAGACTGAAATTCAATAAAACTGCTGGTTGGTGTGATATGTTACAACCATCTAGAATTAAATGTTTATTACTAAAAATAATATTAAAAGCATGACTAATAGAAAGTGCCAAAATTTACATATGGTGCTAATAACAACACTTCAAACTGATGACAGATGAAGTCTCATCAGAAACATACATTGTACATCTTTGAAACTAAAAACATACCTGTGTCCATTTTTATTAAGATTAGCTCATGTCTGCTGGTTTAATGGAACCAAAATAATTATATGCTCAAGATGAAATTGAATACATGAAAAATGAAATTTGATACAATGTACTTACTACATAACCCAATGTACTTATTACATAACCCAACTACAGTCAAACCTCTATTAAGCGCACTTTTGAGATACAACAATTGCACAACCCAGACAAAACAAACTATGCTAACCTGTACATTGATAGCCTTGTTTTCCAAACCCCCTGTGAAATAATAACATTTAAACATTGTTTTCAGAATACCAGCTTGCGGGTACCGTAAATGCTGCTTATAGGCTCCCAACTTATAAGCCCACCTGGTCATATGCCAGTCAGTTTGATGACAAACGTTATTCCGGATATACCCGGACCACCAACATGTATATTTCAGCCAGGGCTTATAAGCAGCATTTTACAGTATTTAAACAATTGGACATACTGTAAAATAGAGTTTTAGTGGAGTTCGAATGATACGGTAAAGCAAATTAAGTACACTGCAAACAGTATATGCGCAAATTCATATTTTCAGTTTTAAATAAACCTGTATGTGAAAACATTGATCATAACAATTACACCTTCAGTAAGTATGACATGAAGATCAGACCTCTTAAAATGACATTATGTTCATTATTTGCCACTTGTACAATACCAGGGATGTAGCTAAGAAAAAACTGGGCAGGCTCATTAACAAGCCTAGCAGGATTTTCTGGCTTGTGCATCTTCAAAATCAACCCAAGTCTTTGTTTTCTAGTGAGATTTCAGCCAGTGATAAGTTCTCTCTCATCTGGTGAAAATAGCCGGTAGCGGCTCTTAGCTATATCCCTGCAATACTTTCTGCTGAAAATGTGCCTGGATCTCATACTTTTTAGATGATAGCGCTCTGCATAATAATTATTATACTGTCATGCATAGAGGACCTCTGCCACCTACTACTACAAAACATTTTGTATGTATTCATTGGAAAAGAATGAATCTTTGGTATAAATACACTGTAACTGGGAGCTCAATAAATAACAGTGAAACTGGAATTCAAAGCAGATCTAATTTTTCATTAATTTTAAAGTTTGGCACTTAACCCTTTAAGCCGCAACTGTGATCATCACCAAATTTCTCCTTGTAATATTCAATGCTTAATCAATCAGAGGTCAGGAGAATTAAGGAAATGATCAGCCAGTTGCAAGATTAATTAACAACTTCTTCCCACTATTACTTCTATAAGAAACGTATAGGGACAAGAAAGGAGAATTTGGATTTTGATATTGCGGACCACAATCATTGTTAAGGGTTAAATTGAAATTAGAGCAAGAGGAGGCAGCTAATTCAGAATTACATATTATATTCATGTACAATTTTGTAACCAAATAAAAAATTTAAACTTGTAAGTTTAACTTACCACATAAATTCCGAGCAGACAGAACAAAAGACAGGCTGTCTAAAGAACCTGGCAACAAATCTATGTCCTCTAATCATGTGACATTTCTGCTTTCGCATGGCGCCGCGGCGTCCAGTGAGACCACTGTGATTCTCATGAGGCTTGCCTTCTTTTGTAGGGTCATCTATGAAATAAGAGTAATACATGTACATTGTAACAAATGAAAGGGCTCAGGCAAGTGTAATAAATTATTATTAATGTAGTGTTCTCACCAGGATTTTCCCTTGGGATGTCGCAGGGCCCCCTCTGCTGAAAAATAGGGGCCCTGTAAGAATATTAGAGGGCCAAAGTCACTCCAAAAGGTCTGTTACATGAAGTACCTACCTGATCCAACATGGTGGACAAGATGTTTACAATTTGATAGCAATGCTTAGTAATACGCAAACCTTCACCATGTACGTGTGGCCAACGAGGGTAAAGGCAATAAAATTAAAGGCTTCAAATTTTTTGATAAATGTTTTTACATTTGTATTCATTTGAACAAGCAAAATGCTGGGGTGTTCGATTGACCATTAAACTACTCATAAACATTCAAAAGTCTGTTTGACTCAAATCTTGCTCCTGCGCCCTTGCGGGCGCATCTTCTTGGCTTTTGGTGCTTTTTGGTGCTGCATCTGAGAAAACAGATGACTTTTTGCAGTGGCGCCATTTCGGTTCCCTATACAAAAAGATGTCTGAGAAACGAGCGCAAAAATACCGTACTGATGATGTAACATTACCCAGATCAGGGTAGTCCTTCTGATTGGTTGAAACAATCTCACAACCAATCAGAAAGACTACCCTGATCTGGGTACGATATTTTTGTGTTTGTTTCTCAGACGTCTTTTCACAGAGGGAACTGCAGTGGCACCACTGCAAAAAGTCATCTGTTTTCTCAGGCTATGCAATTAGCAGCTTTATTTAACCAGATAATGTATAAATGCAGACTGAATGTTGGAGTCTGCAGGTGAAGACCTTAACTGCGACCATGCTTGCAAATAGAAGCTTAAGAACAAGCATACAAGTACATATATACATGTACCAGTGGATAGTGTTTTTCGCACACTCTGATTAGCTGCTCAAACTTGGAATAATATTTTGCTGTTCACCTCCAGGCATTATTCTGGATTTTGCATGCATTTGTCAGTGGAGAAAAATGCGTAGGAGAGGGGAGGGTCAGACGGCTGTTTTGTATTCATGAGTTGGCTTATAGAGCGGTTTTCAATTGAGTATCGAAAGTAATTTTGCGATTGCCTTGGTTTTGCATTGCTACGCTTTGTGATTGGCTAAAAAATCTCGCGCCACTTTCTCGACCAATCAGAAGTAAAACCAAAACCAATCGTGATTTGCTGGCACGCGTTTTCCCGCGCTTGGAGACGGCGACATGTAATTGCTTCGAGTCCTGATTGGTTCATTGGATTGTTTACGACTGCTGTGATTGGTCAGAGTAATTACTTTGGTTTTGGTTTTGCGACACTCAAATGAACACCGCTCTATATAGGAGCTTTTGTTTCAGAAATAAAGTTACTATATATTTTGGGATGGCTATCCATTGGCTTGATAAATACACTGTGGTACTAACTTTAAAAAGAATTATTCACCAAAATGAAGGTGAAGAGAGGAGATATTTCCCTCACCACTTTGTGGCTTGGCAACTATCCCACACTATTCACCTCCACTTCAGTGAATTTCTTTCATGTAAATATATTGTTTTCCTGAGGTGCTGTAAACTCACAGATGGTTTACCTCTGACTCCCAGGATGATTGCGTAAAACTAGCATTATTGAGCACTTCAATGAAGTACAAATGTACTAAAACTCATGTAAACTATTTAGTACATGCAACTTTGTATTCATAGCTGTACTTAATAGGATCACTTAAGAATTACACCCCTTAAACAAATACATCATAGTACCCCCCCCCCTCCCTCTACAAAAACAGTTGATTTTTCTCTGTACCCATTATAAAAAGTCATTCTTTATCTGCAAGGAGGGGATGAATTGTGAACACTAAAAATAGAATCGTCCCTCTTAACAAACTTAATCTAAAATTAATGATTCTTACCAATGACTTCAATAAAATGCCTGACTTGCACCAGTAATTTGCCAGTGGGTTGAAGATCCAACTAAATAAAAGACAAAAAAAAAAAAAATAATAATGAATAACAAAATATACATGTAGGGCCAAACTAGCTTCTTAGTGGCAATTGACAGGAAGACAAGCCAGATCAGAAAATTGTTATTTAAAAAAATGATATATGGGGCGCTTGATGTACTGTATTAGACTGCAAGTAGTCTCTTGCTTTTCCTAGTTTTCTTGTTAGTGAGGTGTTCATGAAAAGACAAGTGAATCAAGTGACCAAGACCATTTAAAGGCCCACCTTCACCCATAATGCTGTGTGCGCCATGATCACTTTCTGTTCTGAATTTCATGTAACACATGCAACCAATCAGATCACGCATATGAACAATGGACCACTTCAAAACAAAAACAAATGACCGCAACGTCTTTTGGGTGAAGGTGGGCCTTTCAAGGCTGGTTTTCACTGGCAAGGGAGTCTGAGTTGGAGTCGTTGTCAGAGTCGTAAGAGCGCTTCCGACCTAGTGAAATTCAAAAATCGGAGTAATAAGCTCGACGGAATCGGAGTCGGAAGAATCAGAACGGTTCCATTTTCTTCCAATTCCGCGTATGACTCCGTAATCTTCCGATTCCGTCGGTTTGATTGGATCGTAACGCTCTGCGCTTCTGATTACGACTCCGACTCCACCGTTAGTGAAAACCAGCCTTTAATAAAACCTCTTTGGCAGTACTTTTGCATGGCACAGTTACTACCATACATGTAGGGTTTTTTATTCAATACTTCACAAAATAAAAATTTGAATTTTAATTATATGAATTTTTAATAGAAATACATAATTATATGAATTTTTGTTACACACAACTGTAAGTAATGAACGGCAGGCAACAACGGGCAAAAAAAGAGATTATTTGTATTAAATTCCAATCTGCCTTGACAAAAGATATTCATCTGAGAACGACAATGCGTTCATCCTTATCATTCTCAAGAACCCAATAATAGACGTATTGATTTAAAATGGCAATAACACTTGATTCTTTGGCATTCGATTCTTTACAAAAAAAATTAATTATGGTCCGTCGACAAAAAAGGAGAAGTGTCGAGACATCGGTGATTAAATAGCACAAGTATAAAATCTTTTCTTGAAGTGGACATTCTTTTTCCAATTAGAAACCATCTCTTGCTGGGCTGTTGCCAAAATAGAAATCCATAACAAACAGATACACCTCACTCGCAAATGTACTATGCAAATTTCGGAGCGGCGCGCGTTGAAATTCAGTTTATTGTATACACGGTAATCTTTTTACTAAAACATTTTCATTCCTCAAAATTCAAGACTACTGCGCTTATTCTCGATTAATGCTATGATTAAACTTCACAGAGTGTGGACAGAACGCGAGCGATGGAAATCGAAAACTTCAGTTAATGTTGAATGGATCTAAAAATATTTTGATATTAAGCTTATGAATTCGGAAGTTCAGACGGCATGCATTCTACAATAAGATTGATTGCTTTTAATATCTTCTTACGAAGCCAATATGTAACATTTTTCGTACCAAAACGTGTACTAGTGTAAAAGCTATTTACACTTACCCAAACGCTGGAAAATCCATGTGAGTCGCGTTTACATTGATCAACCAAAAACTGCACACCAATCGATACTTCTGCAGTAACTTTTCCGCTCGGCCTTTGTAAAACGACAATGGTTATTACACGGCCATCGTAAAGATGCGTATCGAAGCATTTATTCCATTCCGGGTAAATAGTCTTTTTCTTCTGAACCAAAGAGATGCCTTGAGTCGCAGAAATTACCGCTTCTTTTATGTGCACTGCACAATACGAATCGAACGGCTCCGCGTCTTTCAACCAGCCGGGTGCCGGTTCAACATCTATCAACTTTACTCGTATAAATCCCATGCTCGCTTCGCCGTTTAATTACCGAAAACCTCAATCGTTATATCCTGCCTTAAAGAAACTAAGCCACTGACATCCCCTCGACTATATAATGGTTGAACTTCCGTTAAATAATGCCCAGAAAAACCGTCCTCCGCAGTTTTACCGTGACTCAAATTTGAGCGGTGACTTCACTCTTTGACCAGACACTGAACCGTGACAGCACCCCCGTGACAAGTTCCATATATGGGTCGTTGCATCCAAATTAGGGCGTGAAATCCACATCCGCCTCCAGTTACTATGTTGATTTCCGGGGGCGTTTTCCTCTATTTGCGTCAATCGCGCTTGCGTTTGTAAATTTCATGTGACTGGAGCTGTCATAGCTAGGAAATAAATGACAACGTAACTGAGTTTAGTTTCCTGAGAACATAATGACCAGAATATCACCATAGCTACCCTGAGCGCTACAGGCTTTCACGGCTCGCGCTCTCGTCTCTCTTAATAAATACACACCTCTCATGTCTCCGTTTCTCATAATCATATTATTTTCTCATAAAAGTGTGCCGCAAGAGAACCTATAAGAGATTTCACGAATGCAAATGTTTTTCACGAATCAAAACCTAAATCAAATCTGAAACTATATACTGTCTGTGACTTGATTATAATTAATTGCTAATAAATTTAAATAAAATATATAACAACATCGTACTATAACAATATATTATTGTAATATTCCGCCGGATAACATAAAGTCCAAAAGGCTTTTTAAAAAGTGGGCTTCATTGGGGGCTTATTTTTGGAGGGAATTTTGCGCTACAAAAATGGTTTGGCTTATATTTGGAAGGGATTTTGCGTCTGAAAATGCCAAGGCTCAAATAGGTATACGGTGCTATAAAGCCATCACATGAAATGCAAGTCTATAACGCCGCATGAAACAATAAAGGCCATTTCCGAGTTACGTTACGCCTCGTTGTCAAAGCGAGGCTAGGTGCACAACCTTTCATTTCATATGATCACATGCAATCATATGAAAGGTTTCGCACCTAGCCTCGCTTTGATAGAGAGGCTAGAGGCAACTTCAAGCCACGTTATCAGCACATATAAAGTCAGATTGCTATTTACGTAAGTGGTGAAATAGAATAATAGTTTGTGTGCGGAGTTTTGCCCTAAAGCGTTCTTGGGCTCTTGGGGAGGGATTATCGGATTATAATGTCAGTTTGGGGGTCTTATTTTTGGGATCGGGAGGGCTTATTTTAAATATCGCTTCTTACTGCACGACTGGCTAAGTACCGTGACAAACCGTGTCGATTGTGTACCGCTTTATTACTCCAGTGGCTTCCATTGCTTTTCTTGGACGCGGGCCCTCTAGTTTTGAGTGACGTAGTTCTCATCCACTTTGCCGTAAGGCCGGGAAAAGAAGGCCAGTTCCGGTTTATTGCTCGCGAGAAAACCGGAAGCTTTTTAGGCCAGGCTAGGGCAAGGCTACTCGCAATGCGTCATGTAGTCTGGAGTCGATGGTAATTATTGAACAGCTGCAAAGAATCCCGAGGTGGGGGGGGGGGGGGGGGGGGGATAAGCATATTAAGGTAATTTCCTCGAAAAGGATCTTAACTTTTTTCAAACTTGGTACGATTGATAGCCATGCTTAGAACATTCAAAAACTGCAATAAAAAGAGAGGGTCACCGTGCTTGTTTTTACACTGTCATTTATAGTGACTTTTTATACGAGAGAGAGAGCTGGAACGCCAAGAAAGGGATTGTTATTACCTGCAGAAACTATCAGTACCGATAGAAATTTTAACATTAATTTATTTGATTATACAATATTCATTCAGGGAAGTAATTTCAAATTGCCCGGTCTTACAAATTTTGCAAGGAAATCGGACCGCTTCGGCATTACCACATACTCCTCATCGGGCTCCAAATACAGAGTTCCACGCGAGCACAGAATTAAAACAAGTTCCACCACTAAACTTTTTTTCTGCTTAAAATATGTTGTTTATAGTCCTATAACGAGTAAATTACATTAATAAATAAATATGGGTCACCGTGCTCGTTTAGGAGAAAACAATCTCTTCAGTTAATTTGGCCAACTACTCAAAGGAAACCCCGGAAGGAAACCTTCTTGGTTCGGGTGCGCGCGCTCGACGCAAGAAATTATGCGCAGTATGTATGTAACTGGCCCAGTTCAGTCAGCCTTATTCACCGCATGATAAGCATTCATATAAATTTGACGTGGGATGATCGTCGTATAAAATTTGAAAGGAAACCCTGGTAACCAGCTTCAGAAACCCGTTTCGTTTCGTGGGTGTTCGTTCTCGCATTTTAAAGGGTACCAATAACCTCGTTCCCAGGGTATCAGCTCCAGGGCTTGCAGGGGGCGGGAACCAATTCTTTCCGTTGTTCCTGTCAGCATTAGTAGTTCACACCGACTAAAAGAAGAAAAAGAGAGTGCTCGCAATGTTAGTTGTCTAATGTATTAATTAAAAGCATGCATGCAAACCACGGGTACAAACGGCAATAAACAATGGGTGAAAATACGGCCACCTGGCTAGCGGTCACGTGTTTTAAATGAATATTCTGTGGGACATTTTACGTGGTTTTACATCAAGTGGTGGACCTTTCGACACTTTCTTGAAGATCTGAGCTGGGCTTTGACCGGTGCCTTGACAAGCTGAGTTTATTGGCGCTTTTCAGTGATTAATTAAAGCCCTTAAGACGATTTTGCAGTCAAGAAGTGAACAAATTTCTATTTCTGTTTTAAAATACATTCGTGCTGCGATGCAAGGAGCCGACAAATACAGAACTAGTCGAAAACTTGTGCTACACTTGGACGTGAATAACGCAGTTTTCATCGGTGATTCCATCACAAAATCTGTAACACCAGAAGAAGCTTTAAACGAGTACCTTACTGATGTTGCGTGGGGGCAAGTGGACAAAACGGGAGAGTGGATAGGGGATAATAGCACATTATCTGCTAAACCATACGAAGGAAATTGTGTCTCATATTACAGCTTTGCCAAGGCTAAGTACAGAGGGAAGCCAAGAGGCGTTTTTAAAGCACACATTCGGAAATTTACCGAAGAGGAAATAGGAAAGCCATTTAGGGGATTCTACGAGCAAATGATCGACGCTCTGGAATTCCCTGGGGACATTAACAGTGGCAATGGTACTGATCTGCCTTCTTTCACAGACAAGAAAGGAGTTCCGCATCATTGCATTGTGCCTTCTTTTTACAAACTTTTAGACCATTTGTATCAAAGCAAAAGGGAATTTGCTATTGTTTTTCGTACTTTTGGTGGAGATGGTCACGTGGTACTGCAAGCGACAAGAGATTACTTACATGGAAGACACATCTCCGAGAACCCACAGGAAGCCCATGCAAGTGGAGATCCTGTGGAGAACTCGACCCCTGAAGTGAATTTTACAACAGGGAAAATAACACGGTCAAGCAATCAAATAACGATAAATTGTCCTGAAGATCATCTGGTGCTTTCAAACTTAAGGGACATTTACAAGTATTTTAGTCAAACAAATGGCATAAAGTTATTTGTTGATGATTATGATTGGTGGAAAGCACAAGAGTATAATTCATTAGCAGCGAAGCCCCTGTTAATTGATCCCGGCGATGAATCAGTGCATCATATCATGTTTGATGATAATTTCCGTCCATGGGAGCCAGAAGATAGTATTGTCAATTTGCTATTCGCTGACAAGGGAAGTTTTTGTAGTGTAGATCCAGCATTGTTTGATCATGTCTGTGCAGTTAAGGCTGACCTTTACCAAAGCATTTGTAACAGAAATTATTTTGTTGATAAAATTGAACTGTGTGAGAGAAATTATAGCAAATTTATTTCAGAAAGGAAATAATGTACAGTAGATGAGCTTTAAACCAACTGATTTTTATACAAATGTACTACATTGTAACTTTTTGCAAGTTAACCGTTTGATAACCAATAAAACTCAACTTATAAAATTGCTGTGACCATATTGGTTCATTTTGACTATCCTAGTACAGTGGAACCCCGTTAATATGGTCACCAACAGGCCATGAAAATTTGGCCGTATTAACGGGATGGCCGCATTAACAGGGTTTCATTATAAGAAAATGTATGGGCGCGCGTTTTGCCGGGACAAAAAAAAGTGACCGTATTAACAAGGTGACTGTAAGGCGGAGTTCCACTGAAATGCGGGAAAATGGATATATCTGAGATGGTATATTATTATAAGAGGTGAAATAATCTGAATAGTCTGGGGAGGAAAATGCAGAACATTTCGCAAAGAAAAGGGTTCCAAGAAAGGAGTGAAAACTGACATATATCAGTGAAATCCTTCTGCCGACTACCATGCTTTGCAGTTCTTCAATATCTTTGGAAAGCTTTTTTACAAACTTACATGTACATCCCTGTATTATTCTCATGTTCCTACTGTATGCCCCATCCCTCATCATCATCATCATCATTCTGCTACCCCTCTTTACAGTTAAGCTAAAATTATAGGTTTTTTCCCCGAGTATCCCTATCCCCCCAGTACCCCTATCCCCCCAGGATAAGGAGAGTGAACAGTTGTACTCGTTTGCTCCATTTGTTGCGCCACCCCTACCTTACCATAATATTCATCTTAGTGGTGGGAAACTGGGAAACATTTGCCTCTGCGACTCTTCTTCAACATAAAGCAGCTCAAATCCAGAACATAATCCTCCCTCCCAGGAGGTGATGATTCCCTTCCCCCACCCCCCACCCTTTCTTAGGTTTTCGTACTGACAGCCACTGGTTGTCAGCGGTAGGTCCCAGTTGTAAGACAAACAAACATGGCGGCGGCAAATATGTCGGCGTAGTAAAACTACCAAGCAAGCACAGTCATTTTTTTTATCTGCGATTGAACATGGTGAAATAGCAGTTGTTATTACAACTACTTCAAACGAAGAAAGTTGGTAAGTAAGAATTGTAAAGGAAGAACATCGCGTACATTTCTCAATTCGAAGGATAACATTCCTTTTAGGCAAAACAGACCAAAGCAGATGTCGACTGTGAAAGTTCAGATGGTTTTTTTTTCGTTAGCTTTATTTCGGCTACTTATTAGACTACTTATTTTCACCCAAATTATATTCTCTTAGTGTTTTCCTGAGGGTTTAAAATGTCTAATTTTAGCTTTTATTACATATAGCTTTGATTGATTGATTAAAAATAAACTTGTAAATTTAATTTCACTGCAAAATTTCAAGTGGCTGAACGCATCTGCAGGAATTCGAATTCTTTCTTCGGTTCTTTCCTCGTGTACGGGTTCGCAAGAGATTTCACATTGTATTCCCTTTGTTTAGGAGCACAGCCACTCAGAAATAGCAAAAGCTAGTTGTTCCCACTCCCAGTGAGCTTTATGTTGTTATCCTGACTAGATCTTGGGGGTGATTACCGGTATTTATTTCATGTTCTTTCCAATTTTAGACACCCCCTGTAGATTGAAGCTCAACATTAGGGTTAGAAGATGGCATTCCTGGATGACCCTGAATTTATAATTGCCCACATTCGTCACTCATGCGTCATCACAGATGACACTGGTAAGCACTTAAAGTGCCTATCACCCCCAGAAAGTTATTTTCAGAATCAACTCTATGTACATTGAATAGTGAATGGTAAAATATTTCTCATTTTGAACGTCGCGTTTGTGAGTTATAGAGATTTGAATTTACAAAATGCTAATTAGATGACGTCAACCCGGGAATTTGCCATTATTTCTACGCCAATTAACAATGCGCAGTTTACAGCTTGAGGATAATTAATTTGATAAATACTAAAAATAAACTGTGGATAGTCAATTGATTCGTAAAAAATATTACTCAGAGGTGAAAACAGGTAGTTGTATAATAAATTATTCCCGGGTTGATGTCATCCAATTAGCATTTTGTAAATTGAAATCTCCAGTAACTCACTAACATGACGTTCAAAACAAGAAATATTTTACCATTCAACTATTCAATGTACATAGAGTTGATTCTGAAAATAACTTTCTAGGGGTGATAGGCACTTTAAAATTGTTGTTTTCAGATGTTACAGAATATTCACCTCCAAGGTTATGACACAGCCTTCAAGAGCACCCCTCCCTTCTCTGCCAGATTGATTGTATTCCCTGTTGTATGGACTGGAGATTGAGTGCATAGCCTGCCTTGTACCCATGACACCCACGAAAAAGTAAAAAGTTTCCATGCACTTATGGCAAAAAGACCGACTGCCCCCGTTTTGTTTAGTTAGGAAAATATGTTTCACTCCCCCTTACCCTGAGTCTATTTTTTGCTTTGTGTCCCATCTTTAAAGAAATTCTGCATACAGGAAACCTCTGAAATGTTTTCTTATTAAAAATGCTATTCTCCTAATTAAATTGAGCATAAGCATGACATTACACATATTAAGAATACAATTAATGTCTTGCCTAAATTAACTTTTTTTGTTCTCATTACTGAAGGTATGTGTGAACAAGTGATACTGAATGAGGAGATTGAAAATGAGAAGGCGATTAAGCATCGCAAAAAACTCATTGGAAGATATTCCATTGACAGGTATAAGCACACGCCTACATGTAGTGCATAGTTTACTGCAGTCCTTGTACATCGAGATTATGAGTACATGATGCTCATTATGAATGTATTATATGTCAAGGCACTGAACACAAGTTGATTAGGGACAAATTGCTTGTAGTATTTGTGACCCTCCAAAGGAAAACAGTGAATAAGGTGAATGTACGCACACAGCACACTCGCACGTTAAATCCTGGGGGGTACTCCCATATATGGGCTGTATAGGTATGTGCCGCTGTGAAGGGTATGGTTTTCAGGCAGTTTAGTCTAGGATAGGGTATAGTAATCAGAGATTTTTGGTCTAGAATAGGGTATCATTTTCCACGAAACTGATCAGTTGCGTGAAGAATTTAGTCTAGACGAGGTTTACTGGCAAATGGCATTAAAAATCGGTAGGGCAGGCAGTACGGCATTTCTACTTACCCCTGGCATCATAGACTGTGATAGTGAACGAGTTTCTGGAAAATAGTGAGTCTGGAATAGGTCTAGGATAGGGTAAATTTGCAGAGTACCCCCCCCCCCCCCCCCGGGGTTAAAACAAAAGAAGCGTGCCTCAACACAATCGATAGCTGCATGTAAGTCACTTTCCTCATTAGCGTCAAACCCATTGTTTTCGGTTGCACACTAAAGACAATGGAACGTGTTAAGATCTTTGCATGCAATTTTGCACGTATTAACATGATGACCGTGTCAACTTCGATTCCACTGTTCGAAAGGTGAGATAGAGTTTTAGCCTGGTTTCCATATGATCGCAAAAATTTTTCTGTGGGAGCATGCCCCCGAACCCCTCTGGATACTCGTTCAGGATACCCACTTTTCAATTTCTAGCTAAAAGCCTGGGGACACTTAGGCATGCTGTGCAAAGACCTTATGATTGAGAGGGCAAAACTGAGCAACTTAATTTTGTTTTTAGGGATATTCTGGACTTTCCAAGCTATCCCCAGTCATTTGATATTGCCATCAGCCCAGATCTCAGCCTAAGGAATTCCAAATCACAAGGAAAGGGTGATCGCAGCAGAAGAGAAAGGTACATTGTTCGTGTATTGCGCATTTGTCATTCTCATTTGTTGTTCAGTAATTGGTTCCATAACCCATGCACTTTCCCGGTAAGGCTCATTTCTCTTCTTAGCAAATAGAATTGCCCATGATGAACAAAAAATTTGCTGTCTCTGGCTCATTGAAAAGATATTATTACCACTACCAATAAGATGAGTTAAGACTGACGACAATGACAGCTTTAGACCACAGGGTCACATATCTCTCTATCCTAACTTACTTAACTTAGTCCTCTTCATCCCGGATGGGACATATTAAGGCACAAACGGACTGTTTCCATCGGGACCAGTCTTTTGCCGCATGCTGTGCCTCGCCCCATGTCAAGCCCATCTCCTTCATCTCGGCCATCACAGTATGTCTCCACTGTACTCCTAACACTTTACCTTTCATTTTTTTGAAAATTCTATTTTCTTTCTATATAGGCAAACAGAAGTTAAATGTAAGACAGTGTCCTGGAAGGAGGGAGAAAACAATGTTTTGAGTGGTATGATATTCAATTCCGTATATAAATATTTAGGAGTCAGTGTTCAAAGACCTACTCAAGTTTAGCTGAATTCCTCGATTGAGGCCAAATTGTTAGATCCAAAAAAGTCCTATCAGGCTAAAATCTAGCCTGCGAATACAGCGCCCTCTCATTGCTCCCGGTCACTAGGGGCGTTTGTGCGAGAGAGTCCGCAAATGTCCCTAGCGGCCGGGAGTAATGAGAGGTGGCTGTATTCACAGGCTATGCTAAAATCAAACCCAAAAAAGTCCAACAGCTCAGAAATGAATGTAACCCAAAGTCCCTTTTCTCTCTGCATATAAGGGTTTATGGTTTTTGGTGACCCCCAAAAAGATTCTCACCAAAATCTTTCACCCCAAAATTTATATCCCCAAAACAGTCCTCAGGTTGCAATTTTCAAACCCAAAAAAGGTCTTTACACCTCCCTGTTACCATTATTCATGCACCTGAGTACCCCCTCCCTCCCGCTGCACCCCCGGGGATGATCCTTGCACTGGGATGATCCTATCAACATATTAACAGGATCTACAGTGTACCTAAGAGATGAATCACTTCTGTAATTGCGACATGGTCCTATTTTTTTTGTGTGTTCATCAAAAATCCTTAAGTTGAACTTTAAAAATTATCAAACTGTGTCAGTGTAAAAACATAAGCTTACAGCAATATTGGGTTACATGTTAGCATTTCTTATTCACGGGTTGGCTCTTAGGAGCCTTTGATTTTGCATATTAATAGGTAGCCAAACTGTAAATGCATCTAGTACTGTTTCTCCTTTTGTTTTCAATAGCTGAAGATCTGTCTCATGTGTTCAGCAAGCGAGAAGTGAAACAGGACAAGACCAAAACTGTCCCAGTTTCTCAGCTTAGCAGGCAGCTGGAAGAATCCCTTGGCAAACCTAACAACCCATTCTTGGAGTACTCCAAGTTTGATGGAGAGGTAAGCTAGGAGCTTACAGTAAGAGCCTGATTCTCACATGGTCATGGTTGCCTCGCACTCCACTCCCTCCTCTTCCTGTCTGATACATGTCCAGTGTTTGATGTCACTTGACAGTTGAACATTTCCACCAATCAGAGAATGTTCCCTCACATTCATGAAATTCCTGATAGAGAAAAAGCTGTCTAACAACCACTGTGACTGGTCGAAATATGACGTCAAGAACAAGCCCTCAAATAAAGGGCTTCAGACGGCAAGAGGAGTGAGTGAGTGCAACCAACCTCAGACCGTCTGAGAATCAGCAGGCTAGGAACGTAACAGTCTAATGTCAAACTTTAACCTTTTCACTCCCAGAGTCAATATTATTTTGGAGACATGTGTAGTTCTAACTTTTGAGTCTGTTGATGAAATCCTACAGTGCGACCATTCAAATGAAACCTCTTCGGCAGCACTTTTGCATGGTACTATTTGTTTTTCAATATTTTGGGATTTTTCTTTAATTTTGTTGTTTGGCACTCTTAGGAGTGAAATGGTTAACATTTTAAATTGCAAATTGTGTTTTTTACTTGCTGAGGTACTGGTAATGATAAGTTCATAAGTCGGAAGTGAAAGTGACCCAATCAGACCAAAATATCCTTTCACAATTTCACAATAATAAGACAAATAAATTAAATAAATACATTTTGGCCAACACTGTACACTTTATTGAACCCCTGGTGGCTAATTCATTTTCTGGGCCTTCTGGGGGAAGTGGGTTAATAGTGGGGGGGGGGGGGGGGGTGGGGGGGGTGGGGGCTTATTTAAACTCTCTCTCTCATCATCATCATATCATCATCAATCTTTATTTATACACGAAATTGTATCATATTTACATGGTCTTCCTAGGAGTAGTGTGAATTTACACTAGAGTACATTACCTGTAGAACTTTGTCTACTTAACTAAGAAAGATAAAGTACAATGAAAACTATGATCAAGGTTTCTTCAATTAATCAAACTACATTAAACTAAAAATTGAACTATAAAACTTAACTATATTACACGTAATAATAGAATGCTATAAAAACTTAAATGATCATTGTTTCGTTATAATCTTTCACACATAAAAAGGTTTTAAAATCGTTCAAGTTGGGCTGCTGTCTCATCCCTAAGGGGATCTTGTTCCACAGAACAGATCCCCTGTAGTGTATGCTTTTTTTTTTTTTTATTTTTTTTTTTATTTTGACACCACGTGACCTACACATACATTTTACAACTGTAGTGTATGCTACCTTTGGCGTATTCAGTTCTCGGTCTGTGAATGTAACAATTAGACTCAGAATTTCTAAGATCATTCTCAACTGGATAAGAAAATTATGAAACTGTTGCATATGAAATTGGAAGTTGGAAATGTTGAGATCAAGAATATAATGCAATTTATCACCCAACTGTGACTGTTTCTTCTGTGATTTTGTGGGAGTAGGGGGATGGGGTCTTAACAGAGGGGGGGGGGGGGGGGGGGGGGTTGGGGGTTAATACAGCATTTACGGTAATCATCCTATACCATGTTAAATTTGAGGTTCATTTTGCATATGATCTCATTTCAGGCTTACCAAGACACTTATCCCACCAAGAAATACAGAATATTTTTAATGATGCAGTCAGAGGTAATTACATGTAGTGTCAGTTCTCCCAGACTGATTTTTCTATTTATGTTTTGTAGAAGTGCAGTGGTGTATTGGTTTAATAGAGCATTGGATCTCAGATCTAAATGTTGGTGGTTCAATCTCTGGACTCTTCCTTCATATTGTTTCCTTAGACAAGAAACTTTGTCCCACGTTGTCTCTCTCCACCTAGGTGTATGAAGAAGAACTGGTGACATAATGTATGGGAAACTTTGCAAGGGACTAGCATCCCATCCTAATTGCTTCAATCAATATGTTACAGAAACCAGGGTAATCTCCAGCTATGTTGGGCCACCTGTGGCTCGTTTGCAATGTTTACCTTGGTTGTGACAGTCCAGATCTGCTAAAAAAGCACAGGTTCCCCATACATTGTCAGTGGTCACATCTTAGCACTCATTTGTACATAAGAATCCTGAATTAATAACTTATTAAAACCATGAGGGAAAAAAACTGTTTGAGTTGATGAAAGTTACAAGTCAGGGGAGAAGAGTAAAGAATGAAGCAGACCTTGGGAAAACATTTTCTTGTAAAGTAATGAAGTTGTCTTTCAGTAGCATCGTGTTGCAATGAAATAAAATAATGATAATAGGCCATACGCTACTGTGATTGTATGTTTTAACTCTCAAGCTTTCGTCGGACACCGACATCGTCAGGAGAAAACTGAAAGAATTTACATAAATGCGAAGCAATATAAAGACTAGCGTGGATACGATGTAACACCTAAACAAGAACAAAAACACTTAAACAAAGAATTCAGACTGACAAAAGATTCAAAACAAAATATTCAAAATAAAAGGTCCCTCAGTTCTGTGCATTCGTCACGAGAGTTTATTTTGGGTTTTTTGTTTCGAATATGTGCAGCCTCTAAGAGTCTTAGATTTACGGGGTCGTTGTTTCGGCCGATGATCTTGACAGAAAAACATGTGCGGCCACGTTGGCAGTCCTGCAGGTGCCTGTAGAAGGATGATGAATCAGAGTTAAGATGTTCTCTGACTCTGTCATGCAGCGGTCTAATGCTGCTGCCAATGTAAGTCAGTTTACATTCTTCGCACTCGAGTTGGTAGACTGTGTTTTTGGTGAGGCACAAATTGTTTTCTCCGCGGATGAGACAACCGTTTCTAGTGCATTGTTGTTTGGCTGGTTTGGATTTCAATACTTGTCTTAGCGTAGTTGACTTGTGTGCTAGCCGGACGGGGAGGTTTTCTTTCTTGAAAATCCGGCGTATTCTATGGTTAAGGTCGTCATTGATAAATGGTATTCTGAAGTAAAGGTACTCGTCATTGGCATTGTTTGTCTGATGTTGCCGATGTGCGTTTACAGGTTGTATGTACGTTTCCCTGATAGTCTCATTTGAGTACCCGTTGAGGGACAGGACGTTATCGAATTCGATGTTGTGTGCGATTCTTGCATCTGAGGTGGTGCAGCGTTGGTTTATGCGCCGTCTCTCGTTGATTATGAAGTGGCGCTTGCACTTGCTTGGTAGGGCTGATTGATGATGTACAAACATCGGTTTTTTTGCGCTCTTTTTGTAGAATTCAAATGAGTGCGCACCCTGGTTGGTTATAGTGACCGACACGTCCAGTAGAGACAGGGTGTGTCCATTGGGCGTGGCGGTGGGCTTTTCGATTTCGAACTCAATTTTGTCATGCTGGGCATTCATTAGTTGTTGGAACTCCATCGCTTGTTCTTCGTTGGTCGTCTGAAAGTAGACATCATCTACGTACCGGCAGTAGTTAGAGATAGACCTTGCGGAGGCTAAAGCTATGGTCTCTAGTCTATCCATAAAGAGGATGGCTAGGATAGCTGACGTACTAGCTCCCATGGGGAGGCCGTCGGTCTGTCGATAGATTTGGCCTTGGAATTCAAAGTACATGTTCTCTAAGGTGACTGTGAGTAGATCTTTAATGTCATCTCTGCTAAGGGACATCATTTGGTGGCTGATTCTCTGGGTGGCGTTGTCTATGGCTTCTTTGGTAGGTATAGAGGTGTATAGGGCTACTACGTCTAGACTGCACGGGTAATTGTGTTCCGAGCTGTCTGAGTTCTGGATTTGCTCAATCAACTGGAGGCTGTTGTCTAGGTGCGCCGAGACGTTGCGGAGGAGCGGCCTGAGTAGATGGGACAAAAGCCACGCTATACGATGTGTGGGGCCATTGCTGTTGGACACGATCGGTCTGATCTTGAGGCCTTGGTCGAGTTTGTGAGTCTTGATTAGGTGGTAAAACCTGGGCATGTCTGTGTTAGACGATATGAAGCTTTTTCCTGACGCGTGTAGGTATGTCGTTTCGCGCGCAAATTTTCTTCCAGGTGGTATTGATCTTGCCCTCGATGGTTTTGGCGGTCATGCGCGGGATGCGTTTGTACTTTTCGGAGTTGCTGAGGTGCTCTATGGCTACGTCAATGTATCGTTTCTCATCGATGACACAGAATTCGGTGCCTTTGTCGCTAGGGAGGTAAATATTAGGTTTAGTCTTGAGCTGGTTGATAGTAGCGGTCTCTTTGGGGTCTATGTTGGACCACTTGGTCGATGGTTTGACTGTTTTGATGATCCCTTGTAGTTTGCTGTGTATCCTCTTAAGCTTATCCTCAAGGACCTCATAAACTGCGTCGGGCTTTTTAATGTCTCTGGACTTAGGGTAGGTGATGAAGTCTTGTTTATGTGGTTGTTGATTTCTAAGGCGGGTTTCACGCCAGCGTATTTGGTTCGCCAATCTGTAGAACGACACGTTAATGTCGGTTATGGTGTTTCTGTTCACCGCTGTTGTTAGGCTGAACTTGGGACCTTTTGCCAGGAGATGCATTTCTTCGTCGTTGAGGCTTTTGGTAAGATCGGTGACTTGATCTGCAGGGGAGTATTTGTTGGATGCATCGCGTTGTGCTCCGTTGTCGTTGTTAGGGCGTTTTGCCATGAGCGATTTGATTTGATTATCGTGTCGCCTCTTGTAATAGTGGTTCGAATGAAGTAGGACTGCTTTTAAAGCGTTCTGTATTCGGTTGTGTGAAACGTCGGCTGTTGACATTGCAGTTTTAAGTTGTTGCTGTACTCGATGAAGGTGTGCTATCTTTCTTTGTAGGTAATGTTTGCTCTTGTTCAGAATGAATTGCTTCGTTCTGAAATCTGTTGTATTGCAGAAAGGAACCCTGATGTTATCTATCGTAGGTGGAAACACGCGTAGGGAAGAACATCTTCGCAGGAAATTGAGTCTTTGTTTGTTCGCTGCTAGTTGTTGGATGTTAGTAAAAATCTTTCTGAAGGAGACGTGATCCGCTTGGCCCAAGCGTAAACGTTGTAAAGTTTATGAGGTCCTTGAGGATAAGCTTAAGAGGATACACAGCAAACTACAAGGGATCATCAAAACAGTCAAACCATCGACCAAGTGGTCCAACATAGACCCCAAAGAGACCGCTACTATCAACCAGCTCAAGACTAAACCTAATATTTACCTCCCTAGCGACAAAGGCACCGAATTCTGTGTCATCGATGAGAAACGATACATTGACGTAGCCATAGAGCACCTCAGCAACTCCGAAAAGTACAAACGCATCCCGCGCATGACCGCCAAAACCATCGAGGGCAAGATCAATACCACCTGGAAGAAAATTTGCGCGCGAAACGACATACCTACACGCGTCAGAAAAAGCTTCATATCGTCTAACACAGACATGCCCAGGTTTTACCACCTAATCAAGACTCACAAACTCGACCAAGGCCTCAAGATCAGACCGATCGTGTCCAACAGCAATGGCCCCACACATCGTATAGCGTGGCTTTTGTCCCATCTACTCAGGCCGCTCCTCCGCAACGTCTCGGCGCACCTAGACAACAGCCTCCAGTTGATTGAGCAAATCCAGAACTCAGACAGCTCGGAACACAATTACCCGTGCAGTCTAGACGTAGTAGCCCTATACACCTCTATACCTACCAAAGAAGCCATAGACAACGCCACCCAGAGAATCAGCCACCAAATGATGTCCCTTAGCAGAGATGACATTAAAGATCTACTCACAGTCACCTTAGAGAACATGTACTTTGAATTCCAAGGCCAAATCTATCGACAGACCGACGGCCTCCCCATGGGAGCTAGTACGTCAGCTATCCTAGCCATCCTCTTTATGGATAGACTAGAGACCATAGCTTTAGCCTCCGCAAGGTCTATCTCTAACTACCGCCGGTACGTAGATGATGTCTACTTTCAGACGACCAACGAAGAACAAGCGATGGAGTTCCAACAACTAATGAATGCCCAGCATGACAAAATTGAGTTCGAAATCGAAAAGCCCACCGCCACGCCCAATGGACACACCCTGTCTCTACTGGACGTGTCGGTCACTATAACCAACCAGGGTGCGCACTCATTTGAATTCTACAAAAAGAGCGCAAAAAAACCGATGTTTGTACATCATCAATCAGCCCTACCAAGCAAGTGCAAGCGCCACTTCATAATCAACGAGAGACGGCGCATAAACCAACGCTGCACCACCTCAGATGCAAGAATCGCACACAACATCGAATTCGATAACGTCCTGTCCCTCAACGGGTACTCAAATGAGACTATCAGGGAAACGTACATACAACCTGTAAACGCACATCGGCAACATCAGACAAACAATGCCAATGACGAGTACCTTTACTTCAGAATACCATTTATCAATGACGACCTTAACCATAGAATACGCCGGATTTTCAAGAAAGAAAACCTCCCCGTCCGGCTAACACACAAGTCAACTACGCTAAGACAAGTATTGAAATCCAAACCAGCCAAACAACAATGCACTAGAAACGGTTGTCTCATCCGCGGAGAAAACAATTTGTGCCTCACCAAAAACACAGTCTACCAACTCGAGTGCGAAGAATGTAAACTGACTTACATTGGCAGCAGCATTAGACCGCTGCATGACAGAGTCAGAGAACATCTTAACTCTGATTCATCATCCTTCTACAGGCACCTGCAGGACTGCCAACGTGGCCGCACATGTTTTTCTGTCAAGATCATCGGCCGAAACAACGACCCCGTAAATCTAAGACTCTTAGAGGCTGCACATATTCGAAACAAAAAACCCAAAATAAACTCTCGTGACGAATGCACAGAACTGAGGGACCTTTTATTTTGAATATTTTGTTTTGAATCTTTTGTCAGTCTGAATTCTTTGTTTAAGTGTTTTTGTTCTTGTTTAGGTGTTACATCGTATCCACGCTAGTCTTTATATTGCTTCGCATTTATGTAAATTCTTTCAGTTTTCTCCTGACGATGTCGGTGTCCGACGAAAGCTTGAGAGTTAAAACATACAATCACAGTAGCGTATGGCCTATTATCATTATTTTATTTCATTGAAACGTTTTCTTTTTTGCATAAAGTACTTTTTTTTCTTTTTTTATATAATTTTTAATATATTTTTTGATTTTTTTAAACAAATAATGATATTTACCGTACATACAATTGCAACTCTCTTGTACAATAAATATAATATTAACAGGGGGGTTTCACGGTTTGGCGCATGTGCAAGCTATGACGTAACCCATTTAATTTTATTGTTTAAACCAATCGGAAGCGAGTAGATAACTCCAGCGGGAAATGTGCCCGTGAAAATGTCATGATCAGTCAGCTGAATGAATGGATGATTATGCATACCAATGTGGGCCATGAAAGCCACCAGAGCATAGAATAAATCCTTCGGGTCAAAGGTTTTATTCAGTGTTGACTTTGTCGGTGTTATTCGTTGAAATTTACTGTAAATTTTGGTCATTCTTCGCTTTGTTTGGACTAATTATAGTATGTGAAGTAAATGTGAGTGTTTTTTTAATCGATAAAATGGGTAAGAAAGCGAATAAAGCATTTTAATCTGTGCACATGCGCCGAACCACGAAACCATCCCTTTAACTGTTCACTTAATATATAAACTGTGAACGGACAGTTCATGTAAGTTGCTAAGCTACATTATTAACAAAATACAGACATTTGCAAAGCGACTATAGTAATCTACAGAATTACAATATTCATTCAAACATTTTTAGTTTGAGTTAATGAGAGTCAAATTGATCCATTTGGTCCTACATGACTGTTTGGTCTCAGACACATATAATTATAATCAGTGAATTTTTAGACATCCCATAAGAGAGAGAGAGCTCTTCTTAGTTGACACTTCAGTGTGACCCCAAATGAAAGGTTTGGAGCAGCCTGCAAATGTGTAAAATTTGTTCATGCAGTTTGTTTATGTGCGTTGAGCTCCAGTGCTCCAGTGCTCCAGTTTGCAGTTCTTGTTCATCATCTCTCTCTCCCCCCCCCCCCCCCTCACTCCCCCTTTTTTCTACTGTTTGTTTGACAGTGTGACAGGTGCCTGGAGTACCTGCACAGGGGCCCATGGAGCACTACTGAGGGGCCAGCTGATTGGGCTTCCTGTGCTGGCCCCTGGATTCACCCAGGCAACCAACTTGCACGAATCAATGCAGTTGTTAATTTACAATATAACGGTTTTTTTTCCTATTCAGGAAGAAAGAGCCATGCCAATGATGGTGACAGTGTTAGGTAAGATAATGTAAAATGTAATATACTGGTAATCTCGTATATGTACCTGGAAAATAGTTATTTTCTACACTTATGTCCAGAAATACACGTAACTTGGACCTTGGGCACTTCATATTACACACAATAGGTCATTTGCACGATGACATCATATGACTACAACTACCAGAATCCTTCAGTTTTTGTTTTGTAGTGCAAATTAGGGCTATTGTTATTTAAACCGCACTGGGATTACAAAATTTAAATAAGAAAGAAAAAACGAAATGAATTCTGGTAGTTGTAGTCAAATGACGCCATTGTGCAAATGGCCTATTATTTGTAATTTCCATATGACTTAATGTTTGACAGAATTGCTTGTGTTTAGGTGAGATTTAGGGCTAGGGGACACTTCATGATGTCTATCATAAAGAGCTTGAATCTCATAAGCATGCATTTTTGGACATACCTCATTTTCTATAATTATGGAAAAGGAAGCACAACGCAAAAAAAGAATTATATTTTTTACAAGATTCTGGCACCTTTTAAGTAATTTTCTGAAAATTTCATTGAGGGTCCCCTGATCACTTACTGGTAACTACAGTGTATACAAACAACAAATGTAAGGAAATCCCCCCCCCCCCCCACCCACCCAACCCCTGGGAAATTAGGCTATAATTTATTGTTGTTGATGTTTTTGTATTGTTGTTCCAGGAACTGCATGTGTTCAGGACCTCATTGGACTTATTATGTACAAGTACACAAGTGAAGGACGAGAACCACCATTAAAGGTATCAATTTTTATTTTAATTTACCATTGAGATTGATGTAATAATTAAAGTAACCAGGCAACCGAAATGCAAGGTCCAGCTGGTCGCTTACTAGAGGTGGTCACTAAAAATGGGATATTAACTTTGAATCATATCAACCTGTTGTTTGTAGGGATTTGGGGTGTTTAGTCTAAAATCAGTTTGCAAAATGCAGCTGAACATGATCAGGGTAAGAATTTCATACTTCCAGCGGCACATGACCACGGTACCCATAAATGACAGAGAACCGAGGAGGAAGCAGGGGGGATTTGCCTTTTGTTTTACCATGGGTTATTTGAACAGCTTGAATTGTTTATTTCCACCTATCCTGCACAACAGGCGCTTTTGAGGGTGTTCAATTGAGTTTTGGGGTGTCTGTGTGAGCACAAAGCACGAGCAATGAGCAAGGAGTGCGAGGCACGCAAGGGGCTTATTATTTTTGTTTCCTTCCCCTCACATGCCTCACGCTCCGCACTCGTTTGTTCTTCATGTTTGCACCCCAAAACCCGTTTGAGCACTCCCAAAAGCACCAGTTGTGCAGGTTACATTCCACCACAGGCTTTTTTGGCAAACGTCCAGGGTTTGCCAGGTTTGTCATAAGCTGATCTGAATGTTCAATTTCTGATTAGCATGATGTCAAGGCTTATTGTGTGCAAATAGCTGAGGATGATGGTGAAGTTGATCCAGACTTTCCAGGTATGGTTTGAGGGGTTGAAGACTTACATGGTTTGTACAATCTTGAAAAGGTCTTGAATTTTAGCAGTTGTCTTGAAAAGCCCTTAATTTGGTTAAGGTCCTTGAAAAGTACTTGATTTCTTTATTAGGTATTGCAAAGTCCTTGAAATTTAGGACTTTATGTACGCCCTATCACTTTTCTGATAAATGAAATGATTTTGCTCCGAAAAAATTGGCCACCAGCGACTTTTAAAATCCGAAAATAACTAGCGAAAATGTCGGCATAATACGTGAATGCGTACATGAAGCAAAATTGTAATCTTTGCCTCAATTTCATGCACCAGGGGACAAGAGTTTCGATTTCGTAAATAAAACGTAGTCCTTGAAAACTATTTTTTGTCCTTGAAAAGTCCTTGAAAAGTCCTTGAAAAGTCCTTGAATTTTATTTGTCTGAAGTTGTACGAACCATGAACTTAAAAAATGGCTACATCACTTAGGCAAAAATATTAATGGCATCATTTAAATAAAATAGTTCTGTAATTTTGATACAAGGGGTCTTCTGGTTTGAATTTCCTACAATACTTCTTGTGACAGTCAGGGAATTTTGCATCAATTAGTGAAATAAAATGAATGCAGGGAAAATAATAAATGATTGTCCAAGTCTGAATGGAAGGTCAGGGAATTTCATATCCAGAATTGTGCAGGGGTGGTGTATATGTTGTGGTTCAATTTTATCCTTGGTTCAAATGTTATTTTCCTTTGTTTAAAACTCATTATCATACATTACCATAGCCAAAAACAAAGGAAAATAACACTTGAACCAAGGATAAAATTGAACCACAACATATATAGCGACTTTTAGTAGAACAATGGCAGCGATAAAATTTAACAGTGTGGGATGGACAGTGATCACAGTGTGGATTAGAACAGTTAATCATGTGTGATGATCTGTTTCATTTTCAGCCCTCGACAACAAGGAATCAATAACCAAATTTGGCTTCCCTTACTTGGCGTTAGTTCAGGTATTTCAAAAGACTGTTTTCCCCAGTTAACTTTAACCATTTTTAATCTGGAGTGGAGCTTACAGTATGACCATTCAGTACCATTCAGCAGTACTTTCCTGTGGTACTGTTTATTATGCTGTACAAGGTGGTTCTAACGTCTGTGTTGTCTGTGGAAGAGAATCAAAAATAGTGACCATTCACATGAAAGTTATTAAGCAGTACTTTTCTGTGGTACTGCTTATTATGCTGTACAAGGTGGTTCTAACTTCTGTGTTGTCTGTGGAAGAGAATCGAAAATTGTGACTATTCACATGAAAGTTATTAAGCAGTACTTTCCTGTGGTACTGTTTTTTATTATGCTGTACAAGGTGGTTCTAACTTTTGAGTCTGTGGATGAAATCCTAATGTGTGACCATTCAAATGAAAGCTATTGAGCAGTACTTTCCTGTGGTACTTTTTATTATGCTGTACAAGGTGGTTCTAACTTTTGAGTCTGTGGATGAAATCCTAATGTGTGACCATTCAAATGAAAGCTACTGAGCAGTACTTTCCTGTGGTACTGTTAAGCCCCGGCTACACGTTCTAACATTGTAATATAACATTTTTTGGTCTAACAATGTTAGAACTTGTAGCCGGGATGTTAGATGACGTTTGTCTAACATTTTTTGTTAGAAGAATGTTTTGAAGTATGTTTTGTTAGAAGAATGTTTTGATTTCCATGCCGGCTACACGTTCTAACATTGTTGAATCAAACAATGTTAATTTTCAGAAAGATGCCAGTCCTGCTAAACCAACACCTCCAAAGCCTTCGTCAGGAATCATAGTGACAGTGTAAGTATTTTATCCCCTTAAGATAACCCTGTAATTAGATTTGAACCGAGATATGTCCAGAAAAGCAGGCAGGGGCGGGGGGCTTGCTACTCCATGACTTACATCACAAAGTGTCCAGAGGAGATGCACACTACTCCATGACTGGCATCACAAAGTGACCTGGGGGTTGCATGGTACTCCATGACTGGCATCACAAAGTGTCCTGGGGGGTTGGGGGGGGGGGGGGGGTGGCGGCACGCTACTCCATGGCTGGCATCACAAAGTGTCCTGGGGGGTGGTACACTACTCCGTGACTGGCATCACAAAATGTCCTGAGGGATGGCACACTACTCCATGACTGGCATCACTAAGTGTCCTTGGGGGAGGGGGGTGCACGCTACTCCATGAATAGCATCACTAAGGTTCCTGGGGGGGTGGTACACTACTCCGTGACTGGCATTACAAAATGTCCTGAGGGATGGCACGCTACTCCATGACTGGCATCACAAAGTGTCCTGGGGGTACACGCTACTCCATGACTGGCATCACAAAGTGTCCTTGGGGGTGGCACGCTACTCCATGACTGGCATCACAAAGTGTCCAGGCGGGATGCACACTACTCCATGACTGGCATCACAAAATGTCCTCACCCACAAAACCTCACCAAAACACACGAAATTATGTCACATATGAAGTAATATGTAAAAGACAAACAACTCAGTCAAATATGAAGTACTTGTTAAACAATACTTAACTGCATTTCTGGACATAAGTGGAGATAGAGATAAGTGTTGAACTGGAGTAGTCTTAATTTTTATCACTTGATCACAAAATAGCTTGAAAGTTACTTGCTTTTCATTAGTATTAGAGCAGTTTTCAATTGAGTGTTGAAAGTAATTTCATAATTGCTTTGGTTTTGCATTGCTATGCTTTCTGATTGGCTAAAATATCTTGTGCCATTTTCTCAACCAATCAGGCCCCGGTTGTTCAAAAGGCAGATAGCGCTATCCACCGGATAAATCACTATCCAGTGGATAAGTATTAACTCGCTATCCACCTTTTGGGCAATCGGGGCGGAAGTAAAACCAATCAAGATTTGCTCGCACACGTTTTTCCGCGGTTGTTGCCGACTGTTTGTAATTGCTTCGAGTTCTGATTGGTATCATTGGATTGTCTGCATTTGTTGTGATTGGTCAGAGTAATTACTTTGGTTTTGGTTTTACGACACTCAATTGAAAACTGCTCTATTAGAGGAAACAAAGATGACATTAATTTTGTTGTATTTTGGTTTCCAGCAATGAGCCACAACATGGCTTTTCCAGAGTTAAAGTAGACAGTATGAATGCCCAGATGAAACGCGTTTTTGAAAAAATGGTCAAGAAAAGAGGCTTAAGAAGAACAGGTTGGTGCATTTAGCCCGGTTTTCATATGTGTGGAAAATCCCAGACGATCAGGATTTTGCTGTTTCCTGACCGTCCCAGATTTTGCCGACTTACGAAAACACGAAATCGTAAAGACATCCCCGATCAACAATCATCATCCACTACCGTCACCCAAACAATCACGCCAGGCAAAGCTAATTCTTTAGTTACTACACAGTTCTAAAAAGCGGTTTTCAGTTGATTGACGTAAAGCCAATACCAAAGTAATTACTCTGGCCAATCACAACAGACACAGACAATCCAATGAACCAATCAGAACTCAAAGCAAATACATGTAGCTGGCGTGAAGCGCGGGAAAACGCGTGCACACAAGTCACGATTGGTTGTGGTTTTACTTCTGATTGGTTGAGAAAGTGGCGCGAGATTTTTTAGCCAATCACAAAGCGTAGCAATGCAAAATCAAAGCAATTACGAAATTACATTCGACACTTAATTAAAACCGCTCTAATAATTTTTCTTCTCTTTGCAGCCCACGAATATGTTTTGGAAAAGCAATCGGAGCCTGGTGTTCGTATAAGCCTTGATTCAACCTTAGAGAGCATGGGAACTATGGAGTTTTGTCTTGTCAGATTTGGACGTAAGTACGCCGTCCATTCAGTTTAAAATCTGGTAGGTCCCGTGAAGTCTAACCTCGTCCCTTGTTCTCTCTCTGCTTTCAAAATGATCGCCCTGGGCGAAAGGGTCAAGCCCAAATCATACCGTCCAGGAGGATGTCGGACACCTTATTGAGACTTATCTAACAGAGTAACTGGTTAGCTTTCAGTTGAGGTAAGGGGTGGCAGTTTATATAGTTAAATTTAGGCCTATTAGCAACCCGAGAAGCTAGGTGGTACAGTGGTACGGTAGGCTCTGTAAGCTTAAGCCTAGCTGAGGTCACAGGTTCAATCCTAAGTGGGGATTTTAGATTTTCTTTTTTTCACTTAAAAATTTGTTAAAAATAAAATTCTAAGTGTCGACATTACGTTATAAAAGTCTCAATAACGTGTCCGACTGTATCATGCAAGTGAACAAATGACAAGTGACAAATGTTTAAAAATAGTCTAAAGGTGCTAACACAGTTGGCAAACATGTTAGCAAAATGTTGGCCACACATAGAACTTGTTTCTATTTTCGCCAAGTTTTTCGCCAGCGTTTTTCGAGTTGGCAAACTCGCATCTGAAGTTTGAACATTTGCAACAACTTCGGTGTATGCAGTCTCGTTTTCCATGGTTTTCTCTTTTCCTCCCTCGAGAAAAGAGGACCCTGAGATTGATGTTACGTTGTATGGAAGTGTTTCCTTTGAAAACACGAGACTGTCAACTTTTTGGAGTTTGTCAACACGAGTTTGCCAACTTTGGCGAAGGCGAAAAGTTACTATGCAAAATGCAAATCGCTTCCACTTTCATTTAATCTTGTCAGGAAAACCTGGTGACGCTGACAAGGATGGCGATTCGAAGCAATATGACTTCTACGCTAATTATCAATACAGGGTGAGTGTAATGATTGTAGATAATTATTATACATTCTACTCATCTTCTATCTTCCGTTTAGTCAAGAGCCTCCATGAGGCACTATCTCGGTTGTTTTTATATAAAACTGCGGCTTCCAAAAACTGGTCCCTTACGTTTTTAGCCAACAAATGTTTATCAAAGCGATTTAGTCAGACAAAGAAACACGTTCAAATAACAAAAATGGAAACAGTCAATGCTATGTTACGCAAGTTTATAATTTATCCTACAGGCCAACGATAAATTCGCTTTAGCGCGCGAAACTGCGATCCGTTTCAATCGTTCTCGAAATAAAGCCATCTGTTCCGTATTTGTAGCGTTTACGGCAGAATTCTGCTTCACTTATTTGTATAAATTGTTATTTTAGAATCTTTTACGATTTTAGCCAAACAATGGAAAGATTTGTGCAAACATGATACAGTCACTTAAGTTAATTCTCAACTAAAATTAGCTTGTGGAACAAGTACAGAGGCATTGATGGTATAATTTTCTTGTACAATTTACAACTAGTACTAATCACAGATTAAAAAAGTGTGTTTGGTGCCGGAAGGTGCCGGAGGAGTCTGAGTACGAAAACGAAAGCGAGGCCTGGAGTGGGTACCAGTTTTCAACCGAGAGGTGCCCCTGAAAAATGTGCGGGGCGGCCAATTTGGCGTTGACAAAATCTCAAAAAAGCCTGCCTTCACGAGATTAGGAAGCGTCCTCATATCGTTGAACGCAATAGTCATTTTCGACCAATTCGCTCGCAGTGCATAATATCATCTTGCAAACATGCCCAAATTTGCTTTTTTGGCGGAACACGAATTTGCAACATGAATGATCCTTAGCCTAAACATTTAAAAAAACCTTGAAACGTTTTCCAAACATCGGGAAAACGTGCACAGAAAGGAATTTTTAAGCCAGATCTCCTCGACACTGCCCATTTAATCATTGCCACGAGCATCTGACCAGTGCGCGGAAGATCGTGGCTGCGACTCTCTTTGTGGGGATTCAAACGTTTTTCCTTTTTTCTATTAATCAATCCTCCTTTTATTCTGAATCCTTAGCCTTTCGTTGTCAGTATGTTACAGAAGCTTAGACCAGTAACATCGGTGCAATTGGGTATGTTAGTTCTGTTCTGTCGTAATTTTACACACAAAGGGTCACTGTGGTTTTTAATAGGGAGCTTAAGGTGATGTTAAACGGGACGATTCGCAACGACGATTTTTAGCGCAACAAAATTTACGACAGGTTTGTTACACGAAACAACTTGAGTAAAATTCGTGTTTTTGCGTTGCATATTCTAGAAGCTGATTAAAAAACTTCGCAACGCAAAAATTGCGAAGAAAATCGTCCGCGCACCCATGTTGCGCTAAAAATCGTCGTTGCGAATCGTTTTTTTGTAACATCACCTTTAAAGCCTGGTTTCCATATAATCCATATAATCCATATGATCTTAAATTAGTCAATTACACCAGGAAGTTGTTATTCACATGTTATTCACTCAAACTGGCCATTCGCCAAACGTACTGCCCGTTGATTGCTTATGAAAGAGACGATTTCTTTGTGTTGCGGAAGATGCGATCACCGACCTGTTATCAATGAAATGTGTTATTTCAAAATTGTCTGGTTTTATGTTTAAAGGCGTTTACCATTTGTCAGAACTGGCCGGGTGGACCACTCAATTGGTAAATATAACCCCATTATTTGTCACAACTGGTCGGCCAGTCTGGACAATTTGGATATACTGTACACAATTTTGATGGACTTGAAGGTACAGGTCTTCACAAAGCCGCATTCTAGTTACAAACTGGCCGGCCAGTTAAGACAAATGGTAAGGGCCCTAAGATAAGTGTGAGCCTGTTGATCAATTAAATTTATGCATGTAATTTGTTTGGCTTTAACCAGGCGTTTCTCATGAGAAAATAGAAATTGACCCAGTCGTTCAACCTAATGCAGCATTTAGATTTGGAAGGAAACAAAAACCCGTAAGTATTCATTGCAACCAGCCGCGCAGGCGTGCGTTTCTCGAAAGTCCTGAAAACTTTTCGGACCCGAAAAGCTGTTATGTGTAAGATGTTTACCAACAAAGATTTAATGCTAAGCAAAAAAAAAAGCTTACGTTTATTATTTGATAAAAAGCAAGGTTGATAAACGGTACGGAAACGACTTTATTTTACAAATATAGTCGTTTCCGTACCGTTCAGCAGCCTTGCTTTTTCATCAAATCGTTTCATTATTTTATGACTGATTAGATCCTTTACTACAGGATCCGGTGCTTCTATTTCGCTACAGTGGTCCGTTACAAATACAGTTACTTGTTTACGTTTACTACACGATTTGGGAAGGTTTGTGGACTAAAATCGTCAACACCATTCGTTAGATACTGAATTTAAAAAAATAGCTTTCGGTCGGGAAATTTGAGAAACGCACACCGGAATATTTCCTAGTATTCCAGGCCTTAACACCAGCAATAGCCTTTGAATACGGATACCACGCAGCTCTTAACAACCTCTAATTTCATTGGACCTGGGTATCACGCAGCTCTCTTCTTTTCAAGGCTAGGGTCTATTGCTGTGTTGTTTGTTCTGTTTTCTCAGCAAATCAGAGAAGACCTTGTGAAAGCTGCGTATTGCCCTACTGAATAGAGTGTCGTAAAACCAAAACCGAAGTAATCTCTGGCCAATCACATCAGACGCAGATAATAAATACATGTAGCCGGCGCCAAGTGCGGGAAAATGCGTGCGAGTAAATTGCGATTGGTTTTGGTTTTACCTCTGATTGGTTGATAAAGTGGCACGGGATTTTTAAGCCAATCACAAAGCGCAGCAATGCAAACCAAAGCAATAGGCCATTTGCACGATGACGTCATTTGACTACTACTACCAGAATCCTTCAGTTTTTTGTTTTGTAGTGCAAATTAGGGCTATTGTTATTTAAACCGCATTGGGATTACAAAATTTAAATAAGAAAGGAAACACGAAATGAATTCTGGTAGTAGTAGTAGTCAAATGACGTCATCGTGCAAATGGCCTATTGCAGTTACTTTCGATGGGCAATAAAAAACCGCTCTATTTACTTTTTGTCACGAGGATTTCATGAAAGGGTGTCGCGCTTTTTTCGCCTATCACAATGTATAAGAAATAAACACACGAGTTACTTTTGAAACTCATTTGAAAACTACCCTAATATCGACTATTTTTTAGACTACTATAGAAATGGAGAATGTTGTCGACTGTCATTTGATGGAGGAAAAAAGCAATGGAAAATCTCCCTTTAGAATAATTTACTTCAGTGCTAACGCCCGAGACTTCAAACACTACGACTTTGAAGCAGAATCCACCTTAGCCGGTAAGTACAATGCGCGCTCCGATTGGTTGATTTAGAACTTTGATCATAACACGCACTCCGATTGGTTAATTTTTTTAAATCTCTGATCCTATAACGTGCACTCTGATTAGTTGATTTTAAAACTGATCATAAAACGCGCACTCTGATTGGTTAATTTTAAGTTTGATCATATAACGCACACTCTTATTGGTTGCTGCCACATCACCACGACTACGTTAATTGGCCAGAGCAGTTTCTACTCGCATTAAAGGGACACTATCCCGGCTGAAATATCGTGTTTTCATGATAATGGCCAGGAGCTGCTTTAAGCCTACTTTATTATCTTGAAATTGGAAGAAGCCATCGCCAAAAGTGATAGAAGCAAAGAAATATGAACTAAACAGACAAAATAACGGCTAGAAAAGTCAAAATTTCACAAGAATGGCAAGTGTCATTTCTTGACCGCCTGTCAATAAATCAAATTTCATGAACTGTAATCCACTTCAATCCTTGTAATCCTGCACTTTATCTCCAACCTACTGTTTCTGTTTTGCTCTATAGAATCTTTTTATCCATTTAAGTGGTAGTTTCTTGGTGTTGCGGATGGTGTGATCACCAAATGACGTAAAACAAAAGATTAACAACAACAACAACAACAACAATTTATTTACAAATAATAATAAAACAAATTATATTAGCAACCCGTGAGACACTGAACAATACCCACACCACAACACAAAAGCTAACCAACAATGGCTTCCGCAACACCAAGAAACACCCATTTAAGTCGTATATTTGGTGGCATTTGGCGATATAAAGTGGAAATGAGCTAAGCGAAATTTTGCTATTTCGGCGGTAGTGCCCCTTTAATTCTCAGCATTCCTTTCTTTTCAGGAGAGATAGTGAAGAAAGTGAGCCATATCATCAGATCGAAAATAGGTGGAAGAAGATCAGAATATCTGGCTTCAAAGGAGAAAAAACTCGAAAAACGAAGATCTTTTAAATATTGATCCATTATCTAAAATCTCTTGTAGAAGTGGCTAACACCATGCGCTCCGAGTTCGCGAAGGGAAAGACTGAAGTGGGTTTGTCTTCCCCGCAGTGGGTTTGTCTTCCCCCGCAGTGGGTTTGTCTTCCCCGCAGTCATTGTTTGGGTCGTCCTACAAATCGCGAAATCCATCACTACAAGCAAATGCTGTGGGTCGGGCACGTGCGGTGCCAACCACCCGCTCCTGAGCCCGTGAGTTTTCTCGCAGGCTAAATTATGGCGGGGGTCCACATAAACGCCGTTTTTCCGCCACTTGACATGGCTTTAATGGAAATATCTCGTTCACGTTAAAAGAAATCCAAAAACTCTATGCTCATCTCGGGAATCTTTGTTATGGAATGTTTTGTAAATTTTTGGGTGATTTTTGGGTATGTTTGGGAGGAAATAGTTTTTCTCAAAGGATTTGTAAAATTAAGAGAAATAAGAAATATTGAAGATTTAGTGAAGTTTTGAAATTAGAATTTGAAGTAGATAATTTATAGATTGGTCCGCGAGCAACCTGGGGTGCTCTTGCGTGGGTATCAACTGCCTGTTGGTGATACGAAAATCATTTTCTTTCTTCTATCCCTTCTTTAAACCTCATAAAATTTGCATTCAAATTCACGTGTACCCCCGCCTTAAGTCAGGATGAGTTCAGTTTATTACATAAGTATTTAATAAATTTCGATAAAACTGTTACACGGTCATTACTGGTTAATGTTGAGTGGCTTTGTTTTGCTTCAATAGAGTGATTTTCAATTGAGCGTCCTAGAACAAAACGCACGTCCACAATAAAACTCATGGCTTTTATCAGAAGCGTACCTCTTTTGAGCTTCTGTTTTTTATAAGTCAAATGACTAACATTCATTGTCATAAGAAAGGGAAATCTATCGCTTTCCTGTCAAATTTAAGTAATGCTCCACATAAGAATTACGGTAAACTTCATTGTTCTAAGGCATTGGCTCTTTGCCACATAGTATACATACACACATTATAAGCTAGATTCGCAATTAGGTTAGATCTAGGGATAGGGTTAGGATTATGGATGTATCATTAACCCTATTCAGACTGGGCTTTTTTAGGCAATCTGTGACTGGGGGGGGGGGGGGGGGGGACTCCTCGGACCCCCCCTTCATATCTCTGGAACCAGTAAAGCTAGGACCATGAAATTTTCACACAATGTTCATCTCCATACAAGGAAACCTCACACCCAGTTTTGACCTGCCACACCCAATTATGACGTCACAGTGACGTAATTTTTCTTTTTCCGACGTTTCTTTGATATTTTTCCATCCAGATACTTAAAATATCAAATATAACTGTAAAATCGTCTCTTTAATATTAAAACATAATAAATACAAACAAGGACACACTTGTAAAGCGAGAAAAGGCAAAAAAAAGGCGATAAAACTATAATTTTGAAATTATTGTCCGCCATCTTGGATCCGCCATCTTGGATTTCCATGTTTTTCGTTTAAATTAAAATTTAAAAAATATCTAAAAGAGAAAAGGATCAGAATGTATAAAACACGTATCAAACTAATGTCTATTATCCAAACAATGAATTTAGAAGCGTTATTTAATAAATAGTACAACATTTTTCTCTATAAGTAAAAGTGAGCAAAAATTTACCTACCCCTCCCCCCCAAATATTTGATGTTAAAAATTTTTGATGTCTTTCAAGAACTAGTCCCAAGAAAAAACTATTCCAATAAGAAAATGCACTATAAGTCAAAAATCAAGATCTTAAAATAAAAAATTCACCATATTTTAATATTTTGAAAACCTATGTGTCAAAAACCGGTTGCCATGGCAACATGGTTAATCACACTGACATGTCATGGATACCAAAATGTCCCTAGATAAATTCTAGGAAAAGTCAGAAAATTTCAGCCTCATAGCTTTTTCGGTGTAAGAGTTATTACAATTTTACTGGAGGGGGGGTTCGAAAAGCCCCCCCCCCCCCCCCCCCAGTCTGAATAGGGTTAAGGAAAGCACCTTTTATATTTAAATTTTTCTTTCGTTTGCCGGATCATCCAAGTGGTCTAGTGGTGAAGGAGGAAGGTAATTAATTGCATTTTTCTTTTTCTGATAGAAGAAATAATTCGAAAATTAGTGAAAAATTTTCTAAATGTCGCTAAAATGGCATCGCTCGTTTACAAAGTGGCCTGGGGGTGTGCACGCTACTCCATGACTGGCATCACAAAGTGTCCTGAAAGGGGTGGGGGGAGGGGGGTGGACGCTACTCCATGACTGGCATCACAAAGTGTCCTCGAGGGTGGCACGCTACTCCATGACTAGCATCACAAGGTATCCTGGGGGTGCACGCTACTCCATGACCAGCATCACAAAGTGTCCTGGGGGTGGCAAGCTACTCCATGACTGGCATCACAAAGTGTCCAGGTGGTGCACTGTACTCCATGACTGGCATCACAAAGTGTCCTGGGAGGTGCACGTTACTCCATGACTAGCATCACAAAGTGTCTTGGGGTGGCAAGCTACTCCATGACTGGCATCACAAAGTGTCCTGGGGGTGTATGCTACTCCATGACTAGCATCACAAAGTGTCCTGGGGGGTGCACGCTACTCCATGACTGACATCACAAAGTCATCATCATCATAGCTTTATTTAAAAACACGGTATCCCATCATTAATTACAATACTAATGAATTTTCCCATGTTTACCTATAAGATTAAAACTACTATAAGGCGGCTTTAAAGGATGCAATAGATGGCTCAGCTTTGATTTCATTTGATAGGCCATTCCAAAGAACAGTGCCCCGATAGTTAAAGCTACAGTTTCCCGCTTCCTTTCGGGATCTATGAACAAACAAATTGTTCAAGTTGTTTCTCAATTTATAATAATGAACATTCGTTATTGGTCGAAAAAGATTTTTTAGACCCTTAGAAGAAAGATTATTTTTAGCTTTATAGACACTAACCGCTAATTGCTTTGAGCGCCTACGTTCAAGAGTGTCCACACCAGATTTTTCGAACTCACTCACGGGGATAAACATTTGACGGACTAATAGGTGTCCTATTTCATTATGTAACATTTGTGACTGGACAAAACGTTATTTTTGATTGGCTGCGAACCCTGAACAGGGTTTTCATACGCCAAATTTCAATAGAAAATCTCAATTATTATGAAATAACATGCCTTTCCAGAAAGTCCTGGTTGTCATGGTAGCATGTTTCGCCCTTTTTTTTTTTTGCTTAGCCAATATCTTGGTTCGATGACGCTCTGGTCAAACACGTTTCATGACTGAAGACGCCTAAATTTGCATTTCACACCCAAAAGGTGTCCCTTTTATACTGGGACTTCTTGATTAACACTAAAACGTTTACAGATATCTTTAACTTCGAATTCTGTCATCGTGGAGCATCGCCCCTTTCTTCTTACTATATGGAAGATAATACATCGGTGCGCGGAGATATGAAATTTTTCTTCGAGTGTTTTAAGCAGTTTTCTGAAGATTTCCCGAAGATTTTCGAAGATTTCCGAAGATTTTCAAAAATTATCCGAATACTGCCCGAAGGTTGTCGAAGATTGCCAAAGATGTCGCAAGATTTCCGAGAGAGATTCAAAGATGTTTCGATTATAAACCAACACCTTATTGCTCGCTTGACGTTTGATGAGGGCAAACATGTTAGCTTACGTGAATATTCTTCACAGTGAAGATAAAATTGTGAAAATAAAATTGAAATTGTTTGGAGATATTATTTTTCCGTGGTCAGAGAAATCCTTGTATTCTACTGAAGTTTATTCAATAAATGTTATCTTTTTTTTTTTCTGGCACTGCAACGTAAGGAAATGCTAAAAATAAATTGTTGTCGCTGGCTTAAGATCATTCTTGTAGTCATGGTTTATTTTGGGGTTTTCAAAATTGTGCGGAAAGAATATAGGATTTGAAATTTAAATTTCCTCTGGTTTAAGGGGATGAATATTTTCTAAGACAATTTACGCGGCAATGTGGAACTTGAAACTAAAATCTTATCATGTAGGCATTGGGCAACTTTGTTTAACTTTTCAAGGAGAGATCTTTTTACCTGACCGCCAACAATCGGAATAGTGAACTAATTTCAGCTGAGAACGTAAGCTAATTGTCTTGTTATCGATTTAATATTTTTTGCTATCGTTAACATTTATGACTAACATGTCACAGACCCATGTAATTACGACTTCCTCTCGCAAATGGCTAAGTAATTTTAAAAAACATTTCTCTAAAGCAAAAGAATTATATTAATTTCAGCCGAGTCCATAAAATTGTTGCTGAAAATTTTTCCCGAGTCCGTTAAAATTTCCTAATTATCGTGTAAACTAGTTCATGTTTTGCTATCGTCGTCAACTATGTCATCACATGTCACATACTAGCTGCAAAGAGCTTAATATTTCTTGCAAATCCCTCAATAAGTAAAAGAAATTGCACCTACGCAAACAGAAAATTAAACTCCAGTTGCGTTGGTATTGTTTTTTATATTTTTTTTTTTGCTACCTAACTGGACGAACTAAAATTCTCGTTTGGAGACTGGCCAATCGGTTGCTGTCCTACCTAGATTACCTAGTCCGAGACATCTGTTTTGAGGACAGCCAGAGGCAATGCAACTGAACAAAAGGACGATTTTTAACAACTTTGAGCTTTAGGCAATAACTTTTAGTGAAACCTGCGCTGGATTGTTACAACAATGGATTTATTCCGGCACTGGTTAAGTTGTTATGGCCGTATATGACAGATGCTTTACACCAACCCCGTAGATGAATAAAGTTTGTCAGTGGACCATCACTGTCTGTTCATCTGAGCTGGCTTTAGAACAGTTTTAAGAAAATACAGTAAGGCAGAAGTATTCATCGTTCGAGCCCCCCTACATCTGAAATCCTTCAGGAGCAAGCTATAAAAAGATGTTTTCCTTCAAAAATTTAACTTGATGCGGTGTTCTTAATTAACAAGGCAAACAATGACAGAAGGAAAATACATCATTTCGTCGCTCATAGCTAACTGCGTCTTCAACGTCTTCTTATGTTACACGTCCATAATGTTGAACATTATAACTATTATCGCGCTGAGAAAAACGTTGCCATTGCCAAAGCCTTTGAAGACATTGCTTTTGAGTCTGGCTGTTTCTGATCTTGGTGTTGGTTTAGTTGTTCAACCATTGCACATTGCATTTCTTGCTATGAATATGGAACAAAACAATGAAATCAATGAAACTTATACAAACATGGCCAAAGCACTTAACAAAATGGGGCTTTTTCTTGGCTATGCTTCGTTCTTTGGTGTCACAGCTCTTACTGCAGACAGATTCTTGGCTATCCATTTTTATCTGAGATACCACGAATTTGTAACTCACAAGCGTGTTGTTGCTGTGGTGATCTCAATTTGGATGTTCAGTACGTTTCTTCAGGTGACTAGTTTTTGGATCCCCATTAATGTTAAAGTCATCATCATTGCAACAACCCAAGTTGTTTGTTATATAACTATAGGATATTTTTATTACCAGATTTATTTAGCCGTGCGACACCACACACATCAAATTCACGCCCTACAAGTGTCAGAGAATAATGAAACCGTATCACATTTTGCGAGGCTGAGAAAATCTGCAATTGGTATATTCTACGTGTATCTTGTGTTTGTAGCTTGTTATTTACCACACACTTGCATCTTGGTTGCCTTCATAAGCAATGGACGAAGCAGTTTGATTTGGCATCTCAGGCTTTATACTCGGACACTGATGTTCCTCAATTCCTCTCTCAATCCGCTGAGCTACTGTTGGAAGATGAGGGACATTCGACACGCTATCATGAACATACTACGAAATATATTTCCGAGGAAAGCTGCTAGAGATGGAGACAGTGAAGTGATACAGCTTTCGATACTCCATAGGGATCAAGAACACTAATCATGGACACACATTTTTTTTAAATTTTATATTTAACTATGCACCCATGTCAAGAATTACTACAGTGCGAAGCTGTGTAGCGTAAGTCGTGAGTTCTCAGATGGCATAGGTCTTGTCCGCATGTAAATCTCAACAGAGTCATACAATTAGAGTGATATTTTGAGTAAAACTTTTTTGCCGTCGTCAGTATTTAAGAAATGAATCTCTTAATATGTATATAAAATTGTCATCAAGAAAACAAAAGTGAAAATGTATGATTTGCTTAAATCGAATTTTCTGAGAAACAAATATGTATTGTACAGATGTGTGTTTTTTTAACAATGTCCGCCTTGAAGAAAAATATAATAGATAAATAAATAAATAGATAAAACTGATCAATAAAAACCAAAATCCTCGAATCCAATCCGTTCATCTCAAACTGGAGTTAGCCCGCTGGCCAACCAGCTAGCGAACCAAGAACATATCTCCGTTCAAAAAACCTCACAATTCGCGAGGTTTTCCGCAAGCAAAATCGCAGAGATTCAAGATGGTTGGTGTCAGCGCCAACTTGTTTTCACAATTTTTTCTTTCGGTGTTTCTTATGGTGTTTCTTGTCGATGTTGTTTTTCCATTTTTTGTTTTTGTTATTGTTTTTTTTTTAAAATTTCGCAGTGCTGCCCAATGCCGTATAAGTTATAAACTCACTGCTTGTTTCAAACGTCGTGCTGTACTTGTCTCGCGAAAATAAAGTGATCGCGAGGTCAACAACCTTTTGAGGTTATAAATATAATCGGTCTTTTGAATAACTCTCCTAACTCGAAATCTACTTCCCCACCCTTGACTGTTTTTTTTTTTAATGAAACATTCAGTCTTTTCTTCAACTTCAAGGCACAGATTCAGATTGGATTCAATATTTCTATATATCAGTTCTGCTCACAAATATGTTCCTTATTGTTACTAATTATTGCGGAAACTGAATATCGCGAATATGGAAGAAGGAAATTTTGCGACACTAAAATTTCGCGATTTGGCAGAAAAATTGTTTAAAACGGAAGTAAATTTCGCGGAAATTTTCCAAATGCTGACTCGTATTTATAACAAACAGATAGTCTCAGAATTGGCGCTACAAACCTTAATTTTACATAGCCATATTTCGCAATGATATCGAAGTGAACATAACCATAACAAAACAAAACTGTTTGTTTGCGACATAGCACAACTTGCTTTATCCTTCTATTTCGTTGCTTAACATCATAAATTCATAAATACCAAACGAAGGGATACACGCTTTTTGAGAACCACAAGGAACTTGAAAGGAACAAACGAAAGCAATAATAAACAAGAATAAACAGCTTGTTGTAATGCGGCCAATTTCAAGACTGAATAGTCAGCTAAGAAGAAATGATGTGTTTGACGCCTTCCCCAAGGATGTGTTGCAAGAACTGCAGCAAGAAGGCGACAGTGATTTTGAGGAAGTGAGCTAGCAAGAACACGAAAGATTAACTGCAGGACGAGGACAAAGAACACACTATAATCATGTTGACTGAATTTAAAGTTGATAAAAGGGTTTTATAGCAGGGTATTAAATTTCGTGTTGTTAATTCTTTTTTTTTTTTGCGGGTGTTTAATTTCGCGATTTTGCAATCGTGAAAGTCGCGAAAAATAAATCCCGTGAAAATAAGAGTAACAATAAGTTATAGCTGTGGAATTGTTGCCCGCTATATCTCATATAGGCTGTCATTCTTTTCTGGCAGTGCAACATGTACATATAGAAAAGTGTATTTCAGTATATGCAAATATTAAAAACATTAAAATGCGTTGCCAGTATGCAACTTTAAAAGCAATTTTCTTGGCATTATATTCTTGTAGTTTAATTTGGGGAATAGAAAAAAGAGGGAAAAGGATAGGGTTTGAAACGTTTATCTTTTTTGTTTTTAAGGCCAACTTTTAACGTATGAAAAGTTTCGGAGAACAATATTTGCAAAAATGGTTAATTAACTATCATCACGTACGCATTGTGTACCCTTGTTTTCAGCTGAAATCGCTTTACTTTAGCTAAACGTTTCGGTGAATCAGTCGTTGTTATCTGTTAATGACCATGTAGAGAACTCTATTTCTTGCTACCGTCATCGTTAATGACTGACTTGCCACAAACCCACAACCGACAATGGGCTCGTTTCACTCGCAAATAGGCATAAGAATTTTTTAAAATGATCACGATGTTTTTAATTTGTAATACATGTTTCGATGTGACTCACATCTTCGTCAGTTACAAAGAGTGTTTGAAAAACCGTTTGAACTTATAACAACCTTTATAAAGAAGCATGCACAAGAAATTGCACTTTTTGATGTAAACAGAAAACAAAACTACATGGTAATTCTTTTATAATTTTTTCTGGGTTCTAACTGGATGAACCAAATGCTCGTTTGGAGGCTCGCCTTTTGAGTGCTGTCTCCATTCAAGATTCATTTGCGGGCAAGTTAAACTTCCGGCCCAGACATCTGTTTTAAGCTTAAAGATCGAAAGAACAGTTTTTAACAACACTGTGTTTTATTTATGCCTGAGTTGTGTTCACGTATACTTCCTCGAAATGAACAACAATGGACACATTCGAACTATTAAGTTAAAATGGAACGGCAAACTGCTAACACCAATAATCACATATTTACACCAATCTCATATTTGAATGAAACTTTTCCGTGGTGGAAAATCGCTGTCTGACTTTAAGTTAACCGGCTTTAAAGTTAGTTCTGTCTTAGGCCCGGTTCAAACGTCGATCTTCACATGTGCCGAACCTAATGCAAATGAGAAAAATATATTGTTCTTGCTCATTTGCATTAGGTTCGGCACATGTGAAGATCGACGTTTGAACCGGGCCTTAGAGAAATATTCCGTACTATGTTCAGTTCGGTACGACAGTAGCATGGATAGCACTATAATATGTACAAACAAAACGTAAAAAAAGAAACCAATAAAAAAGCGGAACGAAAAGTAAAATTATTGTCACGAATAGGCAGATCGTAAAACGAAATCCACGCAGACATGCATTCACCTTCTTGAATCTCTGCGCGTTTTGTTGCGGTAAATGCATGTTGCAAGTTTCATAGAATTTTGTCGAACGCGAGCAACTAAGATTTTTCTCCAGAGGTCAGTATAAGAGTGATAAGAGTACAAGAAAATCCTATGGCAACCAGATACAAAACAATTTTCAAATGTTCTAAACTCTCTCAAATGTCACTTACTGTGACAAAAGGAAGTGAATAGGCAGATCGTAAAACGAAATCCACGCAGACATCCACCATCTTGAATCTCTGCGAGTTTTGTTGCGGGAAATGTTACAAGTTTCATAGAATTTTTGTCGAACACGAGCAACCAAGATTTTTCTCCAGAGGTCAGTGTAAGAGCAATAAGATTACAAGAAAATCCTCTGGCAACCAGGTACAAAACAACTTTCAAATGTTCTAAACTTTCCCAAATGTCACTTACTTTTTTAAAAAATAAACCCATCTAATGTGTGATCTGTCGTGGTACTGCACAAGGAAAACTTTGTTACTTTTAAATGAAACCCCATTTATTTTGTTTCCCCTCTGCCCGGACCAGACAACAATGAGGGTGGATTGGAGGTACCAGCGGTTGGCTTAGAGCGCAGCTCAGAAAAGGTTCAATCTTACTGTTAGGAGGCAAAAAATCATTTTTTCTTAAACAACAACAACGCCATTGAAGTTTAATTTCCTGTTTGCGCAGGTGCAATTTATTTTACTTACTGAGGGAGTTGCAAGAAATATCATGCTCTTTTCAGCTACTTTGTGACATGTGATGACATAATTATTGACGACGATACCAAAAAACGAACCAGTTTATAATTACACGACAATTGGGAAATTTTAACGAACTCGGGTAAAATTACAGCTACAATTTTACGGTATCGGCTGTAATTAACATAATTCTTTTGCGCTAGCGAAATGTTTTTTTTTCTAATTAATGAGCCATTTGCGAGAGCAAGTCGTAATTGCACATGTGGGTTTGTAACATGTCAATCATAAATGTTAACGACAGCAAAAAAAAAATGAACTGGTTACGCGAGTATTAGCAAATTTTAAGGCATTTAGCTACGTTCTCAAATGACAGTAGTTATTGTTCCGATTGGCCACTTCGAAAAATACCATAATAATCTTTTATGTGCAGGCTCAGCCTCATCGGGGTGTAATTATTCAAGTCTCCTTTGTTAGAATGGTACATTGGAATTCAGAGTACATGAAGGAACGCTAGGACGTAGCATTGTGTGTTCGTATACAAACGTGCACCGTATGCAAATTGCCAAGAAGTTGAAGCATAGCACGTGCAGTTCGTGCTGAAAACAATAGAAATTGGAAAACTCAGGCTTACATCAAGCACTACCCAAGCATGTACTTTAAAGAGTATTATGGTATTTTTCGAAGTGGCCTATTGTCAGCGATCGGGAAAAGAGATTGATCAGTTAAGAGTAAAACAAACATTCCTGCATAAATTAGTCTCGGAAAATATTCATGCCTTCCCTTTTAAACAGGAAAGGAATTAAGTTTCAAATCCTATTCTCTCCACACCATTTTGTAACCCCACAATAAAACTACAGGAATGTTAAACCCAGCGGCACCAACAGTTTATTTATTTTTTATTTCTATACTGATGTACATTCCATATATGTATATACATTGTACTGCCTGAGAAGAAATATATAACAGCATATAGTGGCCAATAAGAGGTTGTTTTCTATTTACCATGTGTTGTTCTATTAATATTGACAAGTTCACTGTGTTGTTGTTGTTCTATTGCAGTTCAGTTTGTGCCGTAACGCGGGACTTTGCAGACTTGGTACTACCCCCACAAAGATCTAGATACGCATATATAGTTTTGAGAATATTCTAGAAACATATGTGTTCCAACATATATCCTCTTTAAACATGATAAGAATATTTATTGTTATTAAAGGATACCGACCCAATTGGCGTTTAACTCTTTTTTGCCTGGAAGGGGGGAACGGGGGAGGGGGGGGGGGGGGGGGGTGGGGCGGTGGGAGTGGTGTCACAAAGTGCCCGCGCTAACTTTCAACATTCATAACTTCCTTAATATGCATTCAAACGTCATCAAACTTTGTGACTTTTCCTAAAATTAATATGGCAACAATTTCATATGACATTTTATTGATCACGTGACTTGATGTTTCCACGGCAACAAGATTTTGACAGCCATGTTTTTTTTTAATTTGCATATTTTTACTATTGAATGAAGAAAAACAATGTGTTTATGTTTATTGGTATAACTTTTACATTTTTACGTCATTTTGCGTTTATTTGTTGGTTTTGATCAATTCTGAGTCAATTTGGACGGTTTTTAAGAGGTTTTGAAAAATTTCAGAAATCCAAGATGGCGGTCGTATAACTAATTACTTAATAACTACGTCATGTGACGTCATTGTTCCATTGTGCGGACCGCAAAGGAGACAGTTGAACGTACTATTTACCCTCTAGGTTTTATTCTCATAGCCTTAATTTTCTTGCAGTTACGGGAGGGGGGGGGGGGGGGGGGCACATTGTGCTCAGGAACTCAAAAAGTAGGGTTAATTTTCGGTTTGCGCGAGTGACATTTCTTTTCAAGTTATTGAGCGATTAGCTAAAACAACTCCTTTGCCATGTGGGCCTGTGACAGCAACCAGTTGAAACAAAATTATCAGTGAACTTTACCTATACCTTCGTAAAAGAAGAGATTTTAGTTGAAATTTATATTATTTTCCCATTAGCTTTCTATGATCTGTTCTCTATCCCCCAAATAAAACTATATACAAAGATACTTGTAAACCTAACGTAAACGAACACTTTTCTTAGTATTTACTTATTTAGAGTTTCATATATCATGTGGCTGCCAGGAAAAGAAGACAAAAGCTAATTGTGGCATTGTATGAAAATACGATAGAAACTGTTTCAGTTGTTTTTAATTCATGCCGCTTATAAGTTTGACATGAAAACGTTACTTTCCTTCTTAAAAATCATGCGATGAAGAAAAAGTCAAGACATCGTTTAGCTATCAAAAGTTATCTAATATTTCTGTTTTGCTTTTGATAACTCACGGCTGCTTTCCTCAATTCTGATTTGGAAAAGTGTTCCTCAGTATGTTCATGATAGCGTGTCGAATGTGTCTCATCTTCAAACAGTAGATGAGAGGATTGAGAGAGGAATTGAGGTACACCAGTGTCAGAGCATAAAGGAAGACATGACTTTCCAAGCTGCTTTGTCCATTGCTTATGAAGGCAACAAAGGCACAAGTGCTTGGCAAATAACAAGCTATAAACACCAGATATACGTAGAAAGTACCAATTGCAGATTTTCTCAGCCTCGCAAAATGCGATACGGTTTCGTTATTCTCTGCTACTTGTAGGGCGCGCATTTGATGTGTGTGGTGTCGCACGGCTAAATAAATCTTAAAATAGAAAACTCCTGTAGAAATGTAACAAACAGCCTCGATAGTTACGACAATAACGATAATAACATTGTCCGTAATCCAAAATGGAAACAACGAAAGAAATGCACTAAAGATCCAAATTGAGATCACCACAGCAGCAACACGGTTGTGAGTCACAATTTTCTGGTATCTGAGATGAAGATGAATAGCCAAGAATCTGTCTGCAGTAAGAATGGTAACACCAAAGAACGAAGCATAAAAAACAAAAATCCCCGCTATGCGCTTGGCACTACCCACGTTATTATAAGTTTCATTGTTACTGTTGTTTTGTTTCATTCCCATGACAAGATATGCAATATCCAAAGGCTGGACAACTAAGCCAACACCGAGATCAGAAACAGCTAGACTCAGGAGCAATGTTTTAAGTGGCTTTGGTAATGACGAGGTCTTCCTCAGCGCGAGTATTGTTACGGTGTTCAACATAATGGCGGTGTAAGATAAGAAGACGTTGAAGACGCAGTTGACGATGCGCGATGAATATAAATCTTCCGTTTCTGTCATTCTATAACTTGTAGAAAAAACTGCAGTAAGTACAAGTTTCAAATAAAATTGATATTAATTAAGTTCTTTTCATTTTTTTTTTTCGCATTATTCCAAATAGTAACATTGTGAGCTGGATGTAAGGATGTAAGGTTAAGGTTAAGGTTATGTATGGATGTAAGGTTCCAAGGAATACTTCTCGTGTTATACGCTTTACCTTTTAGCCGGAAATGATTTATGAAAGCCGAGAGCTGATGGTCAGACGACGATGTTCCTCCAAAACAACTTCAGTGAATCAATATTGAATAGACGTAGAGAATTCGCGATCTCCTCGCTTTACGGCCATTACATCAATCCATTGCTGCATGGCAAAACGAGCGTTCATAAACAATTCAAGCGTCCCTAAAACACTTGCTTTGATACCGTTTTTCGTCCAATATTTAAAGCCTTGTCTCGGGATTGAAACAGTTGTCTCGGATCTTTTAAAACTTCTCATAAAATATGGATGATTGAAACAGGTAATTTTATTTGGGGAATGCAACTTGACAGGACAGGCTTCAAACGAGCATTTTAGATCGTCGATCAGTTAGAAAACATACAGCAAATTACAGATAGTATTCACTCCGTTAAGAACACCGACCCTATTGGAGTTTAATTTTCTACTTCCGTGAGAGCAATTTCTTTTACTTATTGAGCGATTTGTAAAAGATCAGCGCTTTGCAGCTTTAAGTCTGTGACATGTGATGACATTAATAATGACGGCAGCAAAAAAAGGAACGAGTTTACATGACAATTAATAAATTTTAACGAATTCAAGAAAAACATTACCTACAATTTTACAGTCTCCACTGATAATAATAATTATTATTCCAATTGTCAGCGATAAATTCATCTTCCTTTTTCGATGAGTGAAATTTCTTTAAAAATTATGGAGCCATTTGGGAGCTAGAGCACGTCCTTTGCACGTGTCGTTCTGTCACATATCAGTCATAAATGATAACGTACCAAAAATAACTCCCTTACTCGACAATGAGAATTATACTAGGGCCACGAAATGAGTTATATATGAGATAACAAATGGTTGGAATTCCCGATTAGTGCTTCAAACCACTTTTAAACACAAGGATTTAAGATGGTCCAATTCCCTATTGAAAAGCGGGGCCTGGGTCTACCCATAAGGCCACTAAACCTTGACGTCCCATAATACTCCAGTGGCGTTTTGATGCAGTGCGAGAAAAGAGAAATAGAACAGACAAGCAAAGCTATACCAAAATATAGGGAAGTATGAAGGGGGTCTGTTAATATTATCTGAACCTAATATAATCCTCATTAGTATATTCTAAAACAGTGGATACATAGCGTTGTTGGCGCGCACTGATTGGCTACTGAAACTCGGGATAGCAAGTGCTATTCACCTCAAGCAATTTGCGCCCGAAAATTGTAATTGTATAAAAATGAGTTAAAAATCATCATTTCCGTGCTATATTTTCTCTCTGTTTTAAAGCACTGGCCCTCTCCACTTCGGTGAATAGTTGTTAATTATAATTCACAGACTCTGTTTGAAATATATGAATAACAAATAGGAGTTTTTATCTCGGCTCTCTGGCTGACTGGCAAGTGTTACATCTACTTCCATGATAAGAACCACGTAGCAAGGTTTATCCAATAGTCTGCGCTGACTTTCAACGTGCATGACTTTTTTGAATATTAAAGCAAACGATACTAAACTTCTCTACTTTTCTTAAAATTTATCTGACAGCAATTTATATATATTCTCACACTTATACGTTGATTTATTTTATCTTATTTTATCATATTTAAATGTTTGTTTTATAGTTGGTGTGATGTCTTCGAATTTTACCGACTTATTAAATGTAGATGTAGATGTAGATTGTTCATGTGACTTGATGTTTCCATGGCTAAAACGATTTTGATCGTCATATTTTTCGAAATTTAAGAATGATTCTGAAGTAGAGCGAATAAATTCCGTCTTAAAACAAAAAAAAAACACTTTTAATTTAAATCTTAAGGCCTTTAGGAAAGCTCTAACCACACTTCCTTGGAATTAAACAATTTTTTAACGACTATTAAATTACTGAAATCACCCCAGAACAGTGTCTCCTATATCCGTTTTCTTATCACAACCGCCAGTATCAACTCGATATAAATGTTTTCGTTTTCATGTTTCAACAATAATATATTCATTATACTTTACTTCGATCACATATATAGTGAAAAGCCACGGTAGCATCATGGGACAACAAGGCTAAAGGTATTGGGGCCTTATGGGTAGACCCAGGCCCCCTTCTATTTCATTGAGGAACACCCTAAGTCCTTCTGCTTATAACTAATAAGTCGAATGTGAAATATAATTCAGCAAATTTGAAGGCATTCAGCTACGTTCTTAGCTGACACTAGAACATTACATTTCTGATTGTCAGCAATCGGGTAAAAAGGTCGATCACTGAAGAGTTAAACAACGGTGTCTAATGCCTATAGCTGCATCTTTCACAGTTTTGCCTTCCCCTTCAAATATATATATATATTTGAAATGCTATCCCTTCTACACCAATTATTAAATCCAATCGGCAACAACAGTTCTTTTTTATTGTTTCTATATGTACATTGTACTGCCAGAAAAGAAATAAGATAACAACATATAGTGACCAGAAAGGGGTGATCGATGCTCTATTTAATCACCAATTAAAGCCTGTTGTGTTTTTCTATTGTCAAGTCTATTGTGTTGTTGTTCTATTGCGTTCTTTTAATTTATGCCGTAACTCGGGACTTGGTATATAACACACTGTATAGCTAATATGAGACTAGAATATACCAGTAACATATTTGTGTTCCACTGTATGCCTGCTTTAAACACGACGAAACTGTTTTATAGTACATATTGACTGAGTGTTTTCACAGGCAGCTTTTTAAGTTAAACATCAAAATCACTTGTTTGAAAAACAATTAGCGAGGAATAGTAAATTTAGTTAAGGAATATGTATTATTATTGCAAATGTCTCGAACCTTTTTAAACTTGTACTGTCTTCCAGGTAATTTTAAATGGAAAATGAACTCTACAGGCGATGTTCCAAACCAGCATTTTAACTTGTCTTTTTCAGGGAGCAGCAAACATTATTATTATTATTATTATTATTATTATTATTATTATTATTATTATTATTGTTATTATTATTGTTAAGGAATACCGATGCTATTGGATTTTCATTTTCTGTTAGCGCGAGTGAAATGTCTTTTCAAGTTTTTTAGCGATTTGCGAAAACAACTACTTTGCACATGTGGGCTTGTGACATGTTGGTCAAAAATAATTACGATATACGGCCATTAACAAATTACAAGGAATTCAGCTAAAATTTAGACAAAAATTTAATTCATTGTCTCAGCTGATAGTGATTAAACACTACGAATATCAGCAACAAATTGAAAAAAAGAATTATCAGTAAACTTTACCTACACCTTCAAAGAAGAAAAGATTTCAGTTGAAACCTGTGTTATTTTCCATGACATTTTCAATGGCCCGTCTCATATCCTTCAAATAAAAGCACACTTTCAGACCCAACGAAAACGATAACCTTTCTTAGTAATTACGTAATATATACATTTCCAAATATACCTTATTGCAAAGCGGTTGTGATATTCGTAGAGGTATTCTTTCGCATACATGACACTTCAACAGATATTTCAGATATTTCTTCAAACAAATTTCTTTCAAATAAGTGAATGTATATTTTTATGTCAGGAATGAATAGTTTTGTTACTTCTTAGGAATTTCTCTTCTTTTATTGTCTGTAAATAATCATTAAGCAAATTAATTCTTGCATTTTTAAATGACAACGTTTTTGTAATTAGGTGCATATATGGATGGCCCAGTAAAGGAAGACAAAAGATGATAGCATTACTGCTTGAAAATACATTAGAAACTGTTTTTTTTTTAATTCAAGGCCACATTGACGGGTAGCACGAGCAGCTTTATAAGATTAACATCAAAACGTTCGCTTAAAAAATAACGAAAAGGAAAAAGTGCAGACATAGTCAGTTAGTTATTAAAAGTTCTTTACAGTTATCGTTGTTTTGCTTTCAAGATCTCACGGCCGTCCATTCCTCAATTCTGACTTGGAAAAATACTTCGCTAGTTTATTCATGATAGCGTGTCGAATGTGTCTCATCTTCCAACAGTAAATCAAAGGATTGAGAGAGGAATTAAGATACAACAGCGTCCGAGTGTAAATTCTGACATGAATTCCCAAGCGTCCTCGTCCACCGCTTATTATGGCAACCCAAACCCAAGTGTTTGGTAAATAACAAGCTACAAACACCAGATACACGTAAAATGTAACAACTGCATATTTTCTCAGCCTCGCAAAGGTTGATATGGTTTCTGAATTCGGTGCACTTTCTTGTACTTGCAGAGCTTGAATTTGATTTGCGTGGCATCGTACGGCTAAATAAATCTTATAATAAAAAAATGTTGTAGATATAAAACAAAAAGCCTCAATAGTTGCGTTAATAAAGATAAAAACATTTATCGGAATCCAAACTGGAGTCAACAAAAGAAATGTACTGAGCATCCAAATTGAGATCACCACAGCAACAACACACTTGTGAGTTACAAGTTCCTGGTATCTGAGATGAAGATGAATGGACAAGAATCTGTCTGCGCTTAGAGCTGTAACGGCAAAGAACGAGGCCAAAGTAAGAAAATTTCCCGTCGTTTGAAATGCTGTGTATATGTTATTATGAGTTTCATTGTTTTGTGACAAGAACTGAAGATGTGCGATGTACAAAGGTTGGACAACTAAACCAACACCAAGATCAGAAACAGCTAGACTCAGGAACAATGTTTTCACAGTCTTTGGCAATGACGAGGTCTTTCTCAGCGCGAGTATTGTTACAGTGTTCAACATAATGGCGGTGTAAGAGAAGAAAGCGTTGAAGACGCAGTTAGCGATGATCGATGAATACATGTCTTTAGCTTCTGTCATTTTCAACTTTAACGAAATAAATAAAATTAATTAGTTTTTCAGTATTTTTTTTCTGCAGTATTTGCAGAAAGTTATCTTGAAAGATGTCAATAGAGTTCGATGAAATTAAACGCTTCTCAGTCGTTTTGCACGTTTTATACCTATACCTAAGTCGAAGCTGATATAGTCAAACTACCATGTTCCACGTACCGTAGAAACTTCAGTGAATCAGACAAGGGGTCGGCTGAGACGTGGCGAATTCGTGATATCTTCGTTTTGCGTCCATCGCATCAATCCATTGCTGCATGGCAAAATGTACGTTCAAATCAATGCAAGCGTCGCTAAAGCACAATATGGTTACCGATTTTCGTTCAATATAATTTAAAGACTTGCCAATGGACTTAAAACAGATGTCTCGGCTCTTTTAAAACTTCCTGTTTTGAAAGGTATAATCTTAAATGGACAATACACTTGATAGGCCAGCCTCTAAACAATTATTTTAGCTCGATCGTCCAGTTAGAAAGCAGCAAACAGTAAATATTTACTCAGTAAAGAACATGTACTCCATTAGAGTTTTATTTTCTGTTTGCGTGAGTGCAATTTCTTTTACTTATTGAGTGATCAGCAAACAGATAACCTCTTTGCAGCTGTGAGTCTACGTGAGATAACATACATGTAAATAATGACAGAAAAAAGGAAGCGAGTTTACATGACAATTAGTAAATTTTAAGGAATTCAGGAAAAAACGTACGGTCAATTTTATGGTCTCCACTGATAGAAATTATCATTCCAATTGTCAGCGATCATATCATCTTCTTTTTGCATGAGTGAAATTACTTTTATAAAACGTTTAAATGCAGAGGACCACTCAACACTGCGATAAATAGTGGTAACTTACTTTCCAGATCTCCTTTATAAAGGGATGCGAGTACTAGACGTCACCCAAGGTGTAGATAAACGTTTGAAATGCAAGGCTAGTACAACGGAAATTAATGGCAGGTTTAATGGCCAATATTTCGACTAGTAGAACTAGTCTTCTACAGGGCCAGCGTAGGAGTGAAAATAATATACAACGGCTCTTAAATTTGAATTTAGATAACACCTAATGGCATAAACAGACGTGATGAACACTGAAGTAGATTGTATTTACGATAACTATGATATGCTTTATTTTATTATCAGATTTACTAGCCATTGTTTTGTGCCTACATTATATACGTCATTATATCTTGTTACAACTTAGTTAGATATTTTTCATGTAATCTTATATTAGCCAATCATGTACTTGTTATCTAAATTCAAATTTAAGAGCCGTTGTATATTATTTTCACTCCTACGCTGGCCCTGTAGAAGACTAGTTCTACTAGTCGAAATATTGGCCATTAAACCTGCCATTAATTTCCGTTGTACTAGCCTTGCATTTCAAACGTTTAAATTACTTTTAGAATTACTTAGCCATTTGCGAGAGCAAGTCCTTTGCACGCAGTAATAAATGGTAACGATAGTAAAAAAAATCTCCCATACTCGATAATGTGATTATATTAGGGCCGCGAAGCGGTGTAAATTAAAAGTTCAGATATCGATTATATTAACAGATCAGACGAAGTGAGAAATATATAAGATAACAAATGGCAGGAATTTCAGTTTTAAATTCCATTTAGCTTGTAAACCCAACGGGATCCTTGGTCTACCCGTAAGGCCTCAGAACTTTGTGGTCCCGTGATACTTCAGTGGCGTTTTGATGCAATGCAGAACAAAAATAGAATAGACACTGAAGCAAACTTGAACCCAAATTTAACATTTAGGAAAATGCGCACCCTTTCCAAAGATATGTCTGCTGAAACTGACTGAATGAGACTCTAATGCAAACTCGTTTATAGTACACACGGTGTTGAAGATTTACTTAAGTGGTTTGCAAAGTTTAACATCAAATCGTTACCTTGAGAAACAGTTGATGTGGATAAGGTGAGAAAGATTCAGTTCTCGAAAGTTGTCAATCGCTTTCTGATCAACAGAAGCTTTCATCAATTCAGACTTGGACATATATTCCATAGTATGTTTATGATGGCATGTCGAATGTGTCTCATCTTCGAACAGTAGATCACAGGATTGAGGGAAGAGTTAAGTAACAGCAGCGTCCGAGTGTAAAGTATGGCGTGATTTAGCGAGCTGCTTTGTCCATTGCTTATTAAGGTAAGTATGGCGCAAACATTTGGTAAATAACAAGCTACAAACACCAGGTATACATAGAATGTACCAACTGCAGATTTTCTCAGCCTCGCAAAGTTTAATATGGTATCACCATTCGGTGCACTTTCTTGTACTTGCAGGCATGCATTTCATTTACGTGGTATCGTACGACTAAGTAAATCTTATAATATAAATATTCTGTAGATATATAGCAAAACCTCAATGATCGGGATCCAAAATGTGGGCAATAGAAGAAAGGCACTGAGCACCCAAATTGAGATCATTAAAGCAACAACAAGCTTGTGAGTTATAAGTTCTCGGTATCTGAGATGAAGCATAATAGCCAAGAATCTGTCTGCACTTAGAGCTGTAACACAGAAGAACGAAGCATAATAAAGGAAATTAGCCATCTTGAAAAGTGCATTGACCAAAGCATCATTAATTTCTTTGTTTTCAATGTTTTGTCCCATCTCCATCACAAGACGTGTAATGTGCAAAGGTTGGACAACTAAACCAACACCAAGATCAGAAACAGCCAGACTCAGGAGCAATGTCTTTAGAGGCTTTGGTAATGACGAGGTCTTTCTTAGCGCAAGTATTGTTACAGTGTTCAACATGATGGCGGTGTAGGATAAGAAGACGTTAAAGACGCAGTTGACGATACGCGACGAATATAAATCTTAAGCTTCTGTCATGAATTGTCGAGAAAAATGCAGTAAATGCAAGTTTCAAATGAATTCCAAATAGTTACCTTCTGAGGATGTAAGGTTCCAAGGAATACTTATCGTGTTGCACTCTTTATTTTTTAGAAATGATCTATAAAAGTCGGGAGCTGATAGTCAGAGCACGATGTTCCACCGTAAAAACTTCAGTGAATCAACTGCAAACAACAGCCGGGTCGACTGAGACGTGGAGAATTCGTGATGTCTGCGTTAATTTGACGTCCTGTGGTTATTATTGAAAATGTAGTTGATAGGCCAGGCTCCAACAAACGAGCATTTCAGCTCGTTCAGTTAGAATGCAGCAAACGTTAAATATTCACTCAGGAAAGAACACTGACTCCATTAGAGTTTAATTTTCTGTTTGTTTGAGTGTAATTTCTTTTACTTATTGAGCGATTTGTAAAAAGATAAGCTCTTTGCAGCTGTGAGTATGTTATATGTACTGGCATAAATAATGACGACAGCAAAAAAGAAACGAGTTCAAATGACAATTTTAAGAAATTCAGGAAAAAACTTCCTTTCAATTTTATACGGTCTCCGTTGATAGAAATTATTTTTCCAGTTGCCAGCGATCAATTCATCTTCCTTTTACATTGGTGAAATTTCTTTTAAAATTACTGAGCCAATTGCGAAAGAAAATCCTTTGCACGCAATAATAAATGGTTACGATAGTAAACAAATATAATGTTATGAATTTTAATTGGACCTCGAAGCGGCCTGAAGTAATAATTCAGGTTATATTTATTTATAACAAGTGGTAGAAATGGCCGATTAGTTGTTAAAACCAAATTCAAACACAAGGGGGCCTGGGTCTACCCTATAAGGCATCAGAACCTTGTGGTCTCATGATACTCGAGTGGAGAAAAAATAGAATAGACCGGCACTGAAGCAAGCCTACACCCAAATATGTTCTTTATTCCTGGTCTATACACTCTTAAATTAAGAAATATAGTCGAAGCTCTCCTTATGGATACCTCTCATATACTCAAATATAGTACTGTCTAATTCTCATTATATTTTACAAAGAAGCACAATGTTCCCGCGCTGACTTTTAATATGCCTACTCTTTTTAATATTAAAGCAAACGCTACTTAACTTCTGACTTATCTTAAAATTGAAATTGAACAAATTGAAAGACAAAAGTTAGTTGTGGTATTGCCTGAAAATACGATAGAAACTGTTTTAGTAGGTTTTAATTCATACAGCTTATAAATTTGACATGAAAACGTTAATTTATCAAAAGTTATCAAAAGTTATTTATTATTTCTCTTTTGTTTTCAATAGCTCGCGGCTGCTTTCCTTAATTCTGCTTTGGAAAAGCGTTCCTCAGTATGTTCATGATAGCGTGTCGAATGTGTCTCATCTTCCAACAGTAGATCAGAGGATTGAGAGAGGAATTGAGGTACATCAGTGTCAGAGCATAAAGGTCGACATGACTTACCAAGCTGCTTTGTCCATTGTTTATTTTTAAGGCAACAAAGACGCAAGTGCTTGGTAAATAACAAGCAACAAACACCAGATAAACATAGAATGTACCAATTGCAGATTTTCTCAGCCTCGCAAAATGTGATACGGCTTCATTATTCTCTGCCACGTGTAGGGCGTGTATTTGATGTGTGTGGTGTCGCACGGCTAAATAAATCTTAAAATAGAAAAATCCTGTAGAAATGTAACAAACAGCCTCGAAAGTTGCGACAATAAAGTTAATAACATTGTCCGCAATCCAAAATGGAAACAACGAAAGAAATGCACTGAAGATCCAAATTGAGATCACCACAGCAGCAACACGGTTGTGAGTCACAAGTTCCTGGTATCTGAGATGAAGATGAATAGCCAAGAATCTGTCTGCAGTTATAACGGTAACACCAAAGAACGAAGCATAAAAAAGAAAATTCCCCGTTTTGTACTGGGCACTGACCACGTTATTATAAGTTTCATTGTTTTCGTTGTTTTGTTCCATTCCCATGACAAGCCGTACAGTGTACAAAGGCTGGACAACTAAACCAACACCAAGATCAGAAACAGCTAGACTCAGGAGCAATGTTTTTAGAGGCTTTGGTAATGACGAGGTCTTTCTCAGCGCGAGTATTGTTACAGTGTTCAACATGACGGCGGTGTAAGATAAGAAGACGTTGAAGACGCAGTTGACGATGCGCGATGAATATAAATCTTCTGCTTCTGTCATTCTATAACTTGTAGAAAAAACTGCAGTAAGTACAAGTTTCAAATGAAGTTAAGGTGGTTCCGTTGTTATTTCGGGCGCACTCGTCTATGACAAACTTTGGGTCATAACTTTTCCGGCTCTATATTTGCGATGCTTATACAACTTTGCGAAAACTTACAGCTATTATTTAGCAATAATATGATAGAATTCGGTATCACTGGAAGAAAATATTTTTATTCATAATCGGGCCTCAATGAACCCCACGTTTTGAACAAAATCGCACCCTGTGAAAAATTTTGCTGTTATATTTGCGTTAAATTTCTGGAATCAGCTTACATTATATTGTCTTAATACATATCCTTACCAAGTTTAGCAAAATCGTTGGAGCAGAAGTGCGGAAGTATAAAGGCCATCAAAATTTAGCTCTAAAATTCTCTTGTAATTTCAAAAACTTGAGGCTCTTTGACAAAACAATCCACGAACCCAAATTTCTGTGAGAAGCCTTCCCAGTGCTTGCTAAATCTAAATTCTAAGCCGATTGCAAATCGTGCGAACCGTTAAAAAGTACTCACTAGTTCTGTTAATATTATAAAATGCCCCAAAACCTGCTCAAATCTCCAATGCTGCTTTTTTCATTATTTTTCGAAAATTATCGAGCAGTTTGGTGTCAAACTCCTTCCACATGAATTTCAAGGTACTGCAATACTGTTGCATCGATTGTTTTTTGCTTAGAAGGGCTTTCAATTGGAGAAATAGTTTGGAATTATAAGCTGCTCCGCATCTGAGCTCAGGCGAAGATGACAAGCAAAGGTTTGTGGAGGGAGGCGTACGTTATATGCGCGCGTAGTCCCCGCATTTAAAAACATCGCACGCCGTGGAAACTTCTAATGGAGCGTACATGCTCCCTCCCCTCCTGGACTGCGCATATTTTGCTCGCCCCCCTTATAAAGGTGCGAATGCTTAGAATAAGGGGGGGGGGGGGGGGGGGGTGCGTAAATGATATGCGCTCGTAGTCAGCGTTGTCCCCGCATTTAAAAACATTGCACCCCATGGAAACTTCTAATGGAGCGTAAATGCTTATTTACGCATATTTCGTTCGCCCCCCTATAAAGGTGCGAATCCTTAGAATAAATTCCACACGTGCTCATTTCGTATTCATAAACAAAACTCTGAAAACTGCTTGTCAGCTTCGCCTGAGCTCAGATGCGGAGCAGCTTATAATCCCAACAACTATTTCTCCAATTGAAAGCACTTCAAAGAACAATCGACACCAAACTGCTGGATAATTTTCGAAAAATAATGGAAAACGCAGAATTGGAGATTTGAGCGGGTTTTGGAGCATTTCATAACATTTACAAAATTCGGTAATGCTTTTTAACGGTTCGCACGATGATTTGCAATCGGCTCAGAATTCAGATTTAGCAAGCATTGGGAAGGCTTCTCCCAGAAATTTGGATTCTGGATTGTTTTGTCAAAGAGCATCAAGTATTTAAATTTTTAAGAGAATTTTAGGGCTAAATTTTGCTGAAACTTGGTAAGGGTATGTATTAAGTTATTAAGTATTATGTATTAAGTTAATGTAAGCCGATTCCAGAAATTTAACACAAATATAACAGCAGAATGTTTCAAAGGGTGTGATTTTGTTCAAAACGTGGGGTTCATTTAATCCCGATTACCACTTAAAATATTTTTTCCCAATAAAATCGAATTCTATCATTTTATTGCTAAATAGTAGCTGTAAGTATTCGCAAAGTTTTATAAGCATCGCTTTAGAGCCGGAAAAGTTATGACCCAAAATTTGTCATAGACGAGTGCTCCCAAAATAACAACGGAGCCACTTTAAAGGCCCATTTCCATCCGGGATGCAATGCGGTCGTTTGTTTTTGTTTTCAAATCGCGGTATTATGGCGTACTCTGATTGGTCAACTATTTTTATCCGGCTTTTCTCAAACACAAGACAAATGCTCGCGAGAAATTCACCGAGCGGTATTTTTGCACTATTCACTCGCTATTCGTCTAGAAAGTACCTCATTTATCTATGGAAACAGACGAATCACTAAGAGTAAATGCTTACGGGTCAATCGTCAATCCGGAGAATGAAGAAGACGAGAATTAGGAAGATGAACACGTAGATGACAAATCTACATGCAAACATTCAATGTCGGATCAGTCAGCTTCATTTGTTCGCGTAAAGATTTACTCTTAAAGCGGCCAAATTTCTTGCCTACCGGTAGGCAAGAAATCGGCCGCGCGATACAAACGTCTGTGTAATTTGCCGACTTTGCGGAGCTATATCTCCACTATTTTAAAAGATATCGCTTTTAAACTCGGCCACTTTTCTAATTTTGAGATACTTTTTCCAGCGGTGTCGATGGATTTTTGCTGTCAGGCCAATATAAAAATTTGGAGAAACCACCGTGACAAGGTCTATAGGTCAGACACTCGTCGACTTCAAACAGCAAACTTTACAAATACAGCCAGAATATATACAAAACACTTTTAGAAAAATATGAAAGATAAACAGGGAATGTATTTAGAAGAAGAGAATTGAAAATATTTACCGGGTTGCTTTGGGAAAAGGCGATGATAAATCGCTTTCGGACCTTTCGAAGAATCGTAATTTCGTGATACACAAAATTCAAGATTAGCGATCGCAGCGCGCAATGCATCCCGGATGGAAATAGGACTTTTAAAAATTCGGATTTTTACTCATGCGCGTAGCGGCATGAGGTAAGGTTTCGGCTCCGTTTTTCTATTATTTTATTATTATTATTATTTTTATTTTTTGTGTCACGATTTTGCATGCAAATTTATGCACGCATATTTTAAATTGTACACTTCCGGTTCATAGCTTTACCACTACAGTTCCTGTTTAGTGACTTCCGGCTACTCTCACTTCCGGTAAAAGAGCGTTACTCAAGTGTCACGACAGCGTCTCCTACAACCCTACTTACATTAGCAATGTTCATGTTTGGTATATATAAGTCTTAGAAGAATCATTCCCTTCATTGTGGTACAGCCTACTTACGCATGCGCATGAGTATAGGCTGCTAGGAGCCTCTTGTTCAGTATTTTTTCGCAATATTTTAAAATACTTACCTTCTGAAGATGTAAATTCCACAAATTCTTCAGTTGTGTTGTACACTTTTCCTTTCGAATTGAGCTGAAGCCGGGATCCGATAGTCAGACCACGATGTTCTATCAAAATATAATATCTTCAAGTACTGGTGAATCAAATATTGTGTTGACTGAGACGTGATATCTTCGTTTTGCGTCCATCGCATCAATCCATTGCTTGCTGGCAAAATGTACCTTCAAAAATAAAATGCAAGAGTCGCTAAAACACAATGTACTTGTATACCGTTTTTCGTCCAATTTAAAGCCTTGCCTATGGGTTTAAAACAGATGTCTCGGACATTATAAAACTTCCTACTTTGCACGCATAGTTATAAATGGAAAACGCACTTGATTGGATTACACCAAACGAGCATTTTAGCTGGTTCAGTTAAGAAGGAACAAATATCATTATTATTTAAGAACATAGTCGACGTCATTGTATTCATAGGTTAATTGCGCCACTGCAGTGTTTAATTTTCTGTTTGCGTGAGTGGAATTTTTTCAGTTTAATAAGTTGTGGGTCTCTGTCATGTCCATCATAAATAATAAGGGATAGGAAAAAATTAACTCGAAAAAGGAGGCCAAGATTAATATTGTGAAATGTGTAGTTATAATCTTTAAAGAAGATGTAATTTGCAATAAGCTTTACCGCATACAGTTGCCGAATTTTGCAATACCCGATTTCAAATACAGCTTCCGCTTATTTATATAACAACGCAGCTATCAGAACTTGTAATCAATGCCTGAATTTTAGTGATCTCCTCTGATAGTTCATTCTCGAGAGTCTCTCTTTTCTATCATTGGTTCCCGAGTAAATCCACTTTGAAGTTGAACAATAAATTTTCTTCATATGTGCGTCACATTCTGGGGCTCTACGAGTAAAGCATTTCGAATTTCATAAAAGCCTCGCGTACTTTCGTGCATTGATATCCAACCAACATACTCGGTATAAATGTTTTCGTTTTCATGTTTCAACAATAATATACTCATTATACTTTACTTCGATCACATATATAGTGAAAAGGACAACAAGGCTAAAGGTACTGGGGCCTTATGGGTAGACCCAGGCCCCCTTCTATTTCATTGAGGAATACCCTAAGTGCTTCTGCTTATAACTAATAAGTCGAATGTGAAATATAATTCAGCAAATTTGAAGACATTTAGCTACGTTTTTAGCTGACACTAGAACATTACATTTCTGATTGTCAGCAATCGGGTAAAAAGGTCGATCACTGAAGAGTTAAACAACGGTGTCTAATGCCTATAGCTGCATCTTTCACAGTTTTGCCTTCCCCTTCAAATATATATATTTGAAATGCTATCCTTTCTGCACCAATTATTAAATCCAATCGGTAACAACAGTTCTTTTTTATTGTTTCTATATGTACATTGTACTGCCAGAAAAGAAATAAGATAACAACATATAGTGACCAGAAAGGGGTGATCGATGCTCTATTTTATCACCTAAGCCTATTGCGTTTTTCTATTGTCAAGTCTATTGTGTTGTTGTTCTATTGCGTTCTTTTAATTTGTGCCGTAACTCGGGACTTGGTATATAGCACACTGTGTAGCTAGCTAATATGAGACTAGAATATACCAGGAACATATTTATGTGTTCCACTGTATGTCTGCTTTAAACACGACGAAACTGTTTTATAGTACATATTGACTGAGTGTTTTCACAGGCAGCTTTTTAAGTTAAACATCAAAATCACTTGTTTGAAAAACAATTAACGAGGAATAGTAAAATTAGTTAAGGAATATTTAACAACTATTCACCGAAGTGGAGGTGTGGGTAGTGGTGGATATTTACCGCGCCGCGAAGTGGCGAGGTAAATATCCACCACTACCCACCTACACTGAGGTGAATAGTTGTTTTAGTATATACTGAAACAGTGAGATAATATTTCTGTCAACGATTACAATTTTCGCGAGCAAATTTTCGCGAGTTGCTGGGAGGTGAATAGCACTTGCTATTCCGAGTTTCAGTAGCCAATCAGAGCGCGCCAACAATGCCATCCACTGTTTCAGTATATACTAATTATTATTATTGCAAATGTCTCGAACCTTTCTAATTAAACTTGTATTTCCAGGTAATTTTAAATGAAAAATGAAGTCTACAGGCGATGTTTCAAACGAGCATTTTAACTGGTCTTTTTCAGGGAGCAGCAAACATTTTTCTGTTAGCGCGAGTACTTGTCTTTTCAAGTTATCAGAGCGATTTGAGAAAACAACTCCTTTGCACATGTGGGCCTGTGACATGTCGGTCAAAAATAATTACGATATACGGCCATTAAACGAATTTCAAGGAATTCAGCTAAAATTTAGGCAAAAATTTAATTTACGTTCTCAGCTGATAGTGACGTTCTCAGCTGATAGTGATTAAACACTACGAATATCAGCAAGAAATTGAAAAAAAAAAAAGAATTATCACCTTACATATAGGTACACCTTCAAAGAAGAAAAGATTTCAGTTGAAACCTTTATTTCTGATTTTTCATGACATTTCACTGAATCACCTGTCTTATATTCCCTGTTAAATAAAACTATAAGGACACCTTCAGACCCAACGAAAACGATAACCTTTCTTAGTAATTACGTAATATATACATTTCCAAATATACCTTATTGCAAAGAGGTTGTGATATTCGTAGAGGTATTCTTTCGCATACATGACATTTCAACAGATATTTCTTCAAACAAATATACCTTATTGAAAAGAGGTTGTGATATTCGTAGAGGTATTTGTTCCCATACATGACATTTCAACAGATATTTCTTCAAACAAATATACCTTATTGCAAAGAGGTTGTGATATTCGTAGAGGTATTCTTTCGCATATATGACATTTCAACAGATATTTCTTCAAACAAATATACCTTATTGCAAAGAGGCTGTGATATTCGTAGAGGTATTCTTTCGCATACATGACATTTCAACAGATATTTTTTCAAACAAATATACCTTATTGCAAAGAGGTTGTGATATTCGTAGAGGTATTCTTTCGCATACATGACATTTCAACAGATATTTTTTCAAACAAATATACCTTATTGCAAAGAGGTTGTGATATTCGTAGAGGTATTCTTTCGCATACATGACATTTCAACAGATATTTTTTCAAACAAATATACCTTATTGCAAAGAGGTTGTGATATTCGTAGAGGTATTCTTTCGCATACATGACATTTCAACAGATATTTTTTCAAACAAATATACCTTATTGCAAAGAGGTTGTGATATTCGTAGAGGTATTCTTTCGCATACATGACATTTCAACAGATATTTTTTCAAACAAATATACCTTATTGCAAAGAGGTTGTGATATTCGTAGAGGTATTCTTTCGCATACATGACATTTCAACAGATATTTTTTCAAACAAATATACCTTATTGCAAAGAGGTTGTGATATTCGTAGAGGTATTTTTTCGCATACATGACACTTCAACAGATATTTCTACAAACAAATTTCTATCAAATAAATGAATGTATATTTTTATGTCAGGAATGAATAATTTTGTTACTTCTTAGGAATTTCTCTTCTTTTAACGTCTGTAAGTAATGATTAAGCTAATTAATTCTTGCATTTTTAAATGACAACGTTTTTGTAATTAGGTGTATATATGGATGGCCCAGTAAATGAAGACAAAAGCTGATAGCATTACTGCTTGAAAATACATTAGAAACTGTTTTTTTAACAAATTTACGGCCATATTGACGGATGGCACGAGCAGCTTTATAAGATTAACATTAAAACGTTTGCTTAAAAAATAACGACAAGGAAAAAGTGTAGACATAGCCAGTTAGTTATTAACAGTTTCTTTACAATTATCGTTGTTTTGCTTTTAATGTCTTACGGCACCATTCCTCAATTCTGACTTGGAAAAATACTTCGCTAGTATGTTCATGATAGCGTGTCGAATGTGCCTTATCTTCCAACAGTAAATCAAAGGATTGAGAGGGAAATTAAGATCGTCCGAGTGTAAATTCTGACATGAATTCGCAAGCGTCCTTTTCTACCGCTTATTATGGCAACCAAAACCCAAGTGTTTGGTAAATAACAAGCTACAAACACCGGCCAGATACACGTAAAGTGTACAAACTGCATATTTTCTCATCCTCGCAAAGTTTGATATGGTTTCTGTATTCGGTGCACTTCCTTGTACTTGCAGGGCTTGAATTTGATTTACGTGGCGTTGTACGGCTAAATAAATCTTATAATAAAAGAATGCTGTAGATATATAACAAAAAGCCTCAATAGTTGCGTTCATAAAGATAATAACATTTATCGGAATCCAAACTGGAGTCAACCAAAGAAATGTACTGAACATCGTAATTGAGATCACCACAGCAACAACACATTTGTGAGTTACAAGTTCCTGGTATCTAAGATGAAGATGAATAGACAAGAATCTGTCTGCGCTTAGAGCTGTAACAGCAAAGAACGAAGCCAAAGTAAGAAAATTTCCCGTTGTTTGAAATGCTTTGTACATGTATATGTTATTATGAGTTTCATTGTTTTGTGACAAGAAGTGAAGATGTGCGATGTACAAAGGTTGGACAACTAAACCAACACCAAAATCAGAAACAGCCAGATTCAGGAACAAGGTTTTCACAGTTTCTGGCAATGACGAGGTCTTTCTCAACGCGAGCATTGTTGACATTGTTACAGTATTCGACATGATGGCGGTGTATTAAAGAGAAAAAAGCGTTGAAGACGCAGTTGGCGATGGTCGATGAATAGTGTGTCTTTAGCTTGTGTCATTGTCATGAATAAAATTAATTAGTTTTTCAGTATTTTTTTGCAGTATTTGCAAAACGTTATCTTGAATGATGTCAGTAGAGTTCGATGAAATTAAACACTTCTCAGTCGTGTTGCACGCTTTACCTAAGTCGAAGCTGATAGTCAAACTACCATGTTCCACTTACCATAGAAACTTCAGTGAATCAAACAAGACGTCTGAGAAATGGAGAGTTCGTGATATCTTCGCTGTATGGCAAAATGTACGTTCAAATCAATGCAAGCGTCGCTAAAGCACAATGTGGTTACCGATTTTCGTCCAAACGAATTTAAAGCCTTGCCTATAAGCTTAAAACAGATGTCTCGGCTCTTTAAAACTTCCTGTTTTGAACAGGTATATTTTTAAATGGACAACACATTTGATATGCCAGTCTTCAATCGACTGAGTTAGAAAGCAGCAAACAGTAAATATTTACTCAGTAAAGAACACGGACTCCATTAGTAGAGTTTTATTTTCTGTTTGCGTGGATGAGTGCAATTTCTTTTCCTTATCAAGTGATAAGCCGACAGATAAGCTCTTTGCAGCTGTGAGTCTGCTACCAAACAAATGATGACATTCATTTAAATAATGACAGAAAAAAGGAAACGAGTTTACATGACAATTGGTAAATTTTAACGAATTCAGGAAAAACGGTACGGTCACTTTTATGGTCTCCACTGATAGAAATTATCATTCCAATTGTCAGCGATCATATCATCTTTTTGCATGAGTGAAATTACTTTTGAGCAAGTCCTTTGCACGCAGTAATAAATGGTAACGATAGTAAAACAAAATTCAATGCCCTTTCTCGATAATGTAAATTATATTAGGGCCGCGAACGGTCTGAAGTAATAGTTCAGATTATATTAACAGATCAGACGAAGTGAGAAATATATAAGATAACAAATGGTAGGAATTCCAGATTAGTACTTCAAACTACTTTTAAACCCAAGGGGATCCTTGCTCTACCCATAAGACCCCAGAACCTTGTGGTCCCATGATACTCCAGTGGCGTTTTGATGTAATCGAGAAAACTAAACTAGAATAGACACTGAAGCAAACTCCCAAATATAACATTTAGAAAAATGCGCACCCATTCAGAAGATATGTCTCCTGAAACTGATTGAACGAGGCTATGATGCAAACCCGTTTATAGAACATGACGGTGTTGAAGAATTATACGCAAGTGGAATTGCAAAGTTTAACATCAAAACGTTAACTTGAGAAACAGTTGACATGGATAAGCTTAGAAAGATTCAGTTCTCGAAAGTTGTCAATCGCTTTCTGATCAACAGAAGCTTTCATCAATTCTGACTTGGAAGTATATTCCGTAGTATGTTTATGATGGTATGTCGAATGTGTCTCATCTTCCAGCAGTAGATCAGAGGATTGAGAGAAGAATTAAGTAACAGCAGCGTCCGAGTGTAAAGTATGGCATGACTTACCGAGCTGCTTTGTCCATTGCTTATTAAGGTAAGTATGGCGCAAACATTTGGTAAATAACAAGCTACAAACACCAGGTATACATAGAACGTACCAACTGCAGATTTTCTCAGCCTCGCAAAGTTTAATATGGTGTCACCATTCGGTGCACTTTCTTGTACTTGCAGGGTATGCGTTTCATTTACGTGGTGTCGTACGACTAAATAAATCTTATAATAGAAAAATCCTGAAGAGATATAGCAAAAAGCCTCAATAATTGCAAAAATAATATATGCAACATAAATCGGGATCCAAAATGTAGTCAATGGAAGAAAGGCACTGAGCACCCAAATTGAGATCACCACAGCAACAACACGCTTGTGAGTTATAAGTTCTCGGTATCTGAGATGAAGTATAATAGCCAAGAATCTGTCTGCACTTAGAGCTGTAACACAGAAGAACGAAGCATAAAAAAGGAAATTAGCCATCTTGACAAGTGCATTGACCAAAGCATCATTAATTTCTTTGTTTTCAATGTTTTGTCCCATCTCCATGACAAGGCTTGCAATATGCAAAGGTTGGACAACTAAACCAACACCAAGATCAGAAACAGCCAGACTCAGGAACAATGTTTTTAGAGGCTTTGGCAATGACGATGTCTTTCTCAGCGCGATTATTGTTACAGTGTTCAACATGATGGCGGTGTAAGATAAAAAAGCGTTGAAGACGCAGTTGACGATGCGCGATGAGTATAAATCTTCCGCTTCTGTCATTCTATAACTTGTAAAAAAAAACTGCAGTAAGTACAAGTTTCAAATGAAGTCAATTAGACGTATTTTCCAGTACTTTTTCGCACCATTACAAAATAGTTACCTTCTGAATTTGTTATATTCCACAAATTCTTGTTGTGTTGTACGCTTCACCTTTCGAATTGATCTAAAGCCGGGAGCCGATAGTCAGACCAATATGTGCCACCAAAAAATCTTCAGTGAATCAAATATTGTGTCGACTGAGACGTGTCTTCGTCCATCGCATCAATCCATTGCTTGCTGGCAAAATGTACCTTCAAAACCAATATGCAAGAGTCGCTAAAACACAATGTACTTGGATACCGTTTTACGTCTAATTTACAGTCTTGCCTATGGATTTCAACTCGATTTCTCGGACATTTTAAAAATTCCTGCTTTACACGGGTAATTATTAATGGTGTAGGATCTGAAAAGACGTTAAAGACGCAGTTGACGATACGCGACGAATATTAATCTTCCGCTTCTATCATTGTATGACTTAATTGTAGAGAAAAATGCAGTAAGTACAAGTTTCAAATGAATTACAAATAGTAACCTTCTGAGGATGTAATGTTCCACGGAAAACTTCTCGTGTTGCACTCTTTATAATTACCTTTCAGAAATGATATAAAAGTCGGGAGCTGATAGTCAGAGCACGATGTTCCACCGCTAAATCTTTAGTGAATCAGCTGCAAACATTGTCCGGGTCGACTGAGACGTGGAGAATTCGTGATTTTATATCTATACGTTTTACGTCCTGTTTTAATCAGGTAATTATAGAAAATGTACTTGATAGGCCAGGCTCCAACAAACGAGCATTTCAGCTCGTTCAGTTAAAATGCAGTAAACAGTTTAGTATTCACTCAGTAAAGAACACTGACTCCATTAGAGTTTAATTGTCTGTTTGCTTGAGTGCAATTTCTTTTACTTATTGAGCGATTTGTAAAAAGATAAGCTCTTTGCAGCTGTGAGTATGTGACATGTAATGGCATAAATAATGACGACAGCAAAAAAGAAACGAGTTCAAATGACAATTTTAACAAATAGAGCGTTTTCATTGACGTCATATCAAAATTCAGAAGCCGTTTTCGATTCCAAAATGTTTATGGAATTGTAGAGAGTGTAAAACTACACAAATGGGCCAAATGTTTGAAGCGCAAGGGCATTTAGTTCAAGAGTTATAGGCGAACGAGTGTTAGACATTTTTAGTAAGAAATGTATGGAGCGGCCATCTTGGAATACCACTTTGGTACACCAACATTGCGGCCAAAAATTCAAAGCCTTAATTACACCAAAAATCTCATCACAAAATATTGTATTCACTATAAGTTCCATTAAATCGGCTCATAAGCATCTATAATTCAAAATTAACTTTCAACTGGTTCAATTTTGTTGATTTTCACGGCTTATTTGAAATAGCGTGACGGATTGCGTGACACATTTAAAACCTTTATAAATCTGAAACTTTTTGTGAAAGATTGTAACACTGGTATCCATATACCATGTTAGAAACAGCTTTGTAGGATGTATACTTTAGATTTTTGAATTTTTATGACGTCATGTGAAAACGCTCTATTCAGGAAAAAACTTCCGGTCAATTTCCAGTTGCCAGAGATGAATTCATCTTACTTTTGCATTGGTGATAATAAATGGTTAAGATAGTAAAAAATATAATAACATGAATTATAATTGGACCTCGAAGCGGCCTGAAGTAATAATTCAGGTTATATTTATTTATAACAAGTGGTAGGAATTGCCGATATATTATTTCTTAAAACCACTCCCCCCGATCAAACACAAGGGGGCCTGGGTCTACCCCATAAGGCATCAGAACCTTGTGGTCCCATGATACCCATGGTCCCATGATGGTAGTCAAGCCCAAATCATACCGTCCAGAAGGACGTCGGACACCTTATTGAGACTTATATAACGGAGTAACTCGTTAGCTTTCAGTTAGGGTTAGGGGTAGCAGTTTATATAGCTAAAATTTAGGACTAAGCAACCCGAGACGCTAGGTGGCACAGTGGTGCGGTAGGCTATGTAAGCTTAAGTCTTGCTGAGGTCATAGGTTCAATCCTGAGTGGGGATTTTAGATTTTCTATTTTGCACTTAAAAAAATTTATTGAAAATAAAATTATAAGTGTCGATATTACGTTATATAAGTCTCAATAATGTGTCTGACGTCCTTCTGGACGGTATGATTTAGGCACAACCCCATGATACTCAGTGGAGAAAAATAGAACAGACACTGAAGCAAGCCTACACCCAAATATGTTCTTTTTTCCTGATATATACATTCATAAATTAGAAATATAGTCGAAGCTTTCCTTATGGACACCTCTCAAATACTCAAAAATAAAGTGCAGGGTGAAGGGAGTCTGTTAAATTAATCTGAACCTAGTATAATCCTGTGTAATTCTCATTATATTTTACAGACTCCGTTTTGGATAACAAATGACAGTTTTTAACGCTCTGTGTGAGCAGTAAAATTTCAATGTTCCGGAACAAGCATACTGAATTCAAATTACATTCAAGACTGGCCTGCGTTACACCGACTTTCATGATAAGAACCAGCTAACATGGTTCGAAAAACCCTGTTTAGCCTGGCAGAGTTGAGTAGCACAAAGTTCCCGCGCTGACTTTTAACATGCCTACTCTTTTTAATATTAAAGCAAACGCTACTAAACTTCGTGACTTTTCTTAAGATTAATCTGGCAGCAATTTAGTATGATATTTTATTGTTGACGTGGCTTGATGTTTTCATGGCTACAAGATTTTGACTGTCATGCTTTCGACATACCAAAAAATTTCCCCCTGAAAGGAGACATTTGCTCCCGACGTGCGCGTTACTAGCGGAGCACTGGCCTGGCCGAAGGCCAGGCTGCGCAGCCCCATACTCATAGAACCGATGCCCGCATTTTTCATGGTCATGACTAGCGGAATGTTTCGGGGCGCGTGTCTGCAACATGTGTGTCGCGCAAGGCTAGCTAGCTCGCGGGCGCGTATGACGTCGCAAAACATGCGCATATAACGCCACACGCGCGGCTACACAGCCGTCAGCTCGGTAAACACTTTTTAAAGTTTTAAAAAAGTTGGATCTTTCGCAGTGTTAGGCGGAGCAGTAAAGTCGTTATTTCTCTGGATTTTTTTCGCGGTTTGCTGCTCAAGACAGGGATACTAATTAAGGAATACTCAGAAGCTGCTTTAGTGGAAAAAGAAGAGCTTTCAGGGATAAAATCTTGCTTCGAGGAACTTCATACTGTATTATCAATGCAGGAGCAATGCGGGGAGATGCCTTGTTTTCATTACGGATTTCAGAACCGAAGAAGCGGAGTTTTAACGAATTTCCAAGCAGTCTAGTGCTTTAAAGGTAAAATAAATCACACTTTTCGATATCAATTTTTGATTGACTTTTCCTTTGTGTTCTCTTAAGGTTTGGGTACATGTTTATGAAACGTTCAAATTAAGTCGTGTTGTTATCTTGAATTTCAACGAGGACAGCTCTGCCTTCATAAATGGTACGTGTTCTGCTTTTAAACAAAAATTAATGGAGATTTGAATAAAATTTTTCGAAAGAAGATTGTGTTGTCCGTTTTTATGTCTTTGTTCATTCATTACATAGATTAAAAAGCTATTTTATGTAAACAAAACAAGACTTAGATTTTCTGTCTTCACTCCCGTCGCCTTATGCAAATATGTTTGTGTATTTTTGCAATTTTGATTTCCAAATCAGTTTCTCGGGCAATTTTTGACAAACAAAAACTGCATTTTATTCGGAAAGTAGTCGTACTAGTTATTCTAGACAGAGAAAAGTTGTTTTTGTGAACTTTTGTACGGTCTAAATGTACTGTGCAGACGGTCGGGTAATACTGTTTTTGAGAATTGCTAAAATTGAAAATAGCCCGTTCGCCAATCTTAAAAATTCTTGTGCTTCCAACCTTTCACCTTAGTTAAGTTTCACCTTAGTTAAGCTTGTTCAAAGTGCTACGCTGTTAGGCTTGGCCTATCTATATATATTAAAATAAACTATTGCCCATGCACAGTTGAGCTCGAACGGCCTGGGCGCTAGTCCGCGCAAGTCACCAATAGAAGCCAAAATGGGCTCGGTCGAAGCATATTGCACTGAAACAATGGCAAAATGACGGGTTTGTTTTTCGCTCCAACTAAATCGTATTTCCCGGCCCACAAAAATGTTCACTAGATCCCAGTCTCTTCAAAACCAAGTGTGGATGTTGACATTACGCCTATACACACTTACGACGTAAGCATGAAAGCGAGGCCTAAGGGCCAACAAATTTCCCGCAAACTTCAAAAAAGTAAATATGGCGGCGGAAACAAGAGCGCTTTGTAATTTAGAGATTTAAAATTAACCCCAGAAGATATTCCTGGAGCAGTTATAGTAAATGAAAGTGACGTTGGAAGTGGACGATGGGGAAACTAACCTTCCGCAAGGATCCTTCCGAAATGCATGAAACGTCAAGTCTTTCCTATTATCGGAACGATTATTACAAAGCGCAGCAGCACAGCATTAGCTAGCATTTGTGATTGCTATTTTTGGTCGTAGTTGCAGGCTGCGCTTCTGCCATTTTAATTGCGATGTGGCCCTAAGGCCTCGCTTTCATGCTTATGTCGAAAGTGTGTATTAAATGAGTTATATCGCTAAAAGCGATGACCGCGCGCTTAAACTCCATACAAGCCTTTACGTGATATTGGTCACTTCAAGGTCAAAATGACGGGACTTTTTTTAAGTTATTAAATATTTTAACGTTTTCAGATAGAATAATAACCAAATTACTGGAATCCGAGTGTGGATTTCCGAAAAGTAATTCATAAATGGATGAAATTTTGATTTTCCCTTCAAAAAATGGCGTTTTCGCTGTGATTTTAAGGGTCAAGTTGAGGGACTGGGGACGAGTTAAAAAATTAGAGGCAAATGTCATCCAATTTTTTGCCATGTTAAGAAAGCTTCTGAAGTCGAGTGAATAAACTACCTTAAAACAGACAAAAAACAAACACTTTTTGGCGTTTAACTACACTCTCTAGGAAATTTAAACAAATTGGTAACGACTATTAAATTACTGAAAACACTCTAGAACAGTGTCTTCTATGCCTTTTCGTTACCACAACCGCCAGTATCAGCTCTATATGAATACATTTTGGTGTCGTAACAATAATATATTCATAACACTTAACTTCAAACCACTGGGGCCTCTTGGGACAACAAGGTTCTTGGCGGCTTGGGGCAGCGCTGAATAACGCACTACGCAAGTTCGTTACGTCACTGCGGTCCTTTCCTGGAAAATTTGTGAATGAATCAGTTCGCGAAATCTCGTGTATGCCAAAATTTCACCCTTTTACCAACGAAAGCAAAATTTATTTCAACTGAAATTAGATACAAACATGTTAAGTTGTAGCCGGGTTGTCAAAAAACACAGAGACTTTCCTTGACCATACAACACGGTGCTCAACCGACGGGTTTGTAACCCCATAAATGTCGGCCATTTTAAGTACACAGTGGGCGCCGATTCCCTTGCGGTCGCCCGTGTTTCGCACCGCTGACCATTCAGCGTTATTCATCGCTGTCGGTACTGGGGCCTTGTCCCCTTCTATTTCATTGCGGAATACCTCAAATATTCCATATGTTTATAAATAGTTTGAAGCACTGATCGGGAATTCCTACCATCTGTAATCTCATATATATTTCGAACGGAGTCTGTGAAGTATAATAACCTAATGTTAAGACATTTAAGTACGTTTATTTTTAGCTGACATAGTTATATTCCCGATATTATCAGTGATCAGGTAAAAAGGTCGATCAGTGAGGTGATCAAACAAAGGTGTCCAATGCCTATAACTGCAAGTTCCTCAATTTTGTCTTTCCCTTCAAATTAGTATTTAAAAAGCTATTCTTTCTCTCCCACTTTTTAACCCACAATAAAACTACAAGAATATCAGCAACAAAGTTTATTTTTATTAACGTTTGAAATGCAAGGCTAGTACAACGGAAATTAATGGCAGGTTTAATGGCCAATATTTCGACTAGTAGAACTAGTCTTCTACAGGGCCAGCGTAGGAGTGAAAATAATATACAATGGCTCTTAAATTTGAATTTCGATAACAAGTACATGATTGGCTAACATAAGATTACATGAAAAATATCTAACTAAGTTGTAACAAGATATAATGACGTATATAATGTAGGCACAAAACAATGGCTAGTAAATCTGACACCTTGGGTGACGTCTAGTACTCGCATTCCTTTACAAAGGAGATCCGGAAAGTAAGTTACCACTATTTATCGTAGTGTTGAGTGGTCCTCTGCATTTAAACGTTTTATTTATTTATTTTTATTGTTTCCATATGTACATTTCCCGGCATATATGTATACATTGTACTGCCAGAAAAGAAAGATAAGAACATATAGTGGCCAAAAAGAGGTGATGCCCCATTAACCAAGTACATTTATTGTGCTGTTCTATTATCAAGTCTATTGCGTTGTTGTTTTATACCTATAAGTTACCTTAAGTCTATATTCATTTGTTGTTTTCTATTGTGTTCTTTGTACTGTAACTCGGCACTTGGTATGAAGCGCACTACCCCCTCCCCTCACAAAGTTCATATATCTAGCTACATATATGTGAGAATATTCCAGAAACATGTGTGTTCCATTATATTTATTACATGTCTGCTCGAAACACTATGGAACTGTTTTATAGTACATTTTGACTGTTTTCATAACCAGCTTTTTAAGTTAAATATCTCATCAAAACTGTTTGCTTGAAACACAATTAACGATAAGAAAATATTCAAGAAATACATTAGCCAAGTTAAATCTATTTTTATAACAAATGTCTTGGACCTTTCAAAACTTCTCATAAAAATGCTGCTTTAAACAGGTATAATTTTAAATGGGAAATGCACTTTACAGGCCATGCTCCAAACGAGCATTTTAGCTCGCTAGTAAGGAAGCAGCAAAAATCCGATTATTTAGGAGCACCAATGCCATTCTGTTCTGTTTGCGCTAGTGAAATATCTTTTTAAGTTCTTGAGCGATTTGCAGAAACTCCTGTACACATGTGAGCCTGTAACATGTCGGTCAAAAATAAGCAGTACGATACACGGCCATTAAAGAATCTGACCCACCCAGTTTGCATTGCGCGCCTAGGTTGGTTCATCCGCCATTTTCGGGGCCCCCGAAAGTCTATACTGTATTGTAGATGAGAAATTCACTCGTGCAAGAGGTGATATGTTTGCCCAAATATGGAATAGAGCCGTATCATAACAATAAGAGAAGCGCGCAATGCAAACTGGGTGGGTCAGACTCTTTAACGAATTTCAAGGAATTCAGCTAAAATTTATGATGAGATCTCAGTTGAAAAATATTTATCAGTGAACTTAACCTACATATGTATACCGACAAAAAAGAAAACGTTAAAATTTGATGCTCTATAATTCTTTCTACAACATTTCTATCCCACCAAATAAAACTACGAGGATACTTTTAAACCCAACGAAAAGCAAAAAAAGGCGATAAAACTATAATTTTGAAATTATTGTCCGCCATCTTGGATCCGCCATCTTGGATCCGCCATCTTGGATCCGCCATCTTGGATTTCCTTTTTTTTTTGTTTAAATTAAAATTTAAAAAATATCTAAAAGAGAAAAGGATCAGAATGTAAATAACGCTTCTAAGTTCATTGTTTGGATAATAAACATTAGTTTGATACGAAACACGTATCAAACTAATGTTTTTATGTTTAAGTCAAAGAACAAAATCTTAAAATAAAAAATTCACCATATTTTAATATTTTGAAAACCTATGTGTCAAAAACCGGTTGCCATGGCAACATGGTTAATCACACTGACATGTTATGGATACCAAAATGTCCCTAGATAAAGTCTAGGAAAAGTCAGAAAATTTCAGCCTCATAGCTATTTCGGTGTAAGAGTTATCACAATTTTACTGGAGGGGGGGGGGGGGGGGTTCGAAAAGCCCCCCCCCCAGTCTGAATAAGGTTAAAGGAACACAAAACGTAGTAGAAGTACTGCTTAACAATACGATATAAACTGTTTCTTTTTTAGTTGGGCGGCTTGGCTACAAGCCAAGCGCGACTTATAAATTGGGTTGTGTGCTTCCCGAGCTTTTCATGTGGTTTGTAGCCTGCGGGGAAGTGTTAGTGACGTCATATCAGTTGGCATAGCAACTTTAAGCTCATGGATGAATTGGATTTATTTACAACATAAGAAAAAGGAAAATGACGAAACGAAACATATCAAGTAAAAAGAACTTACATTGTTGCCGGATTTAGCGAGAATTGCATTCGATTACGATTTCCTTTTCTTTCTTTTCGAGCAACAGATAATTGGAAGTAATAAAGTTGAAGTTCTGAAGTTAAAGTTGACCTCGCAAGTACGAGTGATTGCGAAAGACTGATTAAAGGTTTCAAATTACATAGTAACGTGCGTGACGGATCACCTTGTGTGACCGGAAAAGCGACTGTAAAACAAATCATAACAATTGAATTAATTATTGTACCTTACGGGCACTTACAAGACCCTTAAAGCCCGACTTCACTACTCGAAGAGTTCTTGTTAATTTATCAAAACGATTGGGTTTATTACTATAACGCTTTTGCTTTCAATGACTCACGGCAGCTTTCCTCAATTTTGACTTGGAAAAATGTTCCGTAGTATGTTCATGATGGCGTGTCGGATGTGTCTCATCTTCAAACAGTAAATCAGAGGATTGAGAGAGGAATTGAGGAACATCAGTGTCTGAGCGTAAAGGTGGACATGACTTACCAAGTTTCCTTGTCCACCGCTTATTTTGGCAACCCAAACGCAAGTGCTTGGTAAATAACAAGCTACAAAAAACAGATACACATAGAATGTACCAACTGCAGATTTTCGCAGCCTCGCAAAGTTTGATATGGCCGTTTCACCATTCTGTAGAAATTCTTGTACTTGCAGGGCTTGCCTTTGCTTTGCGTGGCGTCGTACGGCCAAATAAATCTTACAATAAAACAATTGCTGGGTTATGTAACAAACAGCCTCAATGATTGCAACAATAATGACTCTAACATCTATCGGAATCCAAAATTTAGTCAACGAAAGAAACGCACTGAAGATCCAAATTGATATCACTACAGCAACAACACGCTTGTGAGTTACAAGTTCCTGGTATCTGAGATGAAGATGAATAGCCAAGAATCTGTCTGCACATAAAGCTGTTATACCAAAGAAGGAAGCATAACATAAAAAATTCATTATGTGTCCACGAGCTTTGTCTATGTTAGCATAAGTGTCTTTGTTTATATTGTTTCGTTCCATCTCCATGACAAGACGTGCGATATTCAATGGCTGGACAACTAAACCAACACCAAGATCAGAAACAGCCAGACTCAGGAGTAATGTTTTGAGAGGCTTTGGCAATGACGAGGTCTTTCTCAGCGCGAGTATTGTTACAGTGTTTAACATGATGGCGGTGTGAGATAAGAAAACATTGAAGACGCAGTTGACGATGCGCGATGAATATAAATTTTCCCCTTCTGTCATCCTATGACTTGTAGAAAAGCTGCAATCAGTTCAAGTTTCAAATAAATTGATAAGTTTTTTTTTCAGTATTTTTTCGTAGTATTCCAAATAGTTACGTTTTGAGGATATAAGGTTCCATGGAATACTTCTCGTGTTGTACGTTTTACCTTTTAGCTGGAAATGATAAAAGCTTGGAGCTGATGACAGACGACAATCGTCTACCGAAAAAACATCAGTGAATCACATATTGGGAAGACGTAGAGAATTCGATCGCGATCTCTGGGTTTTACGTCCATTGCATCAATCCATTGCTGTATGACAAAATGTACGTTAATAAAAAATGCAAACTCCGCTAAAACACAATGTGGTTTGATACCGTTTTTCTTCCAATATTTAAAGCCTTGTCTATGTGCTTAAAACAGATGTCTCTGACCTTTAAAAACTTCTCATAAAAAATGTATGATTGGAACAGGTAATTTTATTTGGAGAATGCAACTTGACAGGCCAGACTTCAAACGAGCATTTTAGATAGTCAGTTAGAAAATATGCAGCAAATTACAGATAGTATACACCAAATTGCAGAAACGTTGACCCGTGAAAATCATAAACCATGAACGATGAGAGTAAATGGGATTATGGGTAGGCAGCATTGGCAAGCTGAGTAATGTTCCATTTCTCGATAATCAAGATGTTTCCTTTGCTTGAGACATTTTAGAGCATGATTCATGCATCCTGTGTTGATATAAGGTGTATTCTGTAAGAAACGAAGGTTAATTTAGCCAATTTCCCAGTTAACCTTTGGGTCACATCGTTCATGGTTTATGCTATTCACCCGACAACGTTTCTTCAATTTTGTGTATTCACTCCGTTAATAAGAACACTGACCCTAATGGTGTTTAATTTTCTGTTTCCGTGAGTGCAATGTCTTTTACTTGTTGCACGATTTGCAAAAACTAAGCTCTTTGCAGCTGAAAGTCTGTGACATGTGATGACATAAATAATGACGGCAGCAAAAAAAGGAACGAGTTTACATGACAATTAGAAAATTTTAACGAATTCAAGAAGAAACATTGCCTACAATTTTACGGTTAGAGTTAACATGTTTCAACGAAACGCGTTTCCCGTTAACATGTTAGCAATAATTTATTTTTAATGATGTTTACATGAGTTAACTTCAAAACACGTTTCACGCCTGGTTCTTTAATTTATGATGTCGAAACAGACATAAGCTAGCATGAGATATTAATAATTACACATGGAACCAAAAAAAAAAAATAGAACTCGAACTTGTTGTTGCACGATTTTATGGCTTAATCTCGGAAACAAGGGGAAGTGGATTGTTTAAAAGGAGACGACATTTCGTCTGGCTTAGATCGAAACCACACACTTGTACCTCGTGAGGTAGTTTCAAACATGCTCAGAATAAACATGTTTTAATCATGATTTGCGCAATACGTCACCTCGCCCCGGTTGTTCAAAAGGTGGCTAGCGCTATCCACTGGATAAATCACTATCCAGTGGATAAGTATTAACAAAATCCTTTGTGTTAACCACTGGATAGTGATTTATCCGGTGGATAGCGCTATCCATCTTTTGCACAACCCGGGATCCTGATGCGAACACTTTTCACAGTGAATCATGTTTCATTCGTGATTAGACTAAAGGCTGGTTCTCATATAATCGTCCCGGTCGTCCGAGTCGTTTCAAAAGTTTTTTGCAAACGACTCAGACGATCGGGACGACTCAAGCGTTCTGGGTTCTCATATGATCGTCCCGGTCGTCTCGAACGTCAATAGCGCGGTCGTAAACTGGGTCCGACAACATGTTTTGGGCAATAATACTGCATTCTGGGGTAGATTTGGGTCGCTTCGATCGCCTCAGTCGTCCCGGTCGCCTGAGAGTAGTTCTCATATGATTGTCCCCGATTTTTCACGATCGTCCCAGTAGTCCGGATAGAACACAGTTCTATCCAAGCGACCGCGATCGTCCCAGTCGTTCGGTGTCGTTTGCGATCGTCCCGGGTCGTCTCAGAAGTGTTCTCATATAATCGTCCCGATCGTCCGTACACTTTTTGAAACGACTCGGACGACCGGGACGATTACATGAGAACCAGCCTTAAACATGTTTCGCCCTAGTGTGAACACAGCATTAGTGTCATGGAGCTTGCATATTGCCCCATCGAGAGACCAGTCACACACTTGTTCGAGGCCTGCATTGTGTCCTCCTCTCCTCCCTTCTAGTCCTACTCTCCCCTCCCCTCCCCCACTGTCCCTCCTCCCCACCCCTCCCCCACTCTCCCCCTCCCCTCCCCCCCACTCTCTCTCTCCTCCTTCCCTCAGGAGGTGTCTTCTCATGCTTGATTGTACAAAAACGTAAAGCACAACGGACGATTTTGTTTCTTTTTGTGTATTGCCTTTCCATTTTATTTTCAATCTTAAATTGCTATTCATGTTTATTCTCCAGTGTATCTGTGGAGTTCTTTTTTCTTTGAATGCTCGAAGTCCCTCTAATCTGTCCTTCGTTGGTATAACCTGTGGAAACAAATTTCACATGGTTGAAAATCAAAAGATTGTACATGACTTAACCCTTTCACTCCCAGAGTCAATTATGGAGACATGTAGTGTAGTTCTAACTTTTGAGTCTACGGACAAAATCCTATGGTGTGACCATTCAAATGAAACCTCTTCAGCAGTACTTTTGCATGGTACCATTTGTTCTGACTTTTGAGTCTGTGGACAAACTCCTATGGTGTGACCATTCAAATGAAACCTCTTCAGCAGTACTTTTGCATGGTACCATTTGTTCTAACTTTTGAGTCTGTGGACGAAATCCTATGGTGTGACCATTCAAATGAAACCTCTTCAGCAGTACTTTTGCATGGTACCATTTGTTCTAACTTTTGAGTCTGTTGATGAAATCCTATGGTGTGACCATTCAAATGAAACCTCTTCAGCAGTACTTTTGCATGGTACTATTTGTTCTAACTTTTGAGTCTGTGGACGAAATCCTATGGTGTGACCATTCAAATGAAATCTCTTCAGCAGTACTTTTATGTTCATTGTTTTCAGAATCTCTGTATTAACATCTTTTTGGACATTCCTGCTCCGTAATAAATAAAAGCAAATTTTAAGATAAAAGGCTTTAAGCTCTTAGTTAATACTATGGCCTGCAAGAGTGGACACCTTTTCCCGTTTTGATACAAGAGTCAAAAATAGGAATCTGCTCTATGTAGGAGTAAAGCTCTGGCCAAATCGGAAGGCAAGTTAAATGTGAAGCAACTTTCCAACTTGTGATAACTTGCAACTCTTTTTAGCTTGCACTTGCGTGTACAGTACTTGCAAAGGCTCGCATTCATTGACTTGTGATCACTTTGATCCACCTCAAATTTGTTGGCAAGTATAGTGTAAATGTAAATTTTCACCGTTTGGCCACCAAGTCAATACAGATGGCCACTTAGTTACAAGCATGAACATGTGGGACTAGGCCAACCAAAGTTGCGTGAACTTGCGAGTCAACTTGCAACTGCATTTGTCATTTTCCAACTTGCGTAAACTTGCATTGCCGTTTGGCAGAAGCAGTTTATCCCCAGCCTAGTAGCAGCCATTGCATTTTAACTGGCTCCAGTTTTGGCGTGAATTTATGATGTAAGTGACTGAACTGTTACCACCCATACCTGTGCATAGCAGCCTTCTTCAAATGACATGGCGGAATTAAGGTCAACCTATGGACAAGATAACAAGAAGTTAAAGAAAACTGTAAGAAAGACAACACAGCGTTGGCAACTTCAGTTGCACTACATACAGTGTGCAGAAACGTGTGTGTTGGAATTATTGTGGCGCAGGGTGTCAAATGCGTCTGTTGCTGTGTACATGTTAGTACAAATAGTTGCCAATTAATTTTTTTTCGTGCAATTCATGCCACCACAAGATTGTGGCAAATGATTCATTCTAATGTAACACCACCTTAAAGCATTGTACAGTCCTAGTATAGAATCTTGCAATGGTTCATCAACTAGACTGGGAAAGCATTGCGAGACAAGTTGTTAAAAAATGTAGTATGTTTCAAAGTATGCTATTATTGCCTGGCAAAATCACACTACCAGACAAGTTGCTAATATAACAATATTATTGTAAATAAACTATGTAGAGCTGACATTTTAATACCTTCTGCAACTATCATTGTTTAAAGCAACTTGTATGTGTTTCCACAAATTTTGCCATTACACACTGTGCAATGTTTTGTGGAACTTGTCTCACAATGCATTGCAAGAAAACTTGTACCACTGGTTGCATGTACATGTAGACTCCACAGCGCAACAATAATTGTGGCAACAGAAAACATGAGAAATTCCAGCTTCAAGGTATGTAGACAAGTTATTGTTGTTTACATTGAATGTTGTTTACTCCAAAAAGAGTCACAACAATACCTGCATGCCCCTATTGATTGACAGTTTGGCCATCCTGACTGCCACAGGTCCCCTAGGTAGAATTTCCTCGGCGAGTGCGAGGGCTCTTTGATAAGCTGCATCACCAGTCTCGTTTTGTGTGACAGCATAATCTGCTAAGCCAATTTCAGCAGCTTCTGTGCCACTAATCATTCTCCCAGTAAAAATCATTTCTTTGGCTTTAGATACACCAATCAGTCTTGGCAGACGCTGTGTCCCTCCTGAAAAAAAAATTGTGCTTAGAGTAATGAGAGGGTTTAAGAATGAATATTGTAGACGGAAGTAGATCATCTGTTAATTATTAGGAGTGGCTCCATGGTAAGGATCAGTGGTTGATTCAAGGGTTGTCAATGCAACTGATGCTTATACATGCATACGGGTGTATGTTGTGGTGCAATTTTGTCCTTGGTGCAAATTTTATTTTCCTTTGTTTTGGGGTATGGTAATGTGTGATAATGTATGATGAGTTTTAAACAAAGAAAAATATAATTTGCACAAAGAATAAAATTGCACCCCTGACAACATATACCTAATTCAATAAAGGTTGCTTTGGGCATTGGGCAATTGCGCACTGGGAAGCTATTGTTTGGCGGTCACTCAAGCAAAGCATTGCATTGTGTTCCGTATGCCCAAATGCCCAATTACATTGTACCAATGACCAATAGACCTCTTTAGCTTGTATGTTTTGTTTTCCCAATGTAGATCATGTGATGTTACCCTAAAGAACTGTTTCTTTTAAATTTTGTTTTCTTCACGTGCATATGTATGTATAATTTATGAAAAGACAAAGGACAACTTCCCTTGAGAACATCACATGACCTACATTGGGAAAACAAAACATATAAGCTGAAGAGGTCTATTGCCAAAGCAACCTTTATTGAATTAGGTATAAATCTCTCTTGTAGTATCTACATGTATTTTTATTTATTTTTTTGTTTGCATAAATTATATTTCATGTACCTATTGTGCATACATGTATGTTTTAAAACTATTTTTATACCTACCCTGGTGTTTCTTATAAGTGCACGATTGTATTTTTATATTTACCCTTTAACTTCCAAGAGTGCCAAAAATGAAAATTCAAGAAAAATCCCAAATTTCATTTTGTAAAATATAGAAAATCAAATGACCTATTGTGTGAACGCACTGCTGAAGAAGTTTCATTTGAATGGTCACACTACAGGTTTTCGTCAACATACTCAAATGTTTAAGAACTACAAGTCATGTCTCCATAATTATTGACTCTGGGAGGGAAAAGGTTCAGCATTGTTTTTAATATCACATGATCGTATAGTCGAGTGTTTTTAAAAATGAGCCTAGTGCTCGGGAGATTGGGCGACCAATCCTTAATTAGTATAGTTACTTTCTTAGGGAGGGGAGGGATGAAAAAAAATTATACATAACCGTTGAGGATATTATTGAATGTGGGCTAGCTAAGACTCCACAATGAAAATTTCAAAATTTATGGTTTCATAAAGTCTATTAGAAAATGAAGACAAGGTGTCTTCTGGTCATTGTGTTCAGCAATATGAACTTACATGCAAACAGACATGACATGGGAACTGAAACACAAGGGAAAACATTCCAAAGTAGGCCATTAAATCGCTCTGACAAAAGAGCTAATGCTTAAAACACCAAGCAACTCCGTCAATTGATTCATTATTAATTGATTCATTATTATGTAAGTAACAATGTAACCTCCTGAAGGGAAAAGAGCTTACAAGAACAAAATCTCCAATCAGCTATGGAAGACAGTGATGTTTACAGAAGCGTGATCTGCGCTGTTCAAAAATGCAGCCACTGTTGGATTGATGGGCCAAAATCACAATATTAGTTACGCCCTTTTTTGCAGAACCATATGACTACATGTACTAACATTACCTGCTCCAGGAATAATTGCCAAACATGTTTCTGTCAGTCCTACTTTAGCATTATCTGATGCAATCCTGAAGTCACATGACAGGGCCATTTCTAGCCCACCGCCCAAGGCATGGCCATCCAGTGCAGCGATTGTCGGCATGGGGAGGTTATGTAGTTCCATTATTGCTGCCCGAGCTCTGGAAACAAATGGACCAACTTCATGTTCTGGCATTTTTGCTCTTTCTTTAAGATCAGCACCAGCACAGAATATACCTGAACATAACACACACAAAATGTGAACAAAGAGCTGGGAAAAAAAATTATTTGGGTGGGGGCATAAACAGCTTATATGTATACCAAAGATTGAAATTTTACACTTGCAAATTGTGTTTTTTGTAAGGTATGCGTTTAATAAAGATTACATTACATAATAATATGAAGAGTAGTGACTGAGATAAAACTAATATCATTATACCTGGCGCATCACTTTTGAAAATAACAGTTCGAACATTCTTGTCAAACTTCACACAAGTCAGGGCTTCTGTGAACTAAAATGAACCTGACATTAATACCTTTTATGTGTTATTAACTTCTATTAAGAATGACAAATGTGTCAGATGCTTGCATAACCGTTTATTAGGTCAATAATGTCATGCTCACCATATGTAGAAAATTCTTGCTCATAGCATTTTTTGCTTCTGGTCTGTTCATTACAAACAAGGCAACACCTGGAATTTGAAAAAAACAGCAAACAAACATAATTTAATTTGTGGGTTCATCAGGCAATTGTGACTAAATGTATGGAACAATTTAAATTATTAGTAATAATAATAATAAATAATAAATAATAAATGCTTTATTTATCCTGAAAAACCGATCAGCGAATTTAAAATAAAAACGCTGGTATAAACCGGTGATCAGTGTATATACAAGTCGAAAATAAAAATGGAATAAAAAAACTAACAAAAATATTTACAGTGATAAAAAACCTATAATCTACATAAAAATCGATGTAAGTAGGTATAAAAATAGAATTAACAAAACTACCTATACTGAACATTTATGTTGTGCCTTATGTAGCTCTAATATTAGTAATAATAACAATAACAATAGTAATAATAACAATAAATCTTATGTCATAAGTTATGCCAGATTACATGTGTATAAGTTCATCTGATGTCATAACAATTTAAGGCATTCTGCAGGAGGCAGAAGTACAAAGGGGGATCGGGGGTATGGCGGGGGGCTCTGAAGATGACAGCTGAGTGGTTCAAAATTTTGTTTGTTTCTTTAGAAAAAAATTCTCTGACACCCCTTTTCTAATGACCTATTTTAGGAGTAGAATTATTAAAATGTTGCTTTGAAAGCTTAATTTAATACGCTTGGTGCTTTGTTGCAATTTATATATACATAAGCTTATGTATTACCAGATAAGATCTCTTGATCTGTTCGAAGTTGAGCGCACAAGCAGAGTTAATAATATTAGGTTATATGTTTGAATTAACGTAAACGACCAAAATATTTATTACGCTTACTTATGAACGTAATATAATATTAACCCTACATGTATTCAAGCTTACAGCTTTTTACCTTCATGTTTTCCTTCTAGATATCGAAGGCTGAATTCTTCCGATGTTGATGGCGAACTCTCTGTACTGTAAAACGAGGAATTTGATATAGAAAGCTTCCTGCACGTTGAATGTCTCATCAAAAGGCCCATAAGCAAGGAACTTCTGCCACTGTTGCTTCCAAGTTTCTTCATTACTGCCGCCATTTTGGTTTTGACAAGCTCACACGTCATGTAATTCCTTACTTGTATCATGGATCCTCTTGCCATTCTCGTCCCAGTGCAGCTTCGCGTTTGTGGATTGGGGAGACGGGGAAGGGATTTGGGAATGGGTGTGATTAGGTGTAGTGGAGGGGGGGAGGGGAAGGATTCACTTGACCCGTAAACAGATAACGGGCTGCGTTAATTTGAGACTCACTCAATCTCAAAACTCGTCTAAATAAAACCTTGCAAGAATTATTTGACATCCATACTCTGTTCGCAACCTCTTTTTGTTAATGTGCGAGCGCGATAACGCGTACGGAGCTCGCGTGACGTGGGCGCTTCGCTCAGGTACGAATCGTACAATCGTTCCACTTTTTAGAAAGAATCAGATGGCTGCGAACAGACGCTATTGCACGTGATATTTGTCTCTAGATCAATTAGGTACATTGTTGATTCTATTTTGCTCTGAAAGTGTTTGTGCAACTGCCTCTCGTAATTTTCCTTTATTTTTCACTGAGTTAAATCACAAAATTTGAGTCTTTACTGAAACGACCACTTCTTCTATCTTGAACGACCACGAATTTCTAGCATTTTGTCATAGTTGTCGTTAATCACTTTTAGTTTACTTATTTCGAACATTTAGGTACTTTTCCGATACCCTGCGTGGAGTTTCTGCTTGATAGTTTATAAGAGCTGATAACCTTTAAACAGGGAACCAATTAGAGAAGGCTATTATACCGTTTGTCATCCACGACACGTCAAACAATTCCCAGAGTACCAAAAAATAAAATTCAAGAAAAATGCCAAATTTCATTTTGTAAAATACTGAAAAGTAAATGGCACCATGCAAAAGTACTGCTGAAGAGGTTTCATTTGAATGGTCACACCATAGGATTTCATCAACAGACTCAAAAGTTAGAACAAATGGTACCATGCAAAAGTACTGCTGAAGAGTTGAATGGTCACACCATAGGATTTCATCAATAGACTCAAAAGTTAGAACAAATGGTACCATGCAAAAGTACTGCTGAAGAGGTTTCATTTGAATGGTCACAGCATAGGATTTCGTCCACAGACTCAAAAGTTAGAACAAATGGTACCATGCAAAAGTACTGCTGAAGAGGTTTCATTTGAATGGTCACACCATAGGATTTCATCAACAGACTCAAAAGTTAGAACAAATGGTACCATACAAAAGTACTGCTGAAGAGGTTTCATTTGAATGGTCACACCATAGGATTTCGTCAACAGACTCAAAAGTTAGATGTGCACTACATGTCTCCATAATTGACTCTGGGAGTGAATGGGTTTAAGTGACTATTATATTATTTTATATTTTTAAAAAAGTATTTTAATGTCAGCTATACTCATAACTCAGTATTTGTTTATTAAGAAATACAAATAACAAAATAAAACTACAGAGTAGCAATAACATAATCTTTGTCTTCTGAGATTTTGTGTCGTTTAAGTGTTGCGGCTGCGTGAAACACTCGGTCTTATCAGCGACCTCTTTTCCGGTTAAATAAATCTCTTGAGAGGACTGACTCGGATAACCTCAAGGCAGACCTTTTTTGACACCAAAATTTAACACTTAACTCTTAATGATTTATAATTTTGCCTTTAGAAAAATCCATGAAAATATTGTTTTATTTTTTGGCGCGGCTTGTGCACACGACTAAAATTAGAAACAGTCACATTTTTGGAATGGAGTTCTGGATAACTGGATTTGCAGATTAGTCAAAGGAATCTTCGTTCTCACTTTCATCGTGTAAGCTTTCCTTGTGCACATATTCCTCCTTTAGGTTAAGGCAATCACAGGGCTTATAGACTAGGACTCCTTCTAGGAGCTTTCTTCCACTAGAAACCATGCTTCTATCGGACAGAAAGTGAATCACAATGACCAAATTGTTGTCAGGGGACAGTATTTCACTGGCAAACTTGACCTGCTCCAAAACGTGCGCTTGGAATAGAAGATGATGCTTTGAATACACATTACACTCCCAATGCAGCCATTTATTCCTGCGCGACAGACGCCCTTGGCTGAATGATTTGAATGGTTCGTCATCCTCACTGTTGTCCACAATAATCTTGTCGCCTTCTTTTAGCATCGCGCCCACGTTCGCGCGTGTAGCCTCGAGGGCGAGACCATCGATGGTGAACACTTCCTTTGGAAACAACATCCCGGATATAATTTCATCTTCGAACTCCTCCCTGTTGCATGGTCTTACTTGAATTCCAAGCCTGTCTTGCTCTTCGTTTACTCTCTTTAAGTCAAAATGTTTCTGATCTATATAATAGGCTAGCGTGTCTTGCTTGAAGAGGACTTGATCGGAGAACAGTTCTTGTCGGCGAGCGTATATTTGTTTTGGAGCGTAGAAAAACTCTCGAGAAACTTTTGGGTAATTTTTGCGAATAAATTCTCGGTTCGCTTCGACCATCTGGGTTTGAAGTCCCTCGCGTCGAAATTGGGGATGAATCTTCTCAACATCGCAGACAGAACTTCGCCCTTCGTTCACAATGACAAAAGTGCGGAAACCAATGATTCGACCCTTTAAATCTGCAACAAAAGCCGAGCGCTTTGGTTCTGTTAGCCAACCCTTGAATCTGTGAGGAATACAGTCGTGTTCTACTTCGAGTCTATCTTCATAAGTGACCCGGGAGAGATTTACCACTGCTTCAAAATCGTTTTCCGAAGCTGGACGAATTTCAAGGTGCTTCATTGTGGATCCTTTGATCGGCAGAGAGAAGAAAATGTGAACGTAAAGTCTTCGGTGAAAAGACAGATAGAACTGGTGATAACAATTTGAACTTTCAGAAGTTTTGTAAGAAATTCGAGATAATGCCTTATTGTGCAGGACAATAGAAGTCCTTCCAATTGGCTGCGTATCACTTAAAGGGTAATTAAACTGTCTCTTATAAACAAGCTCCAAATTGCAACATTGGTCTGTTTGTAATTTTACAAAGCCAGCCAAAATAAAAAGCCAACTAAATGATCTCTAGCGCTTAACACTGGAATAACATTCGACGAGATGTGAATTAATCACAGAAACAACTTTCATTAAGTGTTGTTCGGGTGTCCATCTTATTCTTGCTCTCTTCTATGTTACATGGCTTGTTGAGCAATTAAACTTATCTCCGACTAAGCTGGGTAGCTAAGCTCCTTTCTATAAGTGAAGGCCTTTGTTTTCAAAGAGCCAACAGGTTAGTGTTACTGCGTTGTTTAAAATTAAAGGGCCTTTTTAAAAGACATTATTTTTTTATTTTCACATTTTCCGCTTGGATCCGCTTGATGAAATTATCGCACCGCATAACATTCACAGTATGGATAAACGAAAGTTTAGACATGAGTTGTTGTCATCAGCTTACGCATTACAGATAAATATTGATGTTCATTCAGTGTTGGAAAAAGAAAACAGAAGATCATTCATCGAGCACTGGTATCGTATTTTTGCAGAGGTTCTGAGAATCTACGGAGGTTTTGCAAATTCACCCCTTATCAAAAATTACAAGTTTGACTTCTGTCTTGGCGATAACTCAGTTTTTATGGGACACATAACTCCGGGGGATCTGGGACAACCAGATATAAGTGACGGGGAAGACGGAGTTGCTCCTCGTACCCTTTATATTAGGGGTCAAAATTTGTAGATTGGTACCGCGAGGGTCCCCCTCGTTTCTATGTGGGAGTCCCCCCGGGTGTGCGACCCAAGTTTGTAGACTGCATGCAGACTGAAAACTGAACCAGTCTGCAGTCTGCAGTCTGCAGTTTGAAGTCTACAAATGTCTCAAACCTGCGATTTTATTTGTTGTTGCTTTGACTCATTACATTCCCAACATCTTGAATATTTTTCCGCCGATTTACGGTACCCTGATACGTACTCGAACTGTTTATAACCATTGTTACGATTTTTTATCAACCGATGCAATTTCATTTAGCTAAGTTTTTCACCACGTTGAGATGAAGATTTTTTTCTCAGTGTGTTTATACGAAAACAGCTTTTATGCTCGATACGGATATCAAAATGCGTTTTCAATAACAACTGCCTTGAAAATAATGACTGTGTGTTTATCTTTTCAATGTATGAACAGACGATATGATAATCATGCATGAAATCTGAGGTTGTCAGTCTGTCACGCTATTTTGACCTGTATAGTGTTGTTATAGCGGATGTCTATGTCTAGCAATGTTAAACAATTATCCTATACTGGAAGGAAAGGCTAGAAAAATATCAGAGATAAACGAGAAGCTGCAAACCAAAAAACTGGAAAGAATTGACTCGTTTATATAAGCTTACATTTGAATGACTGTAGGACTTCATCCATAGCTCAATGATTTAGCGTGGCTCAATGATTTAGCGAGGGAAAGGGTTAGGGTACAGTGTTTTATGATTTTATCAGAGTAGCAGAATGTAGCTGTCGGTTTTAGGGCGTAGGCAGGGTTGTGGGTAAACGGCGTCGAAATCGTCGAAGTATACACGAGAAACGCGAGAAACACGCGTGGAACACGCGATACAAAACAACGAGGAAGACTGGGTCTAAAATGAGTCGCGCGCGGTTACCGGCTCTGTAACCGCGCTGTTCCGGGAAAGAAAGTGAAAGTGAATCGAAATTGTATCAAGGAAGTTAGGAACTACAGATTATAAATTGTAATCAAGAAAATGTCGGATCCTTGCTCTTTTTCCACACCAAGTGAGTGTGTTTGCACGCACATCAGTTGGTTCGTGAACATGTTGTTCGACAAACACATCCTCGATTGCCGCGTGGAGCTCGAGTTTGAGGTGAAGAAAAACAACATCAAAGAGCTGGTAAGGCAGATTTCATAGATTGGTGCCATTAAATTAAAGCTTAATAACCAGCGCGCAGAATCTTAAGGAGTAGAACTACTATAAGATGGCTATTTTCAGATGTAAAACATAATTATTTACCCCAAATAAGAATGTAAGGAAGACTGAAGCAAACTTGGCCCTAGTCCCCCCAGCAAGGAGAATTATTTTCTTGTTGATGCTGAGGCTCAAGTGTAGGCACGGTGATCTAGTGGTTAGCGCGTCGGACCTTCAACTTGAAGGTCGGTGGTTCAAGTCTGGTCTCTGCCATCGTGTTGTTTCCTTAGACAAAAACTTTGCTCAACATTGTCTCTCTCCACCCAGGTGTATAAATGGGTACTGGCGACAAGAATGCTGGGGGTAACCCTGCATGGACACGTATCCCATCCAGGGGGGAGTAGTAATACCCTCAGTAGCTTCATACCACAGAAACTGGGTTACACTCTAGCAGTTGTGAGCCATTAGTTACTGTGGCTCAAGAGGACAGCATTGTGGATCTGCCCAGGAGGGATCAGTTTTTTAAAACCACCACTTCTAAACAGTAAATGTATATCTCAAGGTTGTTTTATGCAACTGGCTCCATTTTCTGGCTGAAATATTTTATCCTTCCCTTTATTTGATCCCACTACTGTCAAATTATATTAAGATTTCCGCATAATGCCATACATTAATTATGCATCTATGTGCTATTGTTTTTCTGTAGGCATTCTATTCAGAGATGTAGATAATAGCCAGGAGCCAGGGAAATTACCCGGCTGTCAACTTCATTTTTCCGGCTGTTAAAGCCTAGCGCAGCTTTAAAAGGACTACATTATTCTATTTTTTACCCGTCTGTCAGTTCTATATTCCCGCCAGTTAAAAACTGAATCTACATCCCTGTCTATTGTTCCGGCTTTTGTTTCAGTTTTAAGAATGGCATGTGTAACTAATGTATTGAGGTTAATAGTTATGTGCGATCGGCTTTGCTGGCTGTTGAGAACATGGTGAGAATCATTATTTATGGAAACAAATTTCTTTCTTGCGGTGTGCAAACTTTTGTCAAAAGTTTGGTCAATGGCTCGATATTCGTTCAGCAGCATTAACAGTTTGAGTTTGTAGATGTCTGCAATCATTTGCAAAGGGTTTGCAGAGAGCATGCAAGGTTTGATAAGAGTTTGTCAAGGGTTTGAAAAGGGTTCGTAAAGGGTTTCCAAAGGGTTTGCGAAGTGTTTGCGAGGAGTTTGCGAAGGGTTTGAAAAGGGTTGGTGAGGGGTTTGAAACCTGCTCAAACCCAGTTTGAAAGGGGCCTCAAACTCCCCATAAATTAAAGGCTTTTTTCTATAAGACGTGTTTTCCTACAGATCAGAGGGTCGCATACAGTATGAATAAATATTTTAGGAAAAAGGCATTTACATATAGCAAGCTACTTGTTACTATAAGATAATTTATTCTTTCTTCCTCAACAACATTTTTCAGATTCTGGATACTCGAGACTTGACAGTCAACCAGGTCACAAATGATGCAGGAGAGATCCTAAAGCATAGCTTGGGTGATGCACACCAGGCATTTGGAAAACCACTAAACATTGAATTACCTAAAGGTCTGAACAGGTAAAAACAGTTTGATCTAACTTTAAAGAAGCGGTGTTATAGCTAGGGATTTTGACCTGTTTTTTGTCAAAACCATGCTTCATACATGTACATGTACATTACCTTGTATTAAATAATATTTTTATGCTAATCAAAAACCAAAAGAAACGGAAATCAACCAATTCTTGAAATAGGTACATATCATATTATTTTCTAGCCCATTTTGGAAATGAAAACTGTGAGAACTTGAAAAAGTTAGGCTAAATTAATGTAACTTTTTTCAAGTTGCAATGAAAGACTGGCCAATCAGTCAATGAATAGAGAGGTTCATTGACAGTTTTGGCACACAAGGATGGTAATTACCACAAAACTCTGAAGGACCATTATTGTTTGTGACACTGCCTCTTTAATTGAATTAAAACCTTGAAAATGAAACTGCAGGACTGTTTTTTGGAACACTTAATTCACCACCCCTGAAGTGGCTACAACATGTACATGTATGTTGCAGGTAAAATCCATTCTCAGGTTGAATCAGTATTCTATATACATGTAGGTTAATAAATTAGTCCAATATTCATTCTAGGTACGTGTACTGTATTAGCTAACCCTAACACAAAGATACACCTGCACATGTAGCCAGTGGTGTGTTGGTTACAGTGTAGCTTTCTGTTGCAAATGTTGGGTTAGGGTTTGCTTATACTGACCTAGATAACTGATATGAATACTGGGGTAACACATTTAAGTAACTCTCATGTATATTATTAATATTGAATAGTGATTTAACCTGAGACTGGATTTTACCTGCAACAGCTACTGTGCATTTAGTGCTGGCAAATTCTCATTTCTTGTGCAAGCAAAACCTGCATGACTTTGTGTACAGTTGTAGCTGCTGCTCTTACTAGTTAATAAAATAATGAATAATATTAGGCGTTAACATTGATCTCTCCTCACTAAATATCAACAAGAACACACTAAGATCATATCTTTTGTATCCCTGTAGTGGTTCTAAGCTGCAAATCAAGATTAGTTACCAGACCTCCTCATCAGCATCAGCTGCTCAGTGGCTTACTCCAGAACAGACTGCTGGGAAGAAACATCCATATTTTTTCACCCAATGTCAGGTGAGGTGAAGGTCATTATAAAGTGAAACAGAAAGTAAAAGACAGTTCTTTTGTCAAGGATCACAAAACTTCTGAACTAAATTTTTTTAAATTTACATCAGTGTAGTTTCTAATCATGAAACTACTAAATTTAAAGATTTCACTGCTCATGAGACATAAATGAAGAGTTGTTGCTGCATGTACATGTACATTATTTTATATGGCTATCAATGCTTTGTCAACTCCATTCTACCAAATCCTGTGGTTCTAATTTATAGTTTGTGTTTCATAAAGTATTTGTTGTGTTCTTTAACCTAAAATGTGCATTAATTAGTTTTGAGAATTAAGTGGTTCATTGTCCTGCTTATAAAATATTTCAACTTTTCCTTTTCAGGCCATTCATGCTCGCAGTCTTATTCCATGTCAAGACACACCTTCAGTAAAGACGCCATATCAAGCAGAGGTAAGCCAGGGCCCACCAAATATTAATATACACTGTACATATATTTTTAAATAGGTTTAATTTTTGTTCTGGTTTGAAATGTTCAAACCAGTTTAATCTGAGTTTAATCTGAATCTGAGACAAAGGAAAAGAAAAATTAAACTGGTTTAAAAATTTTTAAACCAAAGCTAACATTAAACCACAACATATACACCCTACATTGTAACTGTTTGGTGTAACTGTTCAATGGTGTACTCTTTGAACATCAAATTACATGTATTTCAAACAATTCCACTGAAGTTACATGAACATACTACCAGAAGTCTGGCAAGAAAATTTGGCAAATACGTCACTTACTCTGATCTAAATCATTCAAAACTTTTGAAAGAGGTACATAAATGTGTATACTAATTAAACATTGTTTTTTAGGAGGGTGAAAAACCGGCTTGTTCATATTACTGTACATTGTATGTTATGGCGAGAGACAAATACTCTCACCTCATGCAGTAAATTGAGGAAGTGTAATACATACGTTTTTTCTTTGTCAGGTAACTGTTCCCAAAGATCTTGTTGCTCTGATGAGTGCTGTAGGAACAGGGAGCGATGTTCACCCCCAGAATCCTGATCTGAAGGTCTTCACATTCACTCAAAAGGTACAAATTATTTCACTAACATTAAAATGTTATGTATACTGTTGGTAAAAGCCTTATAGAGATGACAAAGGGGCTCAACAAGTTTTTTGTTATCATCATCTGATGATGGTCATTGTTGTCATTATTAATGATCATCATCGGCATTTCTTGTCATAATCTTTGTCCTCGTCATCATCATCATCATCATCATCATCATCATCATCATCATCATCATATTTTGGTCATCATTTTCGTCATTTTACTGCACAGCTGTAAAAACCGTGAACACTATGATTTGATTTTTGTGGCTACCAATAGGCGACCCCATAGCTGTCCAAACGATGTCTGTGATTGGTGAATGATACTGAATAAAATATTGATATACTGTATCACTTGAACAATGCTCCTATCCCTAATCCCTATCCCAGTGGGACAAAACTATTATTTTCTTAGCAAATCACAAACATCGTTTGGACAAGTGCTGGACTACCCCTACCAATCAGAGATGACATAAATAAATAAATGAGTAAATAAATAAATAAACTTCGTTTAATGAGGGTGACACTTAACAGTCATGAGACTGACAAACCTGTGGCCCTCGAATTCCAGTTCAAATTGGAATATAGAAATGTTAGTTTTTTGAGGAGGGAGGAAAAACCAGAGAACCCGGAGAAAAAAAACCTCAGAGCAAGGATGAGAACTGACAACAAACTCAACCCACAAATGATGCCGAGTCCGGGAATTGAACCTGGGCCACATTGGTGGGAGGCGAGCCCTCTCACCACTGTGCCATCCCTGCTCCCCTAAAAATGAAACTGCAAGAAAAATAAACAAATGCAAATCATGCAGAGTTGCTTCCAACCTGACAAATGATTTGTGTCTTTCAATATGCAGACAAGTTGGAGTAAAATCCACTTCCAATGAAAACCTTTAGGATGTGACCTTTTGGGCCCAAATGCTGAAACCGTGGTTACATAATTATGTACCGGTAGTTGAGTTTATCGACTTTCGAGTTCAAACTTTACCCTTTATAATTATTGTCTGCTGCAGTCTTGAACAGTTTTTTTTTTAAAAAAAACTAATACCATTAAAAATTTACAAAAAATGGCAAGCAAGAAATGCAAAATTATGTTTTGGATTGAAATACAGCTTATGTTTGGTTCAATAAAAGCCAAGAATGGTTTGGAGACTGACCAATTTTGTATGTCTATGTCTTAAATTCTTGTCTATGCATGATTGAAAGCTACACAATTGAAATGCATTTCAAAATCAAATCAAAATGTTTGACATAGCCAATAACAGCATGGCTAAACTGACCAATGACAGCAATAACCAGACGTACACACCGCTCCAAGCTCACTTTTTCAAAAAGTCACCTTTTGGCGACCTACATTTTTAAAATGGTCACCATTGGAAAATTTCGGGATATACTTCATGGTGGGTTTTAATTTATGCACATCAAAGAATCCGGCACTTATTTAGGGCTAAAAACTCATTTTAAGATGGTTAGCTTTTATTTACTGTTATGGATATCACTACCCATAACAGTAAATAAAGCTAACCATTTTAAAATGAGTTTTTAGGATCCCTATATGATAGGATCCCTATATGGTGTGTTAGCATGAAGTAAATACCAAAATTTGGGTTGCCAAAGTTGTCGTTGCAAGACACTTCATGCTACTTTATAAGAAGACACCACTTCTGACCATTTTCAAAATGGCCGCTCAATGAATTCTTAGCTGCGTTACACAGATTCTTATGCCAGTACACATGTCTTGCAATGCAAGGGGAACAGATCCATCATTGACCTCAGCTTATACAGGAGAAAAGCATGGTACTGTAATATTTTTTGATGTAACAATGATTCGATTAAAAATCGATAAAATGTAAAGTCAAATTTATTGTTTTGAGCTTAAATCCTTTGGTCACCAAATGGCAACCTTCGCCGATAATTCAGTTGTCAATTTTTTTTTCACTTGCCATGGCGACCAAAATGGTCGCAGCTTGGAGCGCTGGTACATGTATAAACCATCAAATGACGATTCACAATTCACATGACTCTGAAGATGGCTTCCACCAGGTTGTCAAAACGTCAGTCAATGTCAACAACAGTTCTTTTTCAGAACTACGCTACCCCGGAAGATCACAACCGACAGACTATAGTTTTTGTAGCTGTACAGTTATAATCATCATTCACGATCACTTTGTGGCCCTTCATCATTACCCTTTTCATCATCATGTTGAAATGTGTAATGTTTTTTTTTTTGTTATAATGGAACTGTCATGGCTGTAAAGATTTTATAATAAAGCCTCCTCCACCCTGTATCTGCAGGTTGCTATTCCAAGTTATCTGATTGCTCTTGTAGCTGGGCCTCTTGTCAGTCAGTAAGTCAACAAAGTCATTCATAAAAGTTTGGAATTGTAATGTGTTCTGTAATCACTTGCTTAAATGCTCAGTAAACCTTGAGTGTATGAAGGTGTCTTTATTACTGTTCATCATGTACATGTAATTCTGTCCAATTTCATTCCCAGGGAAGTTGGTCCCCGCTCTAAGGTGTGGACTGAGAGAGAAATGCTTGAAATAAGTGCTTGGGAGTTTGCAGAGGTGAGATCTAAATACCAGAACATCTTTTAAGTTCTAAAATTACTCAAAAATATAATAATTATCAATAACGGTTTGGTAAGGCAAAGACAAGCAAAAACACAAACAAAAACTGATATTTTGAAGTCATCATCACACCATTGTCAACTAAAAGGTACATTGTAACTACATTATGTAAATACGAACACATAAATTATTCTACAAGTATAAGAAGCGGTGTCTGTGATGGCATGAATGATATCTGATTGCACATTTAGACTATTTTTTAGTTGTCTAATATTAATATATAGCAGCTCAAAGAACAGGATTTTGTTAATTCTATTTGCATTTGCATGCATTGAATTATCTCATTGTATACGATGTATGTTACATCATGATGTTGCAATAACACTGATAACACATTGACAACAGAACATAATATTATTATTGTCCTAATGAAGCATACTAAATGGCAGATTGACATTGGTTTTACTGTATTATTTTGATTGGCAGGTTGAGTCCCAGCTTGCAGTCGCCGAGGAGTTAACTTTCCCATATGTCTGGGGAACATATGACTTGCTGATTCTGCCACCTTCATTTCCTTATGGTGGAATGGAAAATCCCTGCCTTACATTTGTAACACCAACATTGTTGGTCGGAAAAGGGGTAACTATTTATTTTTACACTGTACCGATGTATGTATTCTTTGAAATAACGTAAGTGTTACATTTCAACTGCCATTCAAAATGCACTTGAACTGCAGGATGCTGAGTTGTCACATTCCAAGTCAAGTTTTTGTTTTCAGATAGTTGGCAACTCCCACATTCCTTTTTTGTGTGCGTATTGACGTATGCAGATATAACGCGATTCACAAAAGTGTCAAAGAAAAAGACGAACATACTGGCACAAGTAAAAAGGTTAAAAACTTCTCAAGGATGTTAAGAGGCAGCATTATAGGTTACATAATGTATTACAGCAATGTAAATGGTCACTTCCAATCTTATCTGTTGAAATAAATAATTATTGTATAATATTTATTAAATAATATATAAAATTTTGATGTTTGCAGGGTGGCAGACCTCTTACTAGTGTAAGTAATATTCCTATCATAAATGTTTTACATTGTTTATAATACCTAGCATAAAGACCTGTAAAGTGTCACATGAACCACAGGGAACCCACAGGACACAGGACAGCCACATGGCTGGTGATTAACCTTGTCTTCTGTAGGCATATCGCTCCCTCCCTAAATAGAATGCTAGTCCATCGCAGGGTTACCACCAGCATTAACCTGGTTAAACATGAAGTTCAGGAATAAAAGGCTTAGATCCTCCCCCATTTCATACCTTTTGGGTGTGAAATACAAATTAAGGCATCTTTCAGTCACTAAATGTGGTTAACTTGCACATACTTTAAATATAATTTGCTTAATTATCTAATCTTATCTTATCCTAATTATCTTATCTTAATCTAATTAAACCAAGATTTTACCTATTAAGTAAGTAAAAAAAGAAATAGTAATGACGCATGTTTGTTGTCAGTTGTTAATGCTTCAGTGGTTGATTGATGACTGGAGGTGAGAATGGCCAGGCCGGGCTCCTTTTATACTGTCTGGAACTTCCTGTTTAAACCCTGTTTCTGTTGCATGAAGCTGCAACTTGGAGTATTGTTACATGTACTCCTAGCCTGTTCCAGGCGTTCAGATAGTGGGGAAAGTGCGAATAGTTGGGGAAGGCGAGAAGAAAAGCGAGCAAAAAAAAAAAAAAAAGCGGGGAGATTGGGGAGCCTGTAAACAAACTCAACAAAAGGTCCTTCCGTGCACTTTAAGACTGCCAGCTCAGTTGTCAATCATACAATTACAACCGGATAAGATTTCTCGGGATTTCTCGGGAAATATGATCTCGGTCTACGTTTCAATGTCCGATCGTTGTCACGTTCTTCTGCAAATGAATTGCCAGTCCGTCCTTCATCAGGTTGTAGGTTTTCGCTCGCTTTTCTTCGCGCCTTCCCCAACTATTCGCGCTTTTCCCACTATCTGAACGCCTGGAACAGGCTATGCTACTCCTCCCTGCTTGGCCGGATGCTAGTCCTTTGCAAGATTATCCCAGCGTTATATCCCTAGTACCCATTTATACATCCGTGGTGAGACAACACCATGGAAGATGCCAAGGCTCAAACCTCCGACCTTCAGATCTGGAATCCGATGCTTTAACTACTACACTGTGTTACTCCACAAAACGTACCTTGTATTACAGGATTGACTGGGTAACTGCGATGCAGCCTTAAAGTCACTTGCAATCAACAGGTGCCTTGAGGCAGCAAGGTGGAGAAATTTATATAGATAACAAAATATATAATTTATTTTTTAATAAGTTTTTCAATTTATCAGGTTGTAGCCCATGAGATCTCACACAGCTGGACAGGAAATCTTGTCACTAATCGAACTTGGGAACATTTTTGGTATGTTTCCATGATTGTATTCATGCTGATAGGAAAACCTCAATGATCATGCAACTGAACAAATGCCCCTAAGCTTACACCAATCAGAAATAAACCAAAAAACAATCACGACTTTCTCTGCACGCGTTTTCCCGCGCTTGATGCCGGCACATGTATCACTTTGAGTTCTGATTGGTTCCTTGGATTATCTACGTCTGTTGTGATTGGCCAGAGTAATTACTTCGTTTTGCTTTTACGACAGTCCTGTGAAAACTACTGTAAATGCCCTGGTTATTTAATTAGATTTAGAGCAGATTTCAATTGAGTGTCGAAAGTAATTACACAATTGCTTTGGTTTTGCATTGCTACGCTTTGTGATTGGTTAAAAAATCTCGCGCCACTTTCTCGACCAATCAGAAGTAAAACCAAAACCAATCATGACTTGCTCGCACGCGTTTTCCCGCGCTTGGCGCCGCCGACACGTAATTGCTTCGAGCTCTGATTGGTTCATTGGATTGTTTACGACTGCTGTAATTGGTCAGAGTAATTACTTTGGTTTTGGTTTTACGACACTCAATTGAAAACTGCTCTAATATGAAAAATAATTTGAAATGGTTGTCAGAAAAAAAAATTAAAATAAAATACATACTTGCAGGTTAAATGAAGGATTCACAGTCTTCCTAGAACGTAAAATTTTGGGACGAAGAAAAGGCGAAAAGATGGTTGATTTCGCTTACATAGGTAAGTTCAGGTTGATAGTATTTAGTTCATAATGTAATTTATATCCCCTTAATAAATGCTACATAAAGTACCTAATATTCTTTGAGGTGAGTTTCCCCTTTACTATCTTACAATAAGTGTTCATTTTCCAAATTTATTTACCTGACAATAATTATTATCATTAAAATAAGGAAATCAGAGATTGTTTTGTTCTTTTTGCCCTCACCATTAGCCTGTTCCAGGCGTTAAGATGTGTGGGGCCGGGGATCACCCGTAATATTTTTCCTTGGCAATAAGTAGAAAACACAGTGAACATTTTAAAATGATTGACTGACCTCTTTCAACAAGTTGTGTAACTTGTTGAATACAATACATCCTCGGATACCCACGGGCAGTATTAGTCACATCGGGACAAAGTGAAAATCCGGCAAAAATCGGCGTGCAGAGAGTTTTATTAAACTGGTTTTTGCCGGATTTTCACTTCGTCCATTCCCGACTAACTGCCCCTGGTTCTCCGAGAATGAATGCATTAGAGCCTGTCTTTATTTTCGTTTAACATGTTGAATGGCATATTTCAATGTTCAAAATACCGTCATACACTGTTCAACATCTGTTGATAAATGGAAAGGAACTAAACTTTGGCTGCCCATTTTTGTTTTCTTCTTAAAAGGGGGATGGAAAACATTGAAAGATTCAGTAAGTTGACTTATTTTATGTTTTGTTCGTCGTTTTTTATGCCTGTTCATTCCCTAACTCATTCTCCTCTTCTACATGTAATACTAGCTGAAGCAGTTCCCGGATAACAGCCCCCTGACACAGCTAGTGGTGGACCTCAAGGACACGGACCCTGATGATTCATTCTCCAGTGTACCTTACGAAAAAGGCTCCTGCTTTTTGTACTACTTGGAGAAGATCCTTGGAGGACCTGGTTAGAAATATTTGGTTTCTAGAAAAAAATTAATCCCAAGTTAAAAGTATTTCAAACAATGTGAGAAAGTGGTAAATGTTCATCCTGTGATGAGTGTGTGACAAATAAAAAAAATCCAAGTCCCTGACAGGAATTCAACCTATGACCTTCCGTATAGGTCCAATGCTCTAGCCACTGAGCTACGAGAGACTTGTGGTGAGCTAGGCCATATACTAGGTTGCATGTATAACATGCGTTCTGCATACTTCTAGGATCAGCAGTTTCGAACAGATACCACGCAGCTCCTGGGTATCACGCAGCTCTATTGTTTTCAGGGCTAGGGTCCATTGTTGCATGTTTGTTCTATTGTTTTCTCAGCATATCAGAGAAGACCTTGTAAGAGCTGCGTACTGCCCCATGTCGAAAGCGTCCTGTGAGGTGATAAATGAAGAAAGTGTGGAAAATGTTTAGCTCAGAAACAATGCATAAATCTGCATCATTTTTCAAGAATTCCAAGAGCGTTCGACAGCATTTTTCAAAACAATGTGATAAAGACATAATATTTCATTTGCATCGTCTTCCGTGTTATGAATTTCAAGGCCAAATCGTCGCTAATGCCATTTTCCATCAAGCTCTTCAATTAAATTGTTGTGTTTTTAATTTCAGAGGTGTTTGAACCATTTCTGAGACAATATTTGGAAAAGTACCAGTACCAAACGGTTACATCATCCGAGTGGAAAGAATATCTTGAAGAGTATTTCCACGACAAGGTTAAAAAAAAAATCCCAAATGTCTCTGTATAATTTTATGCATACATCTGATGTAAAAAATCAATGTATAATTAAAACTTCTAACCATCTTTAAGATCGATGTATAAACAGTACCACAGGAAGGTACTGCTCAATAGCTTTCATTTGAATAGTCGTACCTTACTCAAACGTTAGAACTTCCTTGTACAGCGTAACAAACAATGCCACAGAAAAATACTGCTCAGTAGCTTTCATTGGAATGGTCAGACAGCTTATGAAATAGTTAAATATACAACTTAGTTGTATAAAAAAGATTTCTATAGAGCAAAACAAAAGCAGTAGTTTGGAGATAAAGTGCAGGATTGCAAGGATTGAAGTGGATTACAGTTCAAGAAATTTGATTAAGTGACAGGCGGTCAAGAAATCAAGCTTGCCATTCTTGTAAAAAATTGACTTTTCTAGCTGTTTTTTTTTTTTGTCTGTTTAGTTCAAATTTCTTTGCTTCTATCACTTTTGGCAATTGCTTCTTCCTATTTCAAGACAATAAAGTAGGCTGAAACCAAGCTCCTGGCCATAATCATGAAAACACGATATTTCATCCGGGTCAGCTAGTGACCCTTTTACTGTGGTAACTTTTTTCAACATACAGAAGGAGGCGCTGAAGCAGGTAGATTGGAAGGCGTGGCTCTACAATCCTGGAATGCCGCCTGTTAACGTAATTGACTGGTGAGTCAGACTCCACCTAGATTGCTTGCAGTCACCCTTTTCTCTTGAGGTCCGTTGAGTGGTCTCCCCCGCGAGCGTGCTTGCAAAAGCAGTCTCTTCTCGCGCTCCGACGTCTCATCCGAATCGTTCTTGTCCAATTTCTCGCTGCGTGCCACTTTCGAGCCACAGATTATTTCAAGAGAGAAACAGACTGCAAGCATTGTACACCATACCTGTCGAGGAGAATGGTGAAAGCTGGATTTTCGAGCCGCCGATAATTTAAAAACAGAAAACAGACTGCAAACAGTCTAGACCCTGCCTGTCATCACTGCAGGCTAGGTGAAAGCTGGATATTTTTATTTGTTCGGTGTTCAAATACCATCTTGGTATATTCACACTGCTGTGGATCTGAAAACTAGAGCAATGTTTGGCACTCGAACACTTTTTTCATAACTAACCAGTATAACTGTGTAATTCTTGTCAGGTATGACACAACCCTTACAGTTCCCTGTACCACCTTGTGTGACCGCTGGTTGAAGGTGAGTGTTAACACCGAATTTATCATAACAATACATCAATGGTTTGGTCTCTAACATTTTTACTTCGCAACCCCTCCCCCCTTCATTCACTCCGCACCCCCTCCCCCTCCCCCCTGGAGTCTGCATCCGCCACTGAATAACGAAATAACGAAATTGTGTTTACTTAATTTTCATGTTAGAGCAGTTTTAAATTGAGTGTCGTAAAACCAAAACCAAAGTAATTACTCTGACCAATCACAGCAGTCGTAAACAATCCAATGAACCAATCAGAGCTCGAAGCAAATACATGGCGGCGCAAAGCGCGGGAAAACGCGTGCGAGCAAGTCACGATTGGTTTTGGTTTTACTTCTGATTGGTCGAGAAAGTTCCGCGAGATTTTTTAGCCAATCACAAAGCGTAGCAAGCACAACCAAAGCAATTGTGTAGTTACTTACGACACTCAATTGAAAAGTGTACTATTTCGCCAAATGCCACACCAAATATATAACTAAATTGAATAAAAAGATTCTATAGAGCAAAAAAGAAGCAGTAGTTTGGCTATAAAGTGCAGGATTACAAGGATGGAAGTGGATTACAGTTCATCAGTTTTGATTTCGTGACAGGCGGTCAACAAATCAAAGTTTCCATTCTGGTTGAACTTTGAGTTTTTTAGTCGTTATTTTGTCTTTTAGTTCATATTTCTTTGCGTTCATCACTTTTGGTGACGTTTTTATCCTATTTTATAATAGAGCGGTTTTCATTTGAGTGTCGTAAAACCAAAACCAAAGTAATTACTCTGACCAATCACAGAACTCGCAGACAATCCGATGAACCAATCAGAACTCGAAGCAAATGCATGCAGCCGGCACCAAGCGCGGGAAAACGCGTGTGAGCAAATCACGATTGGTTTTGGTTTTACTTCTGATTGGTCGAGAATCAGCCAATCACAAAGCGAAGCAATTCAAAACCAAAGCATTTTACGAAATTACTTTCAACATAATTGAAAACTGCTCTAATAAAGCAAGCTCTTGGCCATAATTACGAAAAAACGATCTATCGGCCAGGACAGTGTCCATAATACTGCAGTATTTTTATACTTTTCTCAGGCCAGCGAAGCAGAGCTGAACTCATTCTCAGCTGATGACATCAAAGACTTCACACCGCCCCAGGTTGTTGAATTCTTGGCTCAGCTTGTTGACAAGGTAAGCAGGGACTGGGAAGTGGTATATCAATGTCATTTACCGGTCAAGAGGTCCTCATAAAACATGTCTTGACTGAAGGTAGGGTTTCTTTTTCTTTCACGGCCGGTGAATAACCTGTTTTTCATTTTTTTGCGCGATTCGTCAAGAAAATCTTAACAGAAATGCTTTCTGTTCCTGCAATGTGTTTTAAAATGGCTCCTTGTTTTAACGTCTGCGTATGTGGATGAAATTTTAAGGTGTGGCAATTCAACTGAAAGATGTTGGAATGAAATTTCGTCCCATCAAAGAAATGTTGCGTATTTTCATTGTGATATTTTAAGCTTCGAAAATTCGCACTGACATAGGAAGGTTCGCCGAATCTTGTTAAAATTAATTCAAACGCAGTACGTTTGAATTATTTTAACAACACTCAATGCAATAGGATAGATTACTTAGGTGTCCCCAATTAGCAAACTGTACCACAGCAAGCTAGAATGTTTTGACACAATAATAAAGTTCTTATTTATTATAATGCGATTTGTTGATAAGCGATTAATTACGCACAACTCAAATTGATTACACTGTTGTTTTTGCTCATGCAGACCAACGAGAAGCCGCTGGCCATATCGCACCTCAAGAGAATGGATGAAGTTTATGATCTCACTCCTTCAAGAAATTCTGAGATCAAATTTAGGTAAAACAACAACTTTAAGTTCTGTCGAAGTTTCACAAAACCGCGGCCTAAACCAATTTCAATCTGGCCAACCATAATACTAATTTTAAACCTTGTTTTAATACTGTAAACAATGTCAAGGAGGTATATAGCACAGGCTAGAAAGACATTTACCCTTATATAGAGCGGTTTTCATTTAAGTGTCGTAAAACCCAAACCAAAGTTATTACTCTGACCAATCACAGCAGTCGTAAACAATCCAATGAACCAATCAGAGCTCGAAGCAATTACATGCAGCCGGCGCCAAGCGCGGGAAAACGCGTGCGAGCATGTCATGATTGGTTTTGCACAAGAATTTGGTTTTATCGACTGAGTCGATAAGGTAAATTAGCCACCGTAAAAAGATTCGAGAAAGCTGACGTTTCGAGCGCTAGCTCTTCGTCGGAGCGAATCAAGGGATTGTGGGTAGTGTGTGGTTTTATATAGTAGGAGGAGCTCCGCCATTGGTGGAAATTTTGTGACGTGAAAAACAAATGTAAATTAGTTGAATGAAAAGCGTTCGTTAATTCCGTGGGGTTTGAGAGTGCCGATTCGAAAGATGATTTTTTGTTCTAAGTTTTTACGGCTTTCTGTGTTGCCCTGGTGTAGGGAAACGCCACAGATTGTCATGTGTTGCTTAGACAAAATGACAAAGACGCATCCAAACCAGTCGCGCGTCATTTCAATCTTGCTAACCATTCTAAGCAACACATGACAATCTGTGGCGTTTCCCTACACCAGGGCAACACAGAAAGCCGTAAAAACTTAGAACAAAAAATCATCTTTCGAATCGGCACTTTCAAACCCCACGGAATTAACGAACGCTTTTCATTCAACTAATTTACATTTGTTTTTCACGTCACAAAATTTTCACCAATGGCGGAGCTCCTCCTACTGTATAAAACCACACACTACCCACAATCCCTTGATTCGCTCCGACGAAGGGCTAGCGCTCAAAACGTCAGCTTTCTCGAATCTTTTTACGGTGGCTAATTTACCTTATCGACTCAGTCGATAAAACCAAATTCTTGTGCTTCACCCCCACCGACGCAGCACCACAGTTTCTCTAGAAACTAACCCCATTCATAATTGGTTTTCGTTTTACTTCTCATTGGTCGAGAAAGCGGCGCGAGATTTTTTAGCCAATCACAAAGCGTAGCAACACCCATTTGAAAACTGCTCTAACTGCGATGACCACATTCTCTTCAATTGTTTTTTTTTTATTGTTTCAGGTGGCTGAGACTTTGCGCGCGAAGTGCGTATCAGGAGCGATATCCAGAAGTGGTGCAGTTTATTACCATCCAGGGACGAATGAAATACATCCGACCATTATACAAGTAAGCACTGATACTCTTAGGAATAGTCCTTAAGCACCAGATGGACGTCTGAACAACGTATCGTTAATAGACTTCATATCGGGGAAGTCGAGAAGCAAACAGCGTCACATAAAAAGAAAGAACTGTTGGACAGCTTTCGTTCAGGACTTTATTCAAAGACGCAATAGTAAGAACCACTTTATTAATACAGTGAAATAAACAGCACCACAGGAGAGTTTTGCTCGATAGCTTCCATTTGATTGGTCACATTTTAGGATTTCATCCACAGACGCAAAAGTTAGATCCACCTTGTACAGCAGAATAAACAGTACCACATGAAAGTACTGCTCAGTAGCTTTCATTTGAACGGTTACACTTTAGGATTTCATCCACAGGCTCAAAAGTTAGAACCACCTTGTACAGCATAATAAACAGTACCACAGGAAAGTATAGCCAGCGCGCAGACGTCTCTCCTATATCCTTTGGTTCACGCGGTAAAAGGACGTCGTCATTTTTTCGCGTGAACCAAAAGAAATACGAGACGTCTGCAACAGGCTAAGGAAAGTATTACTCAGTGGCTTTGATTTAAATGTGCGATAAATCGTTTATTCCATTGTTTGGTTGCTTTAGGGAGTTGTACGCTCATGAGGAATCAAAGGAACTAGCTGTGAAAACATTCCAAGACCACCGAAATTTCTACCACCCTATTGCCGCGGCACAGATAGCAAAGGACTTGCACTTGGTGTGAAGATGGTAACAGAAGACTAAGATCAAAAGAAAGATAGACCAAAGGCCAGTCTCACTTATTCCATAGACGAAGATGTTGATAGAAAGAAGAAGAGGATACAACGACGAATAGACTTTATGAAATTATGATTCTCAAGAAGTAGAAGCAGTAATCTGTTTCAGGCTCTCAGATAGTGGGGCGAGCGAAAAATGTTGTAACAACTTTCGACCCCCCCCCCCCCCCCAATCCTAGGCGTTTTACTCCCTGATCCCCTACGCCCTGCTTCCTGTTCCCACCCTCCACTCCCTCCAACGCCTTCCCCTTGGGCAAGACAGATGACCATAACATATCGCGGGCTCAATGATTACAGCTGATCGACCGAGTGAAAATTTGCATATTGCCCCCGTATGCTATAACTCGTTTTAACGCTTCGCGTGTTCACGAGTTTACTCAAAGGGCTGTAAGAGCCATATCGTGAATACGAAACAACGTAAGGTTAAGTTCACAGATCGGTTTTAATTATCCAATGAAGTTGCAGAGTGGGCGGAAGGATTTTTTGCTCCTCCCAACCTAACTGTTTGAGAGCTTGGGACAGGATGGAGAAGCAGTTGCTTCAGAATTAGCAGTACTGAATATAATGGCACATAAACTGCAATGAAAGAAGAAAAGTTTGGTTTTGTAGCTTATGTAAGAAGAAAACAGAGACATTTGATTTGAGCGTCGCAATTGAACAAAAAGTGAAGATATGGAACGTTTTACAGAATTAGTGCGTAGTAGGAATTTCCGATTTTCAGATACAAACAGCAATTTGTCACTAATAGTACCAATAAATAATACAGACACTTGGCAACATGCTTCAGTCTATAAAAATGTGTTTGTCTCAGGCAAAAATGCTAACACCACAGTTGTGTCTCAGAAAAAATAAATCACTTGATAAGAGACCTCAAAAATCCAAGAGATCACAGGCGTGAACAGAGCAAGTGAAGAGATCAGAAGACAAGGATGGAACTGGATAGACCAATATCACGGTAGCATGGCATGAAAATATATTTAATTTAATGGGAAAAGGAGTCCAGCATCAAATTAAGCACATCATTAAGCACATCATTAGTAAAACTGTAAAGTTTCGTAAAGATTGCTCGCACACTGACGGAGAAATGAACTTTTGAAACTTAGTACTCTGGCTTAATTTTTACAAAGAAATGTATGGGAAAAATACGAAAACGAGGCTGGACGGGCAATCTATGCCCGTCCACCATACATTTCTTTGTAAAAATGCTCAATTTCAAAATTTCATATCTTCGTCAGTTTGCTAGCAATCTTTACAAAACTTTGTAGTTTTACTAATATCGATATGTTGAATTTGATGCTGGGCTCTTTTCCCCAATAAACTAAATATATTTTTGTGTCATGATAGCGTGATATTGGTCTATTGGTCATATAAGTACAGAGGAGCACTGTGTTACAGCACTGGAGTGGAAGCCACAGGGGAAGACAAACATAGGACGACAAAAATCAACATGGAAGAGAATGGTTGAGGATGAAAGACGAGCAGCTGGGTGGCAGTCGTGGGCGATTGTTAGAGCTCTAGCCGAAGCCTGATGTGCGTTTTGACACGGAGAGCATGGTGACCTTCACTCGTACCGGTACGGCAACGAGTTAAGGATTGGCCTCCATTTTTCTCCTTGTTTTCCTCCGTGTTTTCGTATCTATACTTTTGTGCATTGCGTTAGATCTGGGTACGAGAATACGCACGCATGCACTGCGAGAAATTTTGAGCCCACGGTTTTTTTATTCTTTTTGCTTTCGTCTCTTATTTGTGCATCGCATTAGTTCTGGGTACGAGAATACGCACGCATGCAAGCAGAAGCTAAACTAATTTTAGTTTTATTTGCCTATTGTTGTGTTACGTAAGTGTTCCCCGCGAGTAACGTACATTACCGGTACGAGTATTGGCTACGGGTAGCCCTTGTTCGAAAAATATCTGGTAGGGAAAAATCAGGGAAAGTTTAAAAAAAATTGTTCGTGAACTTCTTTTTTCTGTGAAATGATCTAACTGAGCACAAAGAAAAACGCTTATGTTCCACATGATCTTATTCCGGTGTCGGGCCACTTTTTGTTAGCCACAACAGAAAACCAATGAAATGTGAAATGAAAATTAGTTTGGTATTATTAGTGCCAAGGCCCATAAATCGTAAATCTCTGTTACGTATAGAGCGTTTACACTCACGTGACCTTCAGTCCCGTGGGACTAAAATGACAAAGGCCATGGCAGCCATGTTGGTGTTCCTAACAAAAGGAGTTAATTAAAATTCTTTTGTACGGGAACACCAATATGGCGGCTATGACGTCAAGTGAAAACGCTCTATACACATTTACCAAGGAGGATTTCTTTAGATTACATCAACGATTCTGAATAGATATATTTGTACTGAGGTGTTTGTATGGTTGTTTCGGACTGCAGATATAAAGATCAAAGGGTTGTAAGAACCATCTCGTGAATACGAATCAACATAAGGTTAAGATAACAGATCGGTTTTAATTTTCCATACTGAGTTTGAAGTCAAAGAATTGAAGAGTAAAACAGATTTGAAACGACCAAAACATCTTAGCGTGATATAAATATGCATTGTGTGAAACGACTGTCTGGACAACGGGATGACGTTATACACTGAGGAATATTAAAGGGAACCTCCATTGTCAAAACAAATTGACGTTAAATGGTTGGAAATAAGTCGAAATTTAAAATTTAAAAAAAAATAGGTGCAAATAGAATTTTAGTGTACAAATAAAATGGATATAAATATCGCCTATTTTCGCTTTTAAATTTCCCGCGCGCCGCCATTTTGAATATTTATGACGTGTTACGGTTGCTGCTATTGTTGAGAATCGAAGTTCTTTTGTATGCAACAATAAGACAACCGTAACACGTCATAAATATTCAAAATGACAGCGCGCGGGAAATTTAAAAGCGAGAATAGGCGATATTTATATCCATTTTTTTGTACGCTAAAATCATATTTGCACCTGTTTTTAAAAATTTTTAATTAAGACTTTATTTCCAACAATTTAACGTCAATTTGTTATAACAATGGAGATTCCCTTTAAGAGCGGGTTTACAGATGATGGAACAAGTGAAAATTTGCATATCTCGCCCCGTATACTATATCTCGATCAACACTTCACGTATTCACGAGATAAAAGTATCGATGGTTTGCAATCACGTGACCTTCAGTCCTGTGGGACTCAAATGACAAAGGCCATGGCGGCCATGTTGGTGCCAGAAAAGAAGTTCATCAAAATTTTTTTGTCGGCGTCCTCCAACATGGCCGCCGTGACGTCATGTGCAAACCAAGAATAGATCTTTGCATCATGGTATTGATCTCTCAAATCAGTCGTTTTGCGCCTAAAAGGAACTGGTCACAAAATTCCTTAGCCACCAGCATTGGGGAAATGGTTGACGTAGGGCGCTTACTATTTGACCGGTCTGGTCGGCCATTTTGTGTCGGGATTGTGGTTCAAATGTGTTTTTATTGCAGTAGGAATGGTGCAGGTGGTGAGTGTATTCCTCTCCCAGCAATGCCTTGTTGTTGTCGTTGGCCCAAGAAAAGGAAAATAGATCTTCGCAGGTTATTGGTTTCTTGCAATCTCGTCCCCAGGGCCACCTGCGTTGCCGAGAAGACCCTGGGGAGTAGGCTGGTGTTTTCGTTGGAACTTGTGCCGAGTTAAAATTCTCTGTTTAACATTTTTGGGAGATTCTCACAGTTTTGGGAATGTGCGTTCTGTTTGTGGCTTATACGTGCGAATCAAATAACAGTTTAGGTGTATGCGTCCTGTTTGTGGCTCATACGTGGAAGATATTAAGACGAATCACAGAACAGTTTTAGCTGTATGCTGCCTGTTTATGGGTCATACGTAGAATATATGAAGACAAGTCACACAATCTATACATTGCTTTGAATGTCTTTATCAATGTACTTGTTCACCGGTAAGGAAACTTTTATCTCTATGAGGTACTTTACATAGCCTGACGATCGTTGCGCTCCAGTTCAATTTATTACAGAGATTAAGCATCACGTAATTTTAACCCACGAATGGCAGTGATGGCTACAGCAGCCAACGTTTTCTATGCAACGGACCTGCTTTCATATACTATACGACGGCGAACGGCAGACAACAATCTTTCATTTCCAGGGGCGTAGCCAGGATTTTTTCAGAGGTACGCACAATCAATTTTGAAACACTCCACCCACCTCCTCCCTCCACCCTCAAGTCCCAAATCTTTCTCTTCCTTAGACTTTTTCAGGTACGCACGTGCGAATGTGCGTACAGGTAGCTACGTCCCTGATTTCCCGTTTGCGGTATACGCGATGGTTAAAGGGATGCTGTCCCGCTGAAATAGCAAAATTTCGCTTAGCTTATTTCCACGTTATATCGCCAAATACCACCAAATATACAACTTAGTTGGGTAACAATATTCTATAGAGCAAAGCAAAAACGGTAGTTTGGAAATAAAGTGCAGAATTGCAAGGATTGAAGTGGATTATAGTTCATCAAATTTGATTTATTGACAAGCGGAAAGAAATAAACTTGCCATTATTGTGAAATTTTGACTTTTCTAGCCGATATTTTGTCTGTTTAGTTCATCTTTCTTTGTTTTTTTTTTTCACTTTTGGCGATGGTTTCTTCCAATTTCAATATAATAAAGTAAGCTTAAAACAAGTTCCTGGCCATTATCATGAAAACACGATATTTCAGCCGGGACAGTGTCACTTTAAAAGAGACATTAAGCACCGCGTTCTACGGCAAACGGCAGCTTGCAGTTGATTATATTTATGTTTTCTACGAATCATTAAACAATGCAAACATCCAACAGAAACATGTTCATGACAAACGCTAAACTACTTACTTTCACGTAAAAACGGTAAACGGAAGACGGTTAAAGTTGGAATTCTGAATTCTGCCATTTGCGGAAAAATCAAACGTGATGATCAATCTCTCTAATCTCTCTAATTCGCCGTAAACGGTAAACGACAAGTTGATGTTTGCCGTTTGCCGTTTGCCGTTTGCTATAAACGTGATGCCCAATCTCTCTTTGTAATTCGAAAATATTGTCCAATCAAACTGCACATTAAAAAAATGAGATTTTTAAAAGAGGTCTTGATGTTAGCCAATTACTGTTATTCCTTGTTCCGAGGTGTTGGAAACAATAGTCAGACGTTGGCTGAGATTTCGACTTCGTTTCAAAAATGGGCCCTGAGTTTGAACTATTTAAATAGTATCGCTATTATTAAGTAAAACGAAAAAAGTGAAAAAGAAAACGAATATAAAGTCGACAAATGTCGTTGCTCTTTTCAAAAAACCGTGCACAGCCTCGTTTTCAGTCGTCCTTGGCGCGTAAGCAAATGTGACGTCACTTATCGAGCTGATTCGGTCCCAAACCTACTCGCTTCGCTCGCCTGGCGAGTTGAGGCCTGCAGCGTTATACTAGAAATACGTGTCTCGCAGAACCTCGCGAAGCTCGGGGGAGGATGCACTGCAAAATTTTAGCAATGTGGGAGGGAGAGATGGAATTTCTGATTTGACTGGAGAGGTTGAATTGCATGCCGGCAGTGGCCCCGAAATTTAAAGTTGAGACATTTTCATTCCTAGTCGCTTCCATTTAACTTGTATTTAGTACCCCGTCTTCCTAAAATAAAATAAATGGGAGCTGGTACTGGTCAGTTTAGGGTTTTGAGCTGTGGGTCGCTGTAACTGCTATGGGACTGGGTACCAAAATATCCTCAGGCCTTCCCTCCACCCCCCCCCCCCCCCAAACCTATCTTCATTGATTGTTGTCAAAATGAAAATTGGTCTGAAAGTGGATTTATAGTACTGTTGTGGACATGGGTCGAGGACAATATGCAGTGTATGTGTTCTGTTTATTTTGATTGGGTGAGAGTTTTTGTATCACGAATACAGCTAACTCCTGCTGTCTCGATTAAATTCCATTTTTGAAGCTTGTGAGTGCTATCTCCCAAATTATAAACCTGTTCCCTTTAGATACTGCTGTAGTTTTTGTTCTATATACTGGGTATCAAACAATTGCTAACCCAATTCACTATTTGCTAGAATGGTTGAGATCGCAGGAGTTTACTGTTGCTGAAGAGTAATGTTGCACTAAAAATAACAACTCAATGGTGGTACAGTTGTAGTAAAAATACAGTCGAACCTGTATATAACGGCCCTGTATTAAGCGGCCACCCTCTATTAAGCGGCCAGTTTTCAAAGTCCCGATTTTTCGCTCATACAAACGCTGTATTTGTTACCTGTATTAGGCGGCCACCTCTATTAAGCGGCCGCGGCCACCCTGTAGCACAACCTCGTTCCCAGGGTCTCTCTTCTTCCCGCCCCCTGGAGCGAGAGAGAGAGAGAGACCCTGGCTCAGGCTGGTCACGTGTGTGGTGGACAATTATAATCCTAAGGAGGGGTAGACAGTATTTGTAACGTTGTCTTGTTTTCTGTACAGTGGCTAGGCTCGTGCTGTGCGCGACTGTTATTGTTTCGTTTCAGCTGTGGCTGTGAAATAAATACGTTCCATGTTCCATAACCTCTTGTTGAAAATAGGAATCTGTATTGCAAGATATATATAAAAGACGTAAACAATTCTCTGTGATTATAGCAAGACCCGGAATAAAACAGATAAAACATCCCAGGCTTATCGCCAACCGAATAGGGGTGTTATGAAATCGCTTTGGTCGTAAAAAGTGCTTCATTTTTGCTGTTTATGTTATGCCTGCCGTTTATAACTGAATAAATAGGCACAAAAGATCTTGACAGCTTATAAATTTCGAACTGAACATAATATGAACGAAGCCCTAAAATTGAAATAACGAAACGATTCAGTCAAACGATTCAAACAAAGCGAATAAACAATGCGCAAGGATAAAATTGTTGCTCAAAAATTCACAATTATATAAATGAACAATCTATAGACATTCAAACGACTGGAACTGGTGAACATTGAACTAAACAACATGCCTCACACACGAAGAATAAACGCTATCATTGTCTTCTCTCGATCGTTTCCTGTTATAAAAGTGACTGTTGATCAGCGTGGCAAACATTGGTTCCCGGGGCGGCCGCTTCTCAGTTCTTGCTTTGCCATCGCCCGAGCACAGACGGCAGCACTTTAATGGGCCTTTTGAATGAAGCTTGAAGATCGCCTGTTAAGCAGTATGTAGCGATAATTCATCCCAGTCCGGAACAATGCCATAAATCAAGAGCGCGAGCTTAGCGGCGTCAAATAATAAAATTGGATTGCATTCCGCAGCAAGTTCAAAATTAGCTTTACTGGGGTAAATCTTTAAGCGCCGTGACAATTCCTCTGATCTTAAAGCAACTTACACTTTCAGAACCGGACCATGTGGATCTGTTTTCGAAGTCTGCGGATGACCGCCGCTTCACATTTGTCGCGAGCCGCCGAACGCTTTTGCATTTGTTTCGCAATGCCCAGCTAGAGCAGACAAATTTCACACTTTGCCGCCCCTCCCCCGTGTCCTTTAATTGGAATCTCCCAGATTCTGGGAGACACGTGACCAGCCTGAGCCAGGGTCTCTCTCTCTCTCGCTCCAGGGGGCGGGAAGAAGAGAGACCCTGGGAACGAGGTTGCCTGTAGCAGTCCTATGTTTGTCTTTCTTTGTTATTTTTACCTGTATTAAGCGGCCACCCTTTGAACGGAAACTAAGCCACATGTCATTTTATGCGGTATTTTATTGTCTTTAAAATGCGATCCATCGTTACTATAAATAAATAACACGTACAAAGCTACTGTAAGCTGATAATCGGCCGTTTAGTATTGTTAACGCTTTGCAGATGTCCGCAATGTGCTGAAATACAGACAAAATCACGAACACAAAAAAATGTTCGTTTTGAATATGCTTCACTCTTTAGCTAGAAATTCCTCTTTAATTAGTTTGTTCTTCAGCCATGTGATGGAGAATGAATCGCCTTTAAACGTATATTCGCAAGGGATTTTAACTGCACATTGAACGTTATAACTGCACTTTGAACGTAACAACTATGAAATGACGGAATGAGATATTTTGTACGTGCGTGAACTGTAAGTCATAGAAATACAGTACTGTATACCTTAGAAGAGTAGAGGACAATTTATTGCACAGTACTTTTACACAATGTTACGTTAATTGGCGCTGAACTTTGTTTAAAGTATTGATCGGTTAAAAGAGTGTTGATTGTCTTATTGGTTCCTTGCATGAAGTGTTTTTGTATGATACGCCATTAAAATTTACATTAGACCACGCCCAGTGAGTATTTTAAGTGATCCTGTATTAAGCGGCCACCTGTATTAAGCGGCCAGTTTCTCAAGTCGAAAGGGTGGCCGTTATATACAGGTTCGACTGTAATAATTTAATCTTACTCAAAAACAGAAATGAGACTACAGTAACATAGAATAGTAAAACCTCCTAACATACCATAGATAATAGCTATTAAATGTAGCATTGTCATATGCATACAATGTTATGTAATTTAAGCTGATATCAAAGTTTCTTAGTGGCCTTAGTGAGAATTTCAATAAACATCAATTTACAGTATGAACTTAGAGAATAGTTTCCAGTGTTTGAGTAGTAATATATTATATTGAAAAACAGGTCCTCTTATCATCTGCCTGTCAGTTGTTTAGGTACTTAAAATCTTGCTTTTTGCAAAAGGTAGATTAAAGAATTGAATAATTTATAGAGGGTTGTACTGTATATAAGCTTACGCTTACTTGCCTGTAAATGTAGGTTGTTTAAATTGAAGAGCATTGGAGAGCGAATTAAATTCTGTTGATTTGAGCTCGATTTCTTAATCGTTCTTCTTCTCTGAGCCTTTCCTGTAATCTGTGTTTGCTTTTCCCTACCGTATGAAAGATATTCGTCACGAGTATTTAGCTGATCGTGCAATTCTCGCTGCCTCTCGTTGCGTCTATAAACAAAATCATTTTGTTCAACACTTTCAGCCGGTGTCGCCTTTCCTGATCGGTTTCGTTCAGAAGGGGTTCAAGGCGTTTGAATCTACTCAAACGGTGTGCCTAGGCTGTTCGAAGTCTTTGTAATCGATGCTCACGTTGCTTCTCCGTTGCTCGATCGCGGGGGAATTTCAAGTCGCCGTTCTCGCTCCAGCGGATTTTCGGTGGTTAATTCTCTCGGGCAGGGATTTCCAGCTACTTTTTGAACCCAGTGTTGTTGTTGTTGTTTCTCATTTGCATCAAAAATTGGTCGTGTTTCACCGACGATGAGTAAAGAATAAACCCGTCAGCCCGGCCGCCATTAATCGGGTGGAATAAACATGAGAGCGTGCCATTGTCAGCGGTCGCGATTTTTGTTGCCAGGCAACTGCCGGACACCATCAAGTATATATATATATATATATATATATATATATATATACACCCTTTTGCAAAAATATTGACACCTCAAAATATATATAAATATATATTCGGTCTTTGTGTTAACATCGCATACGTGACGGTAGGCGGCAAACAGTTCTCGAGGTGGACACAGTAGAGTTTGTAAAATGCTACTGCACCCACCTTAAAAACTATTTACCGCCTGTCATCACGTATGCGATATAAACACAAAGGACTAATATATATTTATATATATTTTTAAGTGTCAATATTTTTGCAAAAGGGTGTATATATGTATATAGGGCCGAGGGCCGACAAATTTATTAACCTCGCTTCGCGAGGAAACTAACGGATATATATTTTTTTTTTTACCAAATTTACTCATTTAATCAATTTCTCAAAGTTAAGAATGAAATTAAAAAAAAAAGAAACATGTAGCTGTCACAAACAGCACAACGATTGTAAAGTCTGTTTTAGTCATAGTCTCAAGTAGTGTCTGCAAGACTTCTCAGTTGCCATGAGTCATGAGCAGGTAAGATGAGGTAACGACTTAAGGTTCGCAGCAGTGGCCGATCCACACTCCATCGTAGCGGGGGGAGGGGGGAACTGGAGTGAATCAGGGGGGGGAGGGCAGCCAGATTCCCCCTGGGACCCTCCCCTAGATCCGCCACTGGCAGGGGTGGGAACTTATGACAATAATGTCAAACTGGTGATCTGTGGTCCTCGCTCAGCGACAAGCAATTACAAATCTTGTTCTCCTTTTACTTCTTTCTTCTTTACGTGGCACCTATAGGAAAAGAAGAACAAGACGCAACATGAGAACAATTTGTATATGACCGTGAATATGATGATAAGGGTTATAGGGTTATATTATAAGAGAACGCGGGCAGAAAATACTATGTGTGATAACTTATCCATCCATCCATCCAGAGGATCCGGAGGAAAAACGTCCAGGACGAAACAATCAGGAACTAAAACAAAGGGTCGGATCTCGGGTCCCTCATAGATACGTCACTGAGAAAAACTTGAAGGGGGTGTTTTCAATAAGTGCAACTAACTGCTCTTCTGAGTTGACAATTACTCATGCAATGTTCAATATTGTAATAATACCGGATTAGAAGCTGCGAAAGTGCGTCGTACTGAACTGGGCCAATAAACTGGTCGTATGCAATCCGCATTACTTTGTATGGAGTAATGCTTATTTTGTTTTAAACAGTGAACACTCTTCTGGCTTTATGAATGAATAAGTGATAATTTAAAACCAGAAGTGGGTAGACTAAAATACTTCAGTACTTCCTATTTTGCACTTACATTGCAAGATATTTAGTCACTTCCAGAAAATTCCAGTGTGACGTCATCTCCAATGAGTACAAACGGAGCCCAATATTTTACTTTGTTGAACTTCTCAGATTCCTCTCATGAATTTCATAGCTTGGTTCAGGGATTCACTGGCACTTCTTCCTTTCAACAAATGTTGGTAGAAATTTTTCATGAACTCTAGAGTGGCCTCGTCATCAATCGCCCAAAGTGACACGAGAACAGAACGAGCACCGGCACCCAAGAAAGCCCGCGCAATACCAACCACACCCTCAGCTTTGACCTCCCCGCGACCACTGTGACAGCAGCTTAGAACAACTAGTCTTGCTCTTATGTGAACATTTAGCACATCGGTCATTGTCAAGAGAAAGTCTTCCTCTGTGGGTATCTGGGATGAAGTTGTAGGATTTGGTGCCAAGGCAATTTCGCCTGTTTCCATTCGGACCATGTGCTGCAATGTGAACTAAAGCAACCGAGGAGAGTCGTTTCAACACTTCTTCCTTCGTTGCGTCTTTTTCCGGTGAGAGGTGCAGTATTGAGTATTCGACCAATCATCTCTATTTCCTCTCTGGCGCATGGCAACTGCTGTAGTTTTACGTCTTGTACCCACGGATCTCCCACAAGTAGAGCTCTACTCTTATGATGGTAATCCGCTGAAGAATCTGCGATTAATTTCATGCTTGTAAGGGATGGAATCACTCGGATTCTGAATGATTCACTCAGGTACTTGGAATTCGAGTCCACGAATGCGGCATAAGGAGCCAACCACAATGGACCATCGGGAACAATGATAAGCTCATCTCCTTCAATCAAGTCTTCAATTGGATCGATTGTGAATTCATACAATGTTCTGAGAGCACTAGACTGAAGATGCAAGGAACGAGTTTGTGTGTGATCTGGTCTCTCATCATCCTCTTCTTCATCTCGTAGCTTCTCCAGTGAGCGGTCCTCGCATTTTACACCGGTTCTTGCACCAATTTCACCAAAGGCAACCTCCATCAAAGAATTTAAGAAAGTGATCACCTCATCCGACTTGTTATCGGAGATTTGCTTTGTACGTATGTCAACATTTTTTCCTTTTTGAATAAACCAGGAAACAACTTCTCGCTTGGTCGCTGCTACAAAAACTGTATTTGACGGAAGACAACTAATTATGTCGAAGATAGCTTCATCCGGGGTACGCGAGTCATCTTCATTTGTTTCAAGCCCATACTTGCATTTCATGAGATCTTTCAGGGCTTGTGTTCGACCTTGCTCAGCAGCTATTAAACTCTCGACTACCTTGCCTTGGTTCAGCAATACACGCCATAAGCTATTATACACCGTCTGGTAAAGATGGCGTAAGCTTATTTTCCACTCATCTTTAAGCTGTAGACGACCTCTAACGTCATTCAAAACGCTTACACTTGACTGAAAGCATGTGGCAGCCTGTAGTAGAGAGCCTTGTATTTCAAAGATACAACCAAGGTTATTATATGCAGCTATCTCTCCAGCCCTATTTCCCACGTCTTTGGCAAACTTGAGCTGGAGTTCATAATAGTGAATGGCCGTTTTGAAGTCTCCACAATATCTATAATCGTTGGCAAGATTGCCATATGCGGATCCTTCTCGAGCCCGATTTTCCCACTTCCTTGGCAATTTCTAGGTGAAGTTCATGATAGCGGATGGCCTCTTTTAGATCTCCGAGATTCCTGTAGTCGTTGCCAAGGTTACCATACGCGTCTCCTTCGCCAGCCCTGTCGTGCACCTCTTGAGCAATTCTAAGGTGGAGTTTATGGTAGTGAAGAGCCTTTCTTAGATCTCCGAGACTATGGTAATCGTTACCAAGATTCTGGTAAGCGCTTCCTTCTGCGGAGCGGGTGCCCAATAGTCATGGAAACCTCTAGATGTAGTTCATGGAAGTGTGTGGCCTTCTTGAAATCTCCGAGACTTTGATAAGCGTTGCCAAGACTACAATGGGCGGATCCCTCCTGATACTTGTCGCCCACTTCTCTGGCAATTTTTAGACAGAGTCCCATTGATAGTGAATAGCCCTTTTAAAATCCCCAAGCTTATGGTAACTGATACCAAGGTTACCATACGCCTTTCCTTCTCCAGCTCTATCGCCCACATCTTTTGAAATTTCGAGATCACGATTATGGAAATGAATGGCCTTTTTAAAATCTCCGAGACTGTCATAACCGATGCCTAGAAGACCATACGTACGTCCTTCACCATCCTTTTTGCCAACTTCTCTCACTATTTTTAGACAGCATTCGTAATAGTCAATGGCCTTCTTGAAATCTCCGAGACTGTGATAAGCTTTGCCAAGATTACTATACGCGATTCCTTCTTCAGCCCTATTGCCCGATTGTTTGGCAATTTCTAGATGGAGTTCATGTTTGTGAAGTGCCTTTTTGAAGTCACCGAGACAGTGATAAACTGTACCCAGATTACTATACGCCCGTCCTTCTTCAGCCCTGTTTCCTATTTCGCTGGCAATTTTGAGACACCTTTCTTGGTAGTTAATGGCCTTTTTGAAATCTCCCAGACAACGGTAATCAGTGCCCAGACCACAGTAAGCACTTCCCTCTCCAAACCTGTTTCCTGCTTCTTTGGCGATGCATAAGTTTAGTTCATGATAATAAATGGCCTTTTTTAAATCTCCGAGACTCAGATAATTGTTGCCAAGATTACCATAGGCGTCCCCTTCTCTTCCCTGTTGTCTACCTCTTTAGCAATTTTTAGCTGGAGTTCATGATAGTGCATGGCCTTTTTAAAATCTCCAAGACCTTGATAACAGTTTCCAAGATTGCCATACGCGTCTCCTTCCCGAAATCTGCTTCCCACTTCATTGGCAATGTTTATACAGAGTTGGTAATAGTGAATACCCTTTTTTGAAATCTCCACAATCATAACAAGCATTGCCAAGATTGCCATACGCACATCCTTCTCCACTCCGATCACCTTCTTCATTTGCTAGTTTTAGATGGAGCTTGTGATAGTGAATAGCCTGTTTGAAATCTCCGAGTCTTCGATAAGCATTCCCAATCGCACAGAACATGATTGCCTCTGTAGTTTTGTCTTTTATCACTTCAGCGCATTTTAAATGCATTTTGTATTTCTCTAAAGCGTTCTTTAAATCCTCAATACTTTCAAACGTAGTGCTAGGATTTTCAATGCCATCTTCAACACTAGTTACCATTTGACTCTGTTAAACAGAAGAATAGTTTGTGACCGTTTTTAAATTGCTATGAAGGTTTTTATTCTACTGTAAAGTTCATCATATTAGATTCTCAAACTAATTAAAAATTCATGAAGACAAAACAAACGAAATCACTACCGCGAAGAAGGTTTGGATATGTGATACTATTTACTATAAAATTTGGTGAACTTTTCCTTTCAATTTTTAAGTAATGATCCGCATAAGAAGGAAAGTGCTGAACGGCCAACTTTTATCATTGTTACAACTAGTGATCTCATTGACCTAGACTTAAAAACTGCTATATTTTGTCTATTTCTTTTTTTTAGGTTTCAGGTAATTTAAGACCGAATCGCACGACATGCAATTTTTAAATGATTCAAAGATATTGTGTTTCGGGAACTTCATCTGCTATTCTGATTGGTTAAGCACGGATATTTCCTAAAATATATTTGACGCAAATGGGTTTTCTTTATTTTTAATTTTATACTGAAATATAATTATGAACCATCAGCCCCTCCTCTATTCTTGAAATCAGATATTCTATGTGGGAAGAGCCAATGCCGCAGAACAATGAAGTTTGCGATAGTTCTTATGTGGAGCATTACTTAATGATTCGAGAAGCTACATCAATACCTCGGAAGAGTGTTTCATTAGATATATCCAAACACCTCGAAGACGGTTTATAAAACTCGGCTGCGCCTCGTTTGTTCAACCCACTTCTCTGTGATTGGATTTACTGATGAAACACTCTTCCTCGTGTTTGACCGATATTACGTACACAAAGTTGTTGGAATTTTTGTTGTTGGTTATATTGGATGTCTTGATGGCAATTTTGTTTCGACAGTCGATCGTTACAGGTAGTCCAACCAAGCTATGCTTTTTAGCAGCACAATCATACAACTAAATTTTTATTTAAGATATATGATATTACAGCTTTGTTATAGCGACGAGATGATGGAAGAAGTATTTCTCCATTTGGGTGTTGGTCGGAGCCGCGAAACGATAATATTTACGATAATATAGAGCCATCATTATTTTCATAATTATTGAAATATAGCAATATAAAGCCATAATATCGTCTCCAGTCATTGAATCTAGTTTTGTATTTATTAAAGGAACGATAGAGCGGTGGACAAAATATAAATTCTTTCTCTGTGCGTGATACGCAATCGGGAAAAATAAACGAAAAAATAAAAAAAAGGGTAGAAAGTGAGAAGGAGTCGAGAGTGAGAAAGCAATGCTTCCTTATATTATCATTTACATCAACATTACATGCTCGTTGCGTTTCTGATTCTGGATACGTCAAAACATCGTATAGTCAGTCACTTTTATCAGTCAGTCACTTTTATCATGAGCCTCTGGCTCGGGAGATTGGGCAACCACTCCCCGTGTACCTGACGGTAAATAAATTATACCTTATACCTTATACTTGCGTTACAATTGTGTTAAAAAGGTTCCAAAGTCAGAAAAGTTCCCAGATACCCTGTGGCACATGTGTTATAAGTACAGTGTTGTCTCCACCTACCTTTTCTTTCTCAGTTTGATTCTTAGGTTCATTCTGGATTTCAACTTGTTTTAATTTCTGCAATTTATTTCGTTCATCAACAGCCCTGCTCCTTAGATCTAATAGTATCTTGTTTGATTTAATAATCTTATTGCGAGTAAAGTTAAAAAAAAAAACATTGTTCTGCATTAGTGGTATTAGGTATTTTCGTTGACTTTCCATATTTTCTAGAAAACATAGAAAAAACCACTGCTTTTCTGATTATGAGGAGTTTTAGGATCGACAATTTTCCTCAACTATTTGTCACTGTCATATAAGGTAATACCAGTTTGAAGACAGTCTATCGAGAAGTATTTGTACTACATTTGCCTTAAAATAAAATGGAGTTAAGGCATGGGTGCTAAGGTGTAAAGCATGGTATAAAGGATACTGTCAATCCCTTGTCACACCAGGCAATGGTTTCTTCATGTCGACGCAGCTTTACACAAGCATTTGCTCCTAATAAGCATTTAAAAAGATATGAATAATTTGACTAGAGATGTTAAAATTTTTTATTGTTCTAGTACAATCATCTTCACTATCGTCTTCGTCGTCGTCGTCAACATCATCATCATCATCATCATCATCTGTTTCAACCATTTGATACCTGTCTGTTGATACGATTACCGGTAAACAATTATAAAGGTACAGGGAACTTCGCACCACTAGGGCCACAGGCTTTGCAAATGACCGGAACTTAACTCCGTTTCCTTATTATAAAGTAACTCCCCCTGGATGGGATGCTAGTCCAAAGCAGGATTTACCCCTTATTTTCATCCAGCAGGTAGAGGGGAGACGGTGCAAGAAAGAGGAATTGCTCATACGACAAGCTAAGACCAAGTTAAAAATGGTTGCCACTCAGAAAATACTCTGAGAAAAAACAAAGAAATCAAAGAAGGCTGAAAGCAGGAGAAAAAAATCATAACTTCAATAACATAACCTGGCCAAAGATACAGGAAAAACAGCTGTAAAAGGCGACACAGAGCCAGCTTACGTCATTACGCGTGTACGTTTAACCCAAGACAAAAGTGGTGAAGATCTCCTGGCCATTTTACCCTTTAACTCCTACGAGTACCAAAATAAGAGTGCTAACAATAAAAAAGATCCCAAATTCCATTTTGTAAAATATTGAAAAACAAATGCTACCATGCAAAAGTACTTCCAAAGATGTTTCATTTGAACAGTCACACCATAGGACTTCGTCCACAGACTAAAACGTTAGAACTACGCTACATGTCTCCATAATTGACTCTGGAAGTGAAAGGGTTAACAAGAAATAGTAACGGCCTATAGATAAACGTACGCGTCTTATGAGGGTGCTTTCTATTCTCACACTGTTCGTATGTATAGCCGGTTTTTATCTCGTTAATGCGCTTGCGCATTAAGCGAGATTTCGGAGTCGAGTACTAAAAAGGGACAAAAGTTGTTAACAAAATTTTGTGGACTTTTGTCCGGGGGGGTTTCTTGTTCGTTCTTTATAGAAGCTATATTAGGGCATTGAGGATATGGTTGGTTAAAGCGGTTAGGATTTCAAGAAGGGCGTCGCATACTGCCACTAAAATGTTTGGGGAGCACCCCCGGACCTATTGTTAATTTCCCTAGGGTATTGGGATGTCAGAACTTGTGATGAACTTGTCATATCTCACATTACGTTACCGCAAAGGTATTAGTCCTTGTTAAATTTCGATATCTCACGTTACCTATCAGTTTCAATCATTTGTCGTAAAGCCATTATAGCTACTTTAAAAGGGTAAAAATAGGTTAAATGCGTTTTCTTGGGAAACGTAGTTTGAGAATTTCACGGTGTATTTTACTAATGGAGGGGTTATAAGAAAGTTAAATGGGACAGGAAAGTTTGTGTGTTAATATGAGCGGTATGGCAGAGCAAAATAGCATGAACTTTGCGTTTTTTTCTATTGAGTTGTGGTTACACACACCTTGGGTTTGGGGCCTTCCCAAGGGTTAATGGCTTGGGTTCGGTTTATCTCAGGTTTCATCTTACTCTTGGGGATGTGGTTACACAGTAAAAGACTCCCCAGGGTAAAATATAATAAGATATGAGTTCACTGACACTGCAGTTTACGCGCGAAAACGTACAGATCGACATGGATGACACGAATCGAGATCTTGTAAGTTTAATTTCAGTCATTCTCCTGCTTATCATTCGATAAATATAACAATCCGGCAGTTTTTTTTTGCGAGAAGACACCGAAGAAGACGCCTTCAACTACGCTATCTTCAAGGTTTGTCGGCGTTTTATTTACATTTAGGAGCTCGCCATGAACTTGCTCGCCGCCAAGGAGGGCTTGGGTATTTCCACGACCACAGAATTGGTTTCAGCAACTTCTAAATAACAATGCACTCGATCACTGGTGGAAAGAAAACTTTAGAGTTACAAGTAAGCGTGCAATTAACCAAGCGTATCAGAGGTCAACTCAGAGAGCAGCAGCAGGCGATTTCCTGTATTAGCTACGTTCTGCATTATGATTGGCCAAGCGGTTTGATTGTGCAATAGTATGGTAAACATGTCATAGTTGTGTTGATTTTTTGGCTTATAATGATGACGGTTGAATGGAATTGCGGCAAGCCTTCAATGGCTTAAATTTTTGCGTCTTTTGCGTACTGTTACATAATGAAACTGTAATAGCAATTATTAATTGTTTTAAAATAGCACAAAAGCGAAAGTACACGGGTCAGGCAATACTATGCTACCGGTGCCAAGTGTAGGTTCAATCAAATTAGTTGCAACCTGTAGGTAAACGAACTTAAAATATTCACCTTTATACGGACTTCTATTTTATGAAAGGGGTCAATCCGGCAATTTTTTTTTTAGTCATATGGGAAGTTTAACTGAGTCAGAGGCTGTCCTATTCAGTACATTTGATAGCTGCGCTCAAAAGAACATGCTATTTTGCTCTGCCTTTTAAGTCGCTTAGCGAGTGACAACCGGAAATATCGTGAAAAGAAAAATTGGTAAGAATATTCTGCTCCCGGAGGGGGGGGGGGGGGGGGGGGGGGGGGACTCCTATAAGTCGTCAAGCGGAGCTGCTCGTCAGGAAAAAAAGTGAAACCCTGAACACACTAAAAGATACCATTTTCTGGGAAAATGAGTTTTTTTTTAATCATATATTCTAAAAGATACCTAGATCCCCTAATTTTAACCCCTAAAAGATACGACGAGCACCCCCACCCAACCACATATGCTAGTCCTCCTCCGGGGTTCTGCTATACGTTGTCTACCCGGTATGATGAACAGCGAGGAGCGATTTTTATGTCGCTTAACGAATTTCAAAGTGAAATCTCGTGAAAAGAGTTAATTTTACGATTCGTTTAAAGTCAACTCGCTTAAAGTTAAACGAGTCAACTTTTCGCGCTCGACGAAGCTGAGAAATCTCACGCTGTATTTTTGTTCGCTTTTTGAGTTGTAATCTTTGTCTGCTTTTCCAATAGTTATTAAATATTCAGGTGTCATGATTATGCAATAGTATGCAAGAGAGGGTAGATTTTGCTTATTCAGCTAACTAAAAATGTTTCGGTTTGATTATGCGAAGAGTATGGATTTCGGTTTTGTGCTATTTTAAAACAATTAATCATTGCTATTACAGTTTGATTATGCAACAGTACGCAAAAGACGTAAAAATGTTCCTGATTTTGTTTATAAAAGTTATCAAGGAAGCATTTTAAGAAGCATTTTATAAGCGATTTCAGCGTGTTTATTTTTTTAAGAGAGATTTTGTCTCTATTTGACAAAAAGACAATGTATTGTTTGAGTGGCAAGTAAGAGAGATAAAACGTTCTTGGCGTATAAAGTCTATAAAAAGAAGACGAATATCAATTGCGTGTCGTACTGATAACATTGAAATCCTAAAGCGGACAAGAGAGTTACCTTAGAGTGCTCAACGTAGCTTGATTGCATTGAAATCCTGACACAAGAGAGTTGCCTTCGAGCGCTCAACGTAGCTCTATTAGCAAAGAATATAGCACACTTAAAGCAAGAAAAAATATATTTAAATCTATTATTTCGTTAAACAAAATTATCAATTGTTTGTAATGGTTGCTTTTAATGGTTCAGGTGCTATAGATTCAGTTTTACTACTAGAAAGTAGGTTATCTGAATTAAATAGAATTGCTCTTGATGTTGGAGGAGGTGGCGATTGTTTTTTTCGTGCCGTATCACATCAATTGTATGGCGATGCTACGAACCATTTTTATATACGTAGTCTTGGCATTGAATATTTAGTATATAACCCAGAACAGTTTATAGAGAGTAATACTGAACACTCTTGGCAAGAATATTTGAATAATATGTCATGTCAAGGAATATGGGCTGATGCGATTATCATTCAAGCTGTGGCTAATTGTCTCAATTTATCAATTTATATTGTTGAATCAAATGAAACTTTTGCTCCTGTCACTCTTGTTTAATTTCGTTCCTATTACAAATTAAGTTATCGTCTCTTTCGTAGAAAAATACGTAAACATTGGGAACATCAAACTTTAAGAGGGTATAAAGGAAAAGTAACACACATCTCTGAACAGCGCCACCATTTTGGACGGCAATCTATCCGTTCCGATGTTAACCGCGTAACTCTTTCCTCCTTTCCGGTTCTAGATTTCTGTTCGTGAAATGACCAGAACTCAATTCATTCTATAGGTGTCAGAACATTCACTGAAGCGTGATGCTTGAAGTTGTTTCTCGCGGTGAATTTGCCTGTAAAGAGCTGTAAACCCGGCGCAGCTTTTTCTCGACAGCTACAGTGAGCTTACTTTACCATTTTGTAAACAAGGCCAAACACACGACAAATTAATCTAGCACTGCTAAATGAGGGTGCTAATGGGGGTACCCAATTGTCAGTTAACTACTATTTTTTCGGTCAATTGTCAGTTAACAAGAGGCTACACTGGTAGCCTATACTCATGCGCTTGTATAAGAAAGTTTTATGTTTTTCTTTTTTAACTGGGTCACGCTGTCGGAAATCGGTTCATTTCAATATTTTCATTCATTGATCTTATCAAGTGATTTAGCTTGACAAGTAGGAAATTACGTATATCAGTAAGGCTTTTAAATTTGCAAAGTTAAGATAAGGTTACTTTAAAGGCCATGAGAATGACCAGAGTGAACGCGTTTTCGGGATTGGACTTAGAACAGCCGCTTTACGAAAATTATTCGACATTAGATTCTCATCTAAAAACCATAATTTCTCACCTGTCAAGATAGCTTCCAAAACCGTAATAAGGATTGTCAGTATTAAAGATGTCTGTTTGATACAGGATCGTACACAGAGAGTATGGGAAGGAAAAAAATCGAATTTCACTGATGCTTGTGTCCAATAAAATACGCTGTGGCTATATGGCCGGTAACCGGTCAAGGTTTTCAAAACACTAAATGGCCGGCAGTTCTATATTCACAGTAAATTTCTCAAAATCGAAAAATTCCAGCTAATCTAAACTATCATATGTCGATTTAGAAAAGTCAAGCGATCCTGAAATGCTTTATAGATCTCAAGTCTAGGGTTTGGTTTACGCTGGGCTCAGAAGACGAAACCATGTTTTGTGACACTTAAACTTTTTTCAGTTCCACTGCCGGTCAAGGTTTTCAAAACACTAAATGGCCGGCAGTCCTATATTCTCAGTAAATTTGACAAATCGAAACAATACAGCCATTCTGAACTATCATATGTCGTGATCCTGATCAAACGAGCCGGTTTTGTGGGATTTCTATATCACGAAACCATGTTTTGTGACACTTGGAACTTTTTTCAGCTCGACTGCCGGTCAAGGTTTTCAAAACACTAAATGGCCGGCAGTTCTATTTTTTCAGTAAATTTCACAAAATCGAAAAGATCCAGCCATTCTGAACTATCATATGTCGTGATCCTGATCAAACGAGCCGGTTTTGTGGGATTTCTATAGCACGAAACCCCCGACGAAACCATGTTTTTGCAGTCGAGCTGATAAAAGTTCAGTGTCACAAAACATGGTTTTGTCCTCTGAGCCCAGCGTAAACCAAACATTAGACTTGAGATCTATAAAGCATTTCAGGATCGTTTGACTTTTTTAAATCGAGATATGATAGTTTAGATTAGCCGGAATTTTTCGATTTTGTGAAATTTACTGAGAATATAGAACTGCCGGCCATTTAGTGTTTTGAAAACCTTGACCGGCAGTCGAACTGAAAAAATTTCTAAGTGTCACAAAACATGGTTTCGTCTACTGAGCCTAGCTTAAACCAAACACTAGGCTTGAAATCTATAAAGCATTTCAGGATCGCTTGACCTTTCTAAATCGACATATGATAGTTTAGATTAGCTGGAATGTTTCGATTTTGAGAAATTTACTGAGAATATAGGACTGCCGGCTATTTAGTGTTTTGAAAACCTTGACCGGTTACCGGCCATATAGCCACAGCGAATAAAATACCAACGGTGTGTCCACTTACTTTGGAGTCTGCTTAATACAGGTTTTAGTGTAATCAGAAATCTTACTCATTTAATCTAAGACTGAAAAGAGCTCGTGTGGTCAAACCCGGGGTCAACCCGCGTTCGCATGCTAGGACAAAATGACGAAACAGAATACATACCATGTATCTCACTTGTCGCACTTCCCATTAGAAAAGGTAGCTCCATTTCCAACTGAGCCTTTGTAACAGCTTTCCCGTCGATCTTCTCTAATCGCAACAACTTTAAATCAAACTCACCGAGTCCAAACTTTCCGCTTATTGTTTGATTATATATCCATTGAATTGTGCTTTGTCATGTCAAACGGTATGCGACTTATGTGTCATTCGAATGCCGATCCTTTGTCATCATCTCGATAAAAACTCAGAATAACTTTGACCACGCCACTCGACGCCATCACGGAGATCAAGGTCAACGCTCAACCCTGGTACCTTTCGCATATAATATCGGTTAATATGTCACCTGGTCACGCAGCGAGGCAGGTAAAAGTCACAAAATAGCTTTGCTGTTAGGAAAAAACTATGTTGCTTTTATTAACAACAACAATCGTTCATTTAGTATAATTAATAGAATGTCACTTAACCGTTACCGTATTTTCTCGATTAAACGCCGGGCCCCGAATAAACGCCGGGTATAATTGAGGAAGTTCTAAGTAAGCTCCTCAAACGTTTGTTTGTGGTATAATAAACTTAAGATTTAAGGGCAAGGTACAAGGCTGCCAAGAAAAACGAATAATAACCCTTTCCAAAAAAATGGCGGGCGAGAAAAAACTGCTGATACAAAGAAACGCCGGGTCCACAAGGCCAAGTTTGAAATAAACGCCGGGGGCATTTAATAGAGAAAATACGGTAACTTTTCATTTATCAGTTAACTACTATATTTTTGGGCAATTGTCAGTTAACTGTTAACCCCATCAGCACCCATTCCTGAAAACTATTTACAAAACGCCGTCTAACACATCATACAAGACGTAAATCACTTAACCGGACACGACTCATAACAGCCAAACTTTGAAAGCTAATATAAATGCATCGCAATCGCAAAACCACATAGCGGAGTCGGTGCAGGCCTTTCATGAACCTCATTTCGATCTAAGGGAAACTAAAAACGTGACCGCCAGGAGTGGTGCCCTGTTTATCCGCTCCAGACCCAATATTTTCTATATAAGTGCGTCCATAGCAGACGTGACCGAAAAATGACCACGTGATCACCATTTTCCCGCCATTTTTCATGTCAAAATATATAAAACAGCAGACTTGATACTTTAGCTAACTACAAAACTTTCCGTTTCATTATGCAAGAGTAGGAACAGCAAAATACCATAAATTTTGACTTTCGTTCTTTTTTCGAATACTGCTGGAGAGTTGAAAAAGAAATGGCTGATGGCGCGATGTCTGCTAAACATAGCTCAAATTGTCCTGGCATGGGGAAAGGCAGCTCTAGAGAAATGACATGTTGTTACGGCCTCCTTTCATTAGATTCGGCAAATGTGAAGTTCAATGTTTGAATCGGGCCTTACTTTAAAGAATATTAAAGATTCAGTCACCATTTGTTGTGTCAATTGATATTTTGATAATTAATATTAATGTCTCATCTGATCAGATATAAAGTCATTGCACGTGACGTATTATCGATGTGGGCTTTTCATTGTTTTGAAATTGCGGCAATCTATTGTATTTGATTTAGAAAGTCTTTTCCATTGTCAAATATCCCAACCGAAAATAGACAATGAATAACTGAAAATGCACTGTGTAAATTGAACCAACAACACATTTTCATCGTCAATTAGCTAGCAAGGCGGGAAAAGTCTTTCACTTTCACTTCACTAACATCAAAATTATTTACATTCACACTCGTGATTCTTTGTTACTCATAACTTTTTTTGACTTGCACCAACACGAATTTTCAAACCAAGTTCTCTCAATCTTCTCTATCCTGCCAAGAACCATATCCAGTTGACTACTGCGCCTCGCATTTTCTACATAATGTCTGATTCTACAACGCCATCTTTACCATATTTATTTTATATTTATTTTAGATTCTTCTTTTTTTAACCTCATGTTTCAACACATTAACGAGATGGCTTTAAGAGCCCTTTGATTATACTAGGTGGCCAATACTGCGTTTGATGTGCCTAGAAGATAGGGTAGACATTTACCAAAAGATTGGAAAACTTGGAGTTCACAGACGATATCCGCATATGTTCGCATAGATTGCAAGATCCAATAGTCAAATACGTACTAAGCTCTGGCTCTGTGCGACTTTACCTTTTATTTATTCAGGAATCAAAATCAGTATAAAACTGTTTTTTCGAATGTCAATAGTATAATACATAAACGTTTGATATACTACTATACAATTATACTGTAAAAGAAATGAATCCCACCCCACGCTGTGCAAAACAGATCTCAACGAACCTTACCTCTTTCTATGGCTTTGACGTAAGTCGGTTGCAAGTCAACAGCAGCCTTTGCATCAGTTAGTGTCTCACGATAATTTCCTAAAAATCAGAAATAGGTTACGTTGTGTGTTGATCTGTGATGAATGACTTGAAAATGGCTCATTTGGATCACCGTATTGTTACAATATGAATGATCAAATATCATTGTGTGCAGGCTGTTTTCAGTTGCGGATCCATACTCTCAAGCACCTTACCTAAATAGAAATGAGCTGTGGCCCTGTTGCTGTACAGCTTGGCATTCATTTCGTTATCCTTGCAGTTCACCTTTATTCCTTCCGTGTAGAAGTGTACCGCGTTGCTGAAATCTCTCCTTCCATACGCTTCGTTACCTTCATTCTTGTACACTTCTGCTATTGCTAGTCAAGATAAAAAGATTGTACATGTAGATAGTAGTTTTAAATTATTTTGCACATAATTTATAAACTTAGATCACTTTGAGTGAAATTTGTGATTCTCGCAACGTGCTTTCAACTCAAGCAGTTGATAGCACTGCGAGGATCACAATTGTTACTCATGTTTATCCGGAATTCACATATGATTTTCATACTGATATTAATATACATTTAGATCACTTTGTTCCGCTTGTGTACTGAACAAAACCTCATTTCATTTACATGAACAAGAATTTCTTCTCTCTCAATCTCACTTAATAAGGGGAAGAGGTAATACAATTGAAAGTTATCTCGGCTAAAAGTGGACATCCGTTTTCATCTTGCCTCATAAAACTACCCAAACAACATTTAAGCAAAAATAGCAGGTGATTTTCAAGATGGCGTCATTTTACTTTAACTACGTATACCACAATTCATTTCGTTTTCCTTTCTTATTTAAATTTTGTAATCCCAGTGATCAGAAGCTCAAATATCAACCATTGTGTCAACAGCCCTTAGTAACACGAGAAAACAAAAACTGACTGAAGGATTCTGGTTACCGTAGTTGAATGTAGTAAATGACGCCATAATGAAAATGGCTTATTCATAGGCCTTTATCACGCGGCGGCAATATTGACTCCCCGGGGAATAAAATGCTTTGTTTTTGCCCGCCCAACCTCGTTTTCAACTTTTTCACTGCGAAGCTGGGCGGCGTAAATCTTCTGTTTTTATACAAAATGGCGGGGCGTGATAAAGGCCTATACTCTGAGATTGTTCGTTCTCACCTTTCAGAGTGACATCATCAAAATCCAGTTTTTCTTCAGCTGTTGATGTTGCCTCACTTTCACGTTTAGTTTCGTCTGGATTCTTCGCCATGAATGCAGAAAACTGAAAAGCTTGGCGCGGTCATAAAGAAAAACACGTCCACGTCAGTGCAAAATTTTGTATCAGTTTAGCTATTGATCATTCAAACGTCTTTTACCATTACCTTACTTCCACGAATTGCTATGATCGGATAAAAATTAGTATGTATACATCGATATATCAGTAAATTAATGTATTAATATAAAGCAGGTTTACACTGTGAAAATTAAACGCTTTGGTTAATCACCTTCCAGACGGACTTTAATAGCACATGTCCAATTTTCTTTGATCTTTGATGAGTCCCTACCGGGGGGTGGGGGGAGTCCGTGTCGCTTGTCTGAATTTTAAAATGTCTCGTGTCGGTGTTTTATCAACGTTTCACGTTGCTGTCGGAAATTGAACGAACATTTGTCTTTTGTCGCGATTTCATTTTACGTGCTGTCGCTACTTTTTGGGTCATGTTGCCTGTCGGAATTTACCCTGGCAGGGCCTCTTTGATCGAAGAACTTCAAAGGCGCCGTGTGTAAAGCACAAACGAACAGTTTCGTTTCGAGACAAGAGCATTCATCTTCTGAAGGTTTTTTTTCGGCTGTTTGTTTCTGTAGTTTATGTGACGAAACAAATATGTCAATATTTTGTACAAAACATATTCCCTTAATTATTTTCTAGTTAAAAACGGAAAAAGGCCCATCCGCAGGATCGAGGTTTGAAAACTAGGATCCAGTCAAGTGCACGATCAAAATGATTGACGTGTGTAAACAAACCACAAACTTTGATCAAACTTCAAGAAACCTTAACAGTGTAAACCGGCTGGAAGCAAGGAACACCTCATCATTTCACTTGCACAAGTTTCTCGAATTCAATATTTTAAAGAGGAAATGTCACCATATTTAGTATCATTTTGAAAACTCGAAAAAAACGTTTTTATCATTAGAAACCGAAAAATGATTCTCTAGTTTTGTTAAATATGACTATTAACCGCTACGAAACAGTAAACATCACAGTGAATCTCTATTTCAATTGAATTCAGAATGAATCAATTCAAAGAGGCCTTTTTCTCGTCTGAGCTCGGTCTTTTGTAACACTTCCGGCATATATGCATGAGCACAGAATATGGCAAGAAACCAACTAGGCTTAATTTTGGAACAAGTTTCCTCGGGAAGATAGGTTCGTGTTAAGTTTTTCTACTGTAGTTTGAATTATAATATTTTTAAGAGTCTTATCACACATGAGCAACCAGAATCGATCGAATTTTATGCGAAGACACAACGTTCATTAATAGATCTCTAATCATACTGACCTTAACGAAAATATAGCGACGCAAACGTACTTGAAATATATATGAAATATATATTATATTAAATAAGCATATATTATTTTTTCTCAGAGCGCGAGCGGGCGGAATTCTGCGAATCTTGCAATATGATTGGTTCCGGGAGCGGGCGGAAATTTACGATCTTGCCCGCTCACTCAACGATTCCGCCCGGGTTGCGTAGTTGCATAATCACGATAATTTGTGACTCCGTTGTTTTAAGCTTGTGAGCCTGGTATTATTGAATTTTCTCGTCAAATATGGACCCAGACGAAAGCTACCAAAGCGAAAGCGAATTTTATTAGCTAAATAAAATATTTAACGACAAAAATGAAGAAAACAATGAAGAAAACCAGCAAAGTTTTACCATACATAGCTGACATCGGCTGACCAAGATCCGAAAACACGCTAAAGATCTTAACGCTTCAACGAGGTATCAAAAAGACTCAATGAAGAAAGAGAGATTAAACTAAGTGGATAAAGAAATCAGCCGTAAAATTAAAGGCCAATGTTATTCCTCGAAAAGGCGAGTACAAGTTTGGATTTTATGATTTTTGATTTTATAGTTTGTTCGGCGTTTGTTGTTTTTTTGCAAAGCGACATTTGTGGCTTAAAAAGTTACTGTGATTAGATAGACAATCTAGCGCTTGTTTACAAAGGTTTTGACTGTATTTGATTTAAGTGTTCTTATTTTTCCGTTTTTCTTCTTCTTCTAATCGAGATTCTGTGAAATTTCATTGAAAAGTGTTGCCTAAATTTGTCATTGTAGTTTTGTACGGGTTGTTTTCAGTTAATTTATACGCATTTTCGCGATTTTACGAGATAATTCGTACTTTAACTACATTGCTCGGTTAGTATGCTTATATTCCACAGTTTTTGCCTTCTTTTATCTAAATTCTGCAAGTTTTCATTCAAGAAGATATGATTTTTAAATAAGAATAGCTCAGTTTAAGCTTTCGCACTGCTGTGAATGCGCTCGACTTTCCATTTGTAGAAAAATTTGAAAAGTTTTTAAAGTTACAGCCAAATTCGTTGTATCGCGATGCGCAAAATGCAAACTTCGAAAAATTTTCTGCTTTTTCTGCGTTTTCTGTTCCGTCAATCATCTCAGTGGGAGGCGGGGTTATGCATTTGCTTGGGCAGTTTTAATTAAAGAATGAACATGAGATCGATTTATGAAAAATTAAACGAGCTAAATGCTAGAAATACCTGGAAACTGTAAAATACCTGTAATCGGCGTGATTAAAAGACCAAAACGGAATTATGATCAAATTTCTGCGCCCGAGTCGAAAGAGTGTACCGTACGTAAGACAAACTTATAGCCGAAAATTCTGTCAATGATTTCATCTTCAAAATCATCTTCAAGATGATTTCTTTCAAATATTTAGTTCATATTCAGTCACATCGCATCTTGTTTTTGTATATTTTCTTTTATTTTCCGTCGTTACTACATTCGTTTTCTGCATACATACTGTCAGTTTAAATTTGCATATTATTACCGTTGATGCATGATCGGTCGACCGTAACTGTAAACAACAGGAAAAGCTCAAACTTCTCGGCTCGCCAGCGGAGTCGACTTTGACAGCATATAAATGAAATATTCTATGGAAGTTGAAGAAGGTTTTTCCCATCTCTAGTCGTCGAATTTTTTTAGATGCAAACTTTTGAAGCCGATAAAACGTCCAACGCCGGCGGAGCTCACTAATTTAATATGCCCGATGCAAATCAGATTTACAAGCGAAGACACAAATTCTAAGGTAAAAATCGACGGATAAAATTAACTTTCTGAATTCCTCTCCTGTATCCATCGTCTTCGATTAAGCATCCTTTCTCTTTCTCATCAGCTCTTCGAATAAAATTTATCACCATTGAACTCTCCGAATCAAACTTGCGGGAATCTCTCATCGCGCTAAAAACTCGCTCCGTGTTAACCCCGCCTCCCACTGAGATGATTGACGGAACAGAAAACGCAGAAAAAGCAGAAAATTTTTCGAAGTTTGCATTTTGCGCATCGCGATACAACGAATTTGGCTGTAATCTTCAGCTTTCCACGGCTTCGCTGTAGGTAAGAACATTTCTCTATCCTCACCGCAGGCAAACACAACAGCCGTTTATTCTACCGAGAGAAATAAACTGATAGAAATGCACGCGTTGTGTCAGTTTTGCTTTACGCGGCGCGTAAAGACATTTCTTGAAAAGCTGTACAAGTATATCAAGATTTTCTCGGCAAATCACAGAATTGAAGTAGGAAAAAAATAAATAAGTTATTTACCGGCCTTGGTCGGTCCGTATAGGAAAAAACTGTGCCCTCGGTCTCGAGTAAAGCCCTCGGCCTGCGGCCTCGGGCCGTACTCGAGACCTCTGGCACAGTTTTTTCCTATACGGACCTCCCGGCCGGTAAATAACATATTTATATTAAATAAGCACATATTATATATGGACATGTATGTATCCGATTATTATTTAGAAAACTTGTTTTACAACTAACCTGTGTGACTTCGCGCAGCACACATGAACGACAGTTACCACAAAGGAAGACCGTACTTGACGCGCTTCCAAATCAAATATTAATTTGGGACCACTGGACTTTCCCTTTCATATCCCTCGTGACTGCCTCATGACCAGCACTACACTGAGATTCCTAGAAAGTTCAAACCTTGCCCAGATTAGCATTTTCGTCATTTGTGCATCAGTATTCCTCTTTCGACATTAGAAGCTTGGTTCCAAATTTATCTTTTGTTCTTTGGGTTTTTCAAAACTGCTTTCAGAAGAGTTTTAATTTAGCTTTTGACATGCATAATGCGTATTTTAAATGTCATTTTCCTGTTCTTGGATTTACACTTTCAGTTCCCTCATCAGGGGATTTTTATTTCCGGCAGTTTGAGATTTTAACTTTTAGTTTCAGACGTTTCGGATCAACACTTTTCGGAGGTAAAGCAAATACCAAACGATAGAAATCGCTCTCGGATTATTAGAGTCATTCGAAAAATGATCTTTTTGCTAGTAATTGTCTAAAGGTGTGATAAAGTAGAATCAAACATTAAATAGCGGACATAAGAATTAACCATCAACAATCGAAGTTGTTGACAAAAAAAAGAATCAAGAACCATCTGACTATATTTATTAAAGCCAACCCTTCTTCCCTGCCCTCCCCTACCGCCCCATTTTGCACTTTAGCCCCGCCGGCTCCCTCTAAATATTAAAAGTGCACGACTCAAAACCGAAGCTATGTGAAATCCGCTTTTCGAACTCAATTAATAATTCATCAAGACTGTCAAGTTTGAACATTGACATTGATCATTTTAGGTGAAGAAACACCAACCTCGAATGATCCTTAAGTAACAGAGAGCTGCTAACAGCATTTAAGATTAGTTTGTTTTTATTGAATACAATGAAGCAGTCAGACACCCTTTTCTTCGTAGAGTCAAATCTCGAGTGGTGTAATAACTTGTGAGTCTGTCGATGAAATCCTAAAGTGTGACCAACAACAACAACAATAACAACAACAAAACTTTATTAATAAACAAATAAAATTACAAAAGTATTGCCCGCAGCTAGCAAGGCTATTCGAGGCGGGACAATGCATACAAAATATAAGTAATAAGCTACTGAGCAGCACTTTCCTGTGGTACTGTTTATTATGTTGTACAAGGTGATTCTAACTTTTGAGTGTGTGGATGAAATCCTAAAGTGTGACCATTCAAATGAAAGCTACTGAGCAGTACTTCCTGTGGTGCTGTTTATTATGCTGTGCAAGGTGGTTCTAACTTTTCAGTCTGTAGATGAAATCCTAAAGTGTGACCATTCAAATGAAAGCTAGTGAGCAGTACTTTCCCGTGGTGCTGTTTATTATGCTGTACAAGGTGGTTCTAACTTTAGAGTCGACTGTGAATGAAATCCTAAAGTGTGACCATGAAAATAAAAGCTATTAAATAGTATCTTCCTATACTGTTGTTTTCTACTCTGAACAAGGTGGTTCTGAAAGCTAATTTCCTTTGGTATAAATCTATTAACGTTCTATCACGAATGCTGTTTTCTTTTCTTATTAGCTACGCTACTCACTATCTATTCTGTTGTAGAAAGTGAGTAGAGTGAGTAGCCTAATGGCGGCCGCTTCTTCGCGTTTTCGAAGTGTTTGTGAAGAGTATTTGTTGTTAAGTTTTGAACGTCTAGTAGATTTATACTAAAACAATTAGATTATTCGCTCTTGATTTCCATCGCGTGATAGTTGATTCGGGCTTCGCCCTCATCAACTATCACGCGATAGAAATCTCGAGCTCATAATCTAATTGTTAAATAATTGCTTTGATTTATTTGGTAATACTTGGCATGAGAACTTCAAAAGCATTGTATCTGATTACACTTCTTGTATAAGGGGGTTAGCTTCTAAACTAACTGTGGTGCTGCGTCGGTGGTAGGGGAGTGAAACATGAAAATATGCTTTTATGAACTAAGTTTATAAGGTAAATTGACCACTGATATAATTAAGGGATTCAAAACTGAGCTAACGTTTCGAGTGCTGACCCTTCATCAGAGCGATTCGCAATTCGTTTCGATCTGTAGCGCTGGAAACGTCAGCTTTTGAATCTCTTTACGATGGCATTGTTCAAAATTACGAACTAAACCCTTTTTATGCTATTCAATGACATTTGAATACTACTTTATTGGACGGCCACTGATGGGGTTTAATGTTGCAAAAACCCGAAAGTTTAATGTTCACTATAGTAGCAAATTATAGTTGAGTTAAGCATCCTAAATAATGTAACTTAGATAGTGTAAATACGTTTAAATATTTAGGGATAATGCTGGCCTCAGACTTCACATGGTCTAATCATGTGGAGTATGTAATTTCTAAAGTTAATCAACGACTTGGTCTTTTACGTAGGATCAAGCATTTGTTACGTTTTACCGCTCGCCTACTTTTCTGCAACAGCCTCGTTTTACCAATTTTTGATTATGCTGATCTTATATGTGGGGCGACAAAAACAATGTGGCTCTTATGAATGACCTACAGGTTTTGCAGAACAAGGCGGAGAAAATTATTCTGGACAGGCCACTTTATTCGTCAGTTACTGATGCCCTCGTTACTTTAAAGAGACTTAACCTGGAACAACGTAGATTTTATTATCGCTGTGTATATGTTTACAAGTGTATTAATGGAATTATGGACCACTCTATGGAGTTATTTTACTAGCAAATAGGGACATTCACAGTTATAACACCAGCAATAAAGACATGCTTAGACTGCCCCGTGTCACCAGAAATTGGGGAAAGCAGAGACTGTGCCATCACTCTTGTAAGACTCAGTTTATTTATTTATTTATTTATTTATTTATTTATATTTATGTATCACCAATTTATTTATATCCGTATTTTATTTGTAATGTGATTTCTTATTTATTTCTAAAAGCACCCGCCTCGATTAGCTTGATGCTACCTGCGGGTACCTACAATTTTGAAAATAATGTATTTGTTTAATAAAGATTGATTGATTGAAAGATTGATTGACTCTCGGAAAGATTGGTATACATTAGACAGAGAAACTAGAAATAAACCTAATACTACAATTTTTAAGCGAAGCGTTTTCAGCAGCGGATTTTTAAATTAATCCTATCACCTGTTTTTTTGTAATTTTCGTTCCTTTTTTTTAATTGTATTTTTTATCAATTTCAAAGTTAGTTTTATATATAATATCTTTTGACATTTGGGTATATTTTATTTTGCTGTATCTAGTTTTAATTTGTCTTCTAGTTTTTTCTTTTTTCTAAGTTTGAATGTTTAATCTTAGGACCTTTCTTTCTGTTTTAATAAAAGATTATTATTATTGTTATTTATTATTATTAAATACTAAATAAAACAAGAAAAATAAAAAAAAATTAAACTATATAAGTGAATTTTGCCATTACTAACTCGGCCCAAACACGATGACGTAGAATTATATTTTTGCATAATTTTGCAAATATCTTCAAAAAGCCTTGCGATAACAAACAAAACTACTTTTAAACATTCTGTTTATATTTATTGATGCACTTTGAACATACAGCACATATAAATGGATTTAAAATTCGATTTAAAACCAACAGTACCAAAATAGGATGCTCATCTAATAGGCCATTTGCACGATGACGTCATTTGACTACTACTACCAGAATCCTTCAGTGTTTTGTTTTGTAGTGCAAATTAGGGCTATTGTTATTTAAACCGCACTGGGATTACAAAATTTAAATAAGAAAGGAAAAACGAAATGAATTCTGGTAGTAGTAGTCAAATGACGTCATCGTGCAAATGGCCTATTCTACTGATTCATCCTGGACATTTGATCGCTTTTAATCTATAGTATTCACCATTTTACCATGTTTGATATTTTTTTACTGTTGTATACAAGAATCATGCTTTAGGAACAGCCGCTTAATACGAGCACCCCGTTATCACGGACAGTTTCTTGGTACCGGCTGAAAGCCCATACTATACTAGCCTGTGTAGCAGGCGTCGGGGAGAAGAGAACTGGGGAGAGGGGGAAAGGACGCCTGCAATAAAGACCCCCATTTGCTCATTTCTGCGGCCGCTGGCGGCCGCAAAATTCTGATTGGCGAATTCGCGCTGGTTGGTAAACATAGTAAATTCCCGCGTGAAGTCATCCATGCGTAAAAGTGCGTGCCAGTTTCTGATTGGTGAACATATTGGCAGTTGACGTAATTCGATTACAAGGAAATCGGTGGGCGTAATGCGAATAACCCGGTTCTTATAGCAGGCGTTCCTCTCCTTTTTCGCGCCCATCCCCCCTCCCCATGTACGCCTGCCGCGCAGGCTAAGCCCATACATGATTCTCTAAAATTTGCCCGTTTAATACGGACCCCCGTTGATTTTTAAAACGGATAGTTTTTCCCGTCCATACTGAAAAAAATCTCATACAAAGTTAACCTCGTTGCTGTACGGAAAAATTGGCTAATTCTAAGGTTAAACTTTTTTTCAAATGCGAAGGCATATACTAGTCATAGTTATTTAATGTCTAAGGCCCGGTTCAAACATCGAACTTCACATGTGCCAAATCTAACGCAAATGAGCACAATCTATTGTTCGTGCTTATTTGCATTAGATTCGGCACATGTGAAGTTCGACGTTGGAACCGGGCCTTAGTGGTATAAGATATGATAATTTACTTCAGTTTTCCGTAAGAACAAAGGAACGCTTAAATTACGTCATTCATAAGAACCCGCTTAATACGGACAACTTCGATGTCCGTATCAGCGAGATTTCACTGCAGTAGCAAATGTTATTGTACATAACTGCAGTTTGGTATTGTATACATTGTATAGTTTTGGTATTGTATACACTGTTAACTTTTATCTCAAAGGTTCACAAGTTTGCAAGGTTCTATTGTGTCTTAAAACTTCTTGTTATCCTTAGGGAGCTAAGCTGCTTATTTTTATAACCTTACGTATGCATAGATATAAAGACTTATCTTGTTGTATATGTATTAATGCAAAGCGTCGAAGCTGCGCTTGACTGTCTTCTCAGTTGTAACGTTTTTTATGCATAGCCTATAGTAAACAGGAAAGGAAAAGTAACAATGCCAAACATGAGTTTATAGCCTGCGAATACAGCCGCCTCTCATCGCTCCCGGCCGCTAGGGGCCCCTAGCGGCCGGGAGCGATGAAAGGCTAAACATGAGTACAAGCGGGTTATCACTGCAATTAACGTGCTAATTGTACCATTTCGCGACGTTCAATGATAACTTCACTATTTCATAAACACGACATCTCTTGTATGTGATATTTGCCATGAAATAGAGCCAAATCTACCATAGGATGATAGCTCAACTACATGAGACAAGAGTGTGGTCCAGTTATGATACCACCATACAAGAGCGTTTTCATCATTACTTATTTCCATTTTGTATAGTTATGACTATCTTGGCCATAAAATTAAATAATACTTTTCTTAATCGTGTCAAGAGTCGAAAGGGTACTATTCCATTACTATTACACCACTGAAAAAAAAAAAAAGGAATGGAGCCCACAATTTAGTACTTCCACGCCGAAAAGAATGAAGAAAATTTAATAACATCAGCTATAAAAATTACTCTTTTTCCTTACTCCCTGTCATAAGTCACTGTGCGCGCCTTTGTTTGGTTAAAAAAGTGAACCGTATTTAGAAGTATTACTTACCATGCGAGACATCTAGTTGTCAACATCAAACTTCAGTGTGACGTCATCTCCAATGAGTACAAATGGAGCCCAGTATTTCACTTCATTGAAGTCGTCAGATTCTCGTAAGCATATCATGGCTTGGTTGAGAGATTCACTGGCACTTATTCCTTGCGCCAACATTTGGTAGAAGCTAATCATAAAAACCAAAGTGGCCTCGTCATCAATCGCCCAAAGCGACACCAGAACAGAACGAGCACCGGCACCCAAGAAAGCCCGCGCAATACCAACCACACCCTCGGACTTAATCTCCCCTCGGCCGCTATGACAACAACTAAGCACAACCAGCCTTGCTCGCAGCTTGACGTTCAGGACATCTCTTATCGTTAAAATGAAATCTTCATCTTCAGGCTCCTGGGATGCTCGTGAAGGGCTTGGAGCCAGGGCAATTTCTCCAGTCTCACTATCACCATGAGCTGCAATGTGTACTAAGGCAACCGAAGATAGTCGTTTTAAGACTTCACTCTTTGTTGCATCTCTTCCAGTGAGTGGTTCAGTGCCAAGTATTTGGCCAATCGTCTCTACCTCCTCTTTAGCAGAGGGCAGCTGTCTATCAGGGTCTTTCACCCACGGATCTCCCACGAGCAGCGCCCCTGTCTTACGATGGTAATCGTCTGGTGCATCCACGATCAATTTCAAGCTTGTTAGGGATGGAATCACTCGGATTCTGAATGATTCACTCAGATACTTAGAATTCGAATCCACCAATGCAGCATAAGGAACCAACCACAATGGACCCTCAGGAACAATTATAAGTTCTTCGCCATGGATTAAGTCTGCAATTGTTCCGATGATGACTTTGTACATTGTTTCTAAAGAATTGGATTTATTGAGGTCCAAAGAAGGAGTTTTTGTCAGATCGGACCTCTCGTCTGCTAGATCTTCATCTCGAAATCTGTGTAGGGATCGATCCTCACATTTCACACGATCGTTCACTCCAATTGTGGAAAAAGCGATGTCGATTTCGGAATGAAAGAAAGTGTTAGCGTCAACTGACTGTGTATCGGTGACTAATTTAATTCTCCGCAAGCCGATTTTTTTCCCTTCCTGACCCGGAGAAATAACCCAGAGAAAGACTTCTTCCTTTTCAACTGCTGCAAAGACTGTATTTTCAGGAAGGCAGTAAATAATGTCGTCGATAGTCTCTTCCAGTTTATATGGCTCATTGTGAGATCTTTCAAACCCATACTTGTCTTCCATGAGATCTTTCAGGGCTTGTGCTCGACCATGCTCAGCAGCTCTCAGACCCTCTACTAACTTCTCTTGCTTTAACAGTGCACACCATAAACTAGTGTACGCGGAGTTATGCAGATCGCGTAGGCTAATTTTCCAATCATCTTTCAACTGAAGGTGAGCTCTAACTTCATTCAGTACCCTTATACTCGACTGATAGCTGTCAACGGCTTCCACCAGTGCGCCCAATGCTTCAAGGTTTCTGCCAAGATCACGATACCCTTCTCCTTCCAGGACTTTGTCTCCTATTTTTTTGGCAGTTGTAATGCAGCTTTTCTCGTATTCTGTGGCCTTTTTGAAGTCTTCCAAACTTTCGTAAACGCTGCCAAGATTTAAATACGCCCTTCCTGCTCCAGTTGTGTATCCCACGTCTTCGAAAATGTTCAAACTAAGTTCAAAATGACAAATGGCCTGTTTGAAATCTCCAAGTGCATGATAATTGACACCAAGATTGCAATATGCCCTTCCTGCTTCAATCTTATCGCCCAATTCTTTGGCAATTTTTAGCTGGAGTTCATAATGTTCAATGGCCTTTTTGAAATCTTCGACAATTCGGTAATGATTCCCGAGGTTACCATAACCAATTGCTTCTAAGTCCCTGTCACCAACTTCTTTGGCAATTTCTAAAGCAAGTTCATCAAAGTAAGCGGCCTTTCTAAAATATCCGAGGTTTGCGTAATCATTGCCCAGATTAACATACGCCCGTCCTTCTTCAACTTTGTTTCCTACTCCTTTTGCAAATTTTAGACAGAGTCCATGATAATGAATTGCCTTTTTAAAATCTCCGAGTCTTGCGTAATCACTTCCAAGAGAACCACACGCAACTCCTTCACAATTCCTGTCTCCCACTTCTTTTGCGATTTCTAGATAAAGTTCATTGTAGTGAATTGCCTTTTTTAAATCTCCGAGCTTGTGATAATTGGCGCCAAGATTACCATATGCGATTCCTTCTTCAGCCCTGTTACTTAATTGTTTGGTAAATTCTAGATGGAGTTCGTGATAGTGGATGGCTTTCTTGAAATCTCCAAGACTGTGATAACCACCACCAAGATTACCATACGCCATTCCTTCTCCAGAAAGGTCTCTCATTTCTTTGGCAAATTGTAAATGGAGTTCGTGATAGTGAATGCCCTTTTTGAAATCTCCGAGACCATAATAATCACTGCCAAGATTACCATACGCGGTTCCTTCTTCAGCTCTGTCGCCAACTTGTCTGCAATGATTTAAATGCAACTCATGGTAGTAAATGGCCTTTTTGAAATCTCCGAACCTATGAAAATCATTACCGAGATTACCATACGTTTGTGCTTCTGCAGCCCTGTTACCGACCTCTTTGGCAATGTTTAGGCCGATTTGGTGGTGGTATATGGCCTTTTTAAAATTTCCAAGACTGTTATAAACACATCCAAGATTATTATTGGCCACTCCTTCTCCAGTTTTGTATCCCACTTCTTTGGCAGTTTCTAGTTCAAGTTCATGATAGTACATTGCCTTCTTGAAATCTCCGAGGCTATAATAGTCCTTACCAAGATTACAATACGCTTCTCCTTCTGCCATTCGGTCACCCAGTTGTTTGGCAGATTTTAGATGGAGTTCGTGATAATGAACTGCCTGTTTGAAATCTCCAAGACTACTGTAGCTGTTGCCTATAACACCAAGAAGGATCGTCGGTGCATCCTTTTCTCCCAAAGCTTCAGCAAATTTTAAGAATATTTCAAAGTTCTCTAAAGCTTTCGTTAAATCCCCATGACTTTCAGAAGTGCTGCCGAAAGTTTCATTGTCATCTCCATTTGTAGTTGTGCTTAACACTTCACTCTGCGGGACAGAATATAACTTTGTCAGAGGTTTATTATCGCTGTGACCTCTTCGTTTCGACCAGGGGTATATGAAGGTAGCAACTGAATGAGAGAACAGTGCGAAGAACATAGCAGGGTGTTATCTGCTCAGCTACTACAACAAGGAATTGAAGGGCAGGGGAGAGTGGGTTACCATGTGTTGAGTACCCATTGCAATAGATGACAAACGAAATATTGTTTCAGAGTACTGTTTTTGTAAGCTATTGATCGTGTTTGAAGAAATTAGCCTGAAAGTGTTCCTTATGTTATTGCGAATTCCTCCCAAAGCAGTAACAAAGTCATAGTAAGCTGGGAGACTCTATTTCGATTTAAATACGCTCCTTGACAATGGTTATATAACAGATATTACTTCAAATTCCAAGGAAAAAAATGATCATCGCAATTTTGTTGCAGCAAAAGGATGACATTAACCTCAAGGATGACATTAATTTATTTAGAAATGTGTGGACATAACTGATTTATGACATCCACGATAATTCGACGAGTAACTGACTAGTTTAATGGACTGATTTGTCAGTGGTCATTTGCAGTTGATCATCGCGTGAGCAATCGATAACAAATCGAGAGGTAGCGAATGGTAAATCCGAGACTCGCCGAGACGGCGAGACTCTGTTTTCAAAATCCGAGACCGCGACCGCAGCTACGTTATAAAATCCGAGCGCGAGACCCAATGCGGGAAAAAACCGAGCCCGAGACTCAATGCTAAAAATATCCGATTCACCTATCAAACAACAAACAAGGATGAAGAATGAGAATGCTTGACAAAAGTATCTGAGACTCCGAGGCCTTGAGGAAAAAAATCCGAGACTCCGAGACAGAAAAAACACCAGCCAAACGAGACTTTGAGACTTAAAACAAAAACTGCCGAGATTTCGAGACCGGACCAAAATTTTCCGAGACCCACGATTTTGAAGGTACCATTCGCCACCCCTAAATCGAAAGAACACAATTTTGTTAATCATCGATGAGTCATTGATTGCTGATTGCTTTGATGTTACACGATGCGATTTTTTTGTGTCGTATTGTAATACAGCAAATTTTTTAAACGTTTATTTCAAAAAGACATTCTCAGGACATTTTTTACCATCCATTAGTCATCGATTGCTCATCGATATGTCAGGTCCCGGGGGGGGGGGGGGGGGTACTCCCTATAATGGGCTATACGGGGATGCTCCGCCCGAAAGGGGTACCTTTTTGAGGCTGGAGGTATATGAAAGGGTCGTGATTTCACGAGTTGAGTTGAAGTATATGAAAGGGTAGGGATTTCACGAAGAATAGGAAAGGGAACCGAAAACACGCCGTTGAGGCGTAAAAAAGGTTACGAAAACTGCCATTTAAGTCTTATAAAAACGGCCTTTCAAAATATACCAAACAGACGCAAGTAAAGGCTATATGAAAGGGGTACCATTTTCACTGAAAGGTATATGAAAGGGGTACCATTTTCAATGAAAGGTATATGAAAGGGGTACCTTTTCTGTCAAAGACGGTATATGAAAGGGTAAGGGTTTGGACCTCGGGGCGGAGCATCCCCGTACAAAACGTTGTTGAGTACCCCCCCCCCCCGGGTGTCAGGTCTGGTACATCCGAGGGGTGAACAAACTGTATATGGATTTTTCTGTTTGCGGTTTGCTTGTTTTGTTTTTTTATCCCGAGAACTCAACGAACCTGGCCTTGCACAGTTTCTCTATTCGTTTCTTTTTCCATTTTCTCGTGTTCTGTTTCATGCAGTCTATTTCGTTCTTCAACAGACTTGCTCTTTAAATCCAACAATAGCTTGTTTTTCTTGTCGATCTTTTTTACGATTAAGTTAAGTAACATTATGGTGTCTTATGGACACCTCGCCAAGCTTCGATGAGCTTACATACACGTACATAGTTACCTACTCTTCCAGAATTATTACGCAATAGCTATTAACATTGCTATGCTTTTTTGATTTTGGTTACACCAGTCATTATTGAAAGCTAATTAGTTATTAATATTACTGTCATAATACTACTACATAACAATAGTTATACAAAGTTGGTTACACTACATATTAACTTACACTACTACGAGATAGTACATACTTTACACTCATTTCCAGCTATTAGTTAAAGCATTTTAACCAACGCCTACCAAACTTCTTGACTTTTTCTGAGTTATCTGATAACATTTTGATGTGACAGATTCCTGGCAATGACATGTGACGTCTCAATGGCAACAAGCTTTTGACACGCATATCTTTTTACCCAAGTTTTGAATTCCTGCTTAAATTACCGGCGTTTATTGGCGAAAAAAAACTTTCTTGAAGTAGATGTTTAACAACTTAGACAAGGACCCTGACTATAAAAGGGATAGCTCCTCCCTATCATTGTAACATAATCACTCCTTCATTGGCTAAATCAAAGGTGGATGGCTCTGCTAGTAAGATGGCTGGAAAAACCGTTACCCCTACTAAGCGTGGTTGAAATTGAATTGTTACAAATGTATTCAGTTATTAAGCAAGTGTGGTTCGAGTCATGCATTGCGGACGTTGGGCAATTTTTGTGTCAATTTCTATCCTGAATCAATTGCTTTGCGTGGTTTGCTATTGCTTATTAATTTTTATTTATTAAGTTATCCTTCGATTCTTTTTTGTTCTCGGTGTTAGTATGATTGTTTAATCCAAAAGAGACGTCCTAAATGATTAATGTTAAGGCCGAATCTCGGGCCTGACCATCAGGACAAAGCTTCGATCAATGTAAGCAGGGGCATACAAACATGCAATACTTGTGTACGTTTACTACAGGATTAAGTGAATTTATTCGAAAGCGGGCCTTTCGAAAGAGAGTTAACTGTTCATATCCAGACCAAAAACAAGGAAGAAAGAAATCAGTCTGGTCTATTTCGGACATCAAGTCATGGTCCTGAAGGTGGCAGTTGTAGTTTGAGTTCCAGTTGTCGCAGAAAGATTTTACAGCAGGCAAAAAGTGCAAAGCACTTTAAAAGCACTTTTAAAGGATACTGCTAATCCTTTGTCACACCAGGTGATGGCTTCTTCATACAGGCGCAGCTCCACACAGGCACTCGCCCCTTAAATAAACATTTATGGTTTAGCATAAAACATTTAATCATTTAAATTTTTTACTAACTACATGTACCTGCGACACATTTTGTTTTCTTCATGCAATTATTTCGAGCAGTAGTACACAAATGAAAATTAACAGGACTTGCAGCCAGAGTGGAAATGCACAGTGTCTGTGGCTCTTCTTCTGGAAGGCAAGTGCTCTCGCCACAGCGTCAATCCCAGCTCCCCATAACATAAAATATATATTTTTATATATCTACCTGATGTTTTTGAAACATGGTTGATGAAAATTGCAGCATTTTCACCAAAACTACTCTCAGACATGAGTTGTATGACCTTAATCAGCCTGACTTTGCGTGCCTGTGCGCCACACAGCCTGCTTACTAGAAGTTGAACAGATTGAAATATAGGAATCTATTCCAGGACTCTTTAATTTGCACTAACGCCGTATGCTATGCGATAACCATCCTATACATATTCTGTATGTATGGTGCTTTGCTTACTTCTGGCCCGCCAAAATTGTTCCTTAAAAATGGAGCTAAAGAAGCGAAAACATAATTGCAGGTCCTAAGCGTGCCCTTGTTAGCAGTTTCGAGTCGATTTTGCATGTTTCCATTCTCGTGTTTAGGTATTTAATTTATTGCTTTCATAACTTCTCCTTTTAAATCAAATGATGAAAAAAGAAATACAACAGACCATATATTTCACTCTTTCAGCAGTTCTTTCAGCCGCTCTGATTGGTTTTCCCGCGGCATCCGATGAATGTAATGAGAATAAGCAACTTAATTGAACGGCACAAAATTACAACAAAGTTCTCTCAGTTTAACAAACGTTTTCAAACTTGGGATGTTGGGAGAATACTCGAAAAGCTTGTAAATCACGAGCCGCAGGCGAGTGATTTCTGATGATAAGCTTTTCGAGTGGCAAACCGCCGGTAAACTCATAGAAAATGCGGCCTCTTGCTTAAACAGCAAATGAATGCGAGTGCAGTTCGTGAATTATGGACATGAGTAATGTTTTGAAAGTTCTTAAATTGCACTCGCCTGCGGCCTGTGCAATTTGATTACTTTGAAAACATCACGAGGGACTATAAGTTCCGAAATGAAGACCCTCTATCAGGTAAATACAACTTACTTGCACGTGTAGCTACGCATTAAGCGGGACATCAATCCTTACCTTTCGTTATGGCTTTGATGAAAGTTGGCTTCAATTTAACGGCAGCTCTTGCATCATTCAGCGATTCTTGATAATTACCTAAAAATGGTTTCATTTGTTAAACTTGAATGAAACACAGGGAACCCGCGCGCGCGCTTTACAGTTATAACATACAAATGTATTATTCTGGTAATAGTAATAATAATAAAAAAGAACGATTTACCTGTGTGTCCGTGTCTTTCTTTAGTCGTTCCGGAAGGGTTTTGCATCAGAGTGAAGACGGTTTCTCCGTGCGGTTTCATGAGCGTCGAAAAAGTCTAGCCAGTTAACGTCTCTAGTCAGTTCAAGTATTAACTATATGCGTGTCGGAAGCGCGAGTCTTGATAACGTCTCCAGTCTCAAGTATTAACTGTTAATTCTCCCGGGAGCGAGTCTCGGGTTTCTCTCTCTTCTATCCTCTGCTGACTCGCTCCCGGGGAGAAGTAATAGTTAAAAAGTTACGCGCATATAGTTAATACTTGAAACTGGAGACGTTAACTGGCTAAACTCATGTTTTGCGACGCTCATGAAACGATTACATTATAAAACCGCACGGAGAAACCGCCTTCGCTCTGATGCAAATCTCTTCCAAAAGATTAAAGAAAGACACAGACACACAGGTAAATCGTGTTCTTTTTTATTGCATAATACACAATACATTAGTACTTTATAGTTATAAAGCGCTCGGGGTCCCCGTGAATGAAATAAAAGCTTTCTATAAAAACGACAGTAAATTTAGAAGAATTTTCCCAATTAGAAAAATCATATCAGTCTCAACAAATGTGAGGATAATGATGCCGGACTCAATATTAAAATTTTTATTTTTTATTTTTTTGTATTTGTCGATTATGTAACATTTACACAAAATTCACTATATTATCTGCTAGTTGACACATTTGATTATGGCTAGTCTCCCACGCAGCCGTTTTAAGGGTCGTCACGCAACGCTCCCTCTCCACAAACGGCAGCGAGCGTTGCGTGACGACCCTAAAAACGGCTGCGGTAGGAGAAAACATCAGTGGCGGGAGTTCTTTAATAGCAAGTTCTGCTCCGCTTTTCTAAGAAGATCCTCATATAATGATAAACCATTTAAATCAGCAGATGGGTGTGAAATTTATCTTCACTAGCTGCATGTAAAGTGAAGTTGTTGATTAATGTCTTCACCTCATGACAGTAAGCTACTTCGTTTGTGCCTATTTCGAACGAACAGAGAGATGATGGTTTATTAATGGAATCATTTTCGAATTTTCCTAAAAAATCTTCCGATATCTTCGAACGTCTTAGATTATGTTAGGTAATTATATCTCCTGTAAGACACTATGGTTGGTACTATTATTATAAACATTCTTTCATCCCTTATTGTTGGACAGACGAAAGGAGAAATTTAAGTTGAGCTCATTTATTTTGACTGATTTTGAGCTCATTTCCGTTTTCTTTGGACGACTTATTTCGGTTGTAAGATTTTTTCTTTACTGGTTTTCTTTATTGCTATCAGCAAATCCTAATATCTTTCTATTTTCGCGTGTTTTAGAACGTACAAAAACGTGAAAAAATGGCTGATAACAATGTCTGATACAATCCACGAGGGTTCAATGTTTGCGGTATGCGAAGAGTGTCGACAATAGTGCGAAGCAGACGACAATTTCTGTCTTACAGATAAGTGCAAACATTATCGCGTCACCTTCAACCTTCAACGATACGCGAATGTTGACGAAAATCAAATCCATCCGAAAATAAAAGGCATTATGGTAACTGTATGGCTGTAGGTAGAAAGATCATTAAATTTCGGTTAACAAAAGAAAAAGGCTAACAAACTTCCAGTGACACCGTCTGTCGCAAAGTGTCTACGCGCACATGTGCAGCAGACACAAAATTCATATGAAATGTCTTTCACAACCTGCAAAGTTTGAGCAGCATTGAATGAAACACTCAAAAGGTAGACCAAAAACCACGCAATTAAAAACTGAATAACTTACCCTGACTTAAATGTGCTGTTGCCCTGTTGCTGTATAGTTTGGCATTCAGTTCGTCATCCTTGCAGTTCACTTTAATTCCTTCCGTGTAGAAATGTATGGCGTTGTTGAAATCTTTTCCCTTGAAAGCTTCGTTACCTTCATTTTTGTACACTTCTGCTATCGCTATGACAAAAAAATAACAGCAAATTGCAAAAATTTTGAACCCCCCAAAATATATCATTATATCCAGATATATAGCATTGTAAGAGAGCAGGGATATAATGATATATTTTAGGGGGGGTTCAAAATTTTTGCAAACTGCTGTATATATATATATATATATATATATATATATATATATATATATATATATATATATATATATATATATATATATATGAAAAACTTGGACAGGAAGATGTATTTGTTTCTTATTATTATTGTCAGACAGTGACAACATTGTAAAATGGTGCAGTCAAACCTCTAAGTGTACATGCCCGAGTTAATAGATTGAAGGACTTTATATTACTTTTAGTCATTTCCGGACCAAGTGCACTATCCGTAATGGGGAGGAGTCCGTAAGGAGAAACAAAACCTAATTTCCCATTTTAAATTGATGCATTTAAACCCTAGGAGGTATAAATAAATTGTTTTACGATGTTTTAACCCCGTTATATCTCCAATAGAGAACCCACTGTGTCTTCCACATGATAAGTTGGTCGTGCGTCGATAATGACATCACGCACTGTGTGACGTTAAACGACGTCATCTATTGGAAGAGGCGCCAGCTAGGATACGATATCTTTCTCTTTTCTTTTTCCAGAAAATCACCTTTTTTGATGATCCAATAGTAATTATTGAAATCAATAAAACGATGCTAAAATTGACTAGAAAAAAAAACATACCAACGAAAATTTACAAAAAACGAGAAATTAGTATATGTAATCGCATGGGCCCGAGTAAAATTAAGGATTAATATCACGCGTGTTTTCAGAAGCTGTAGAAATTGCCCGAGTCGCGAATTTCTACAGCTTCTGAAAACACGCGTGATATTAATCCTTAATTTTACGAGGGAACATGCGATTACTTGTTTATAATATAGCGGGCAAAATTATAAGGAAACCTTTCAGACTTTTTAAGAGTCACTCAGACTTGAAACTACCCGAAGTGAAAATACTCTTTCGCAAAATTTCTATTCGGTCAAAGATGCATTTGGCTATTATGTACATCTAGAGAATATAGACTGATTTTTATCGAAAAAAGACACTTTACGACAAAAACAAAGCAAGTTTTATTTAAGCGTACCTGTGTTTTGAAGTTTTTGCCGCTTTGTTAACAACAACAAGTGGCGAGTGTACAAACTTGCTTGCACGTTTGGCGATTTAATTGCTTTCTTTCACTTCTTTTAGCCTTATTCTTTCTCCTGTTAAACGTATATTTTCCCTTTCAGCAAAATCTGTCAAAGTTCTTTTCTGTAGGTCCGCAGAAATCCGCATTTTTTTCAATGGAGTGATGGAACTTTAAAACCTTTTGTCGCCATGAATGAATTTCTTCTGAAAACACGCGTGATATTAATCCTTAATTTTACGAGGGAACATGCGATTACTTGTTTATAATATAGCGGGCAAAATTATAAGGAAACCTTTCAGACTTTTTAAGAGTCACTCAGACTTGAAACTACCCGAAGTGAAAATACTCTTTCGCAAAATTTCTATTCGGTCAAAGATGCATTTGGCTATTATGTACATCTAGAGAATATAGACTGATTTTTATCGAAAAAAGACACTTTACGACAAAAACAAAGCAAGTTTTATTTAAGCGTACCTGTGTTTTGAAGTTTTTGCCGCTTTGTTAACAACAACAAGTGGCGAGTGTACAAACTTGCTTGCACGTTTGGCGATTTAATTGCTTTCTTTCACTTCTTTTAGCCTTATTCTTTCTCCTGTTAAACGTATATTTTCCCTTTCAGCAAAATCTGTCAAAGTTCTTTTCTGTAGGTCCGCAGAAATCCGCATTTTTTTCAATGGAGTGATGGAACTTTAAAACCTTTTGTCGCCATGAATGAATTTCTTCGAGGTCTTCAACGTCGCAAAGTGGCCTGCAGGCGCCTAGTTAATCCAAGATTTGACACAAATAATCGCTTCCTGTTTGGCGTAAAATGCTGTAATTAACCTGTAGAATTCCTTTCATAGGTATCTTCCGATTTCATTCCTTTTTATAACAAAATCTCCAGCGAAACATGCGAGCGCTACGTTTGCAAATTTTCTTCAAAATCCCGCCAAGCCAACTGAATGCAACGAGAACGACGCGCTCAACCAATCACGAGTGAGAAATTTTGATACTCGACCAATCAGGAGCGAGTAATTTTGCCCTCAATTAATAAAAAATGCCCTCTTCGTCAGCCAATCAGCATTCAGTAATTTTGCCCTCTATATTATAAATAATAAAAACTGACAAAAACTTGGTCGTCACATCACACGACTTATACACGACGCAATCAAGATGCGTCCAAAGATAAAATGAACAGCAGCTGTTCCCGAAAGTCTTAGCATCCCAAAATAAAGCGACTTGGGAGTGGGGTGGTTCAGCCCATTGTACGCCGACGATTTTGCTTTTTTTCCTTACCTCTTAAAGTGTCATCGTCAAATGCCAGTTCTTCTTCAGTTGGTGATGTAACGTCACTTTCATGTTTGGTTTTTATTGGAATACTCGCCATGAGTAACTCAGTCTAATTTTCAAGCCTAGTCATCAAATACAAGGCTTCAGTCATCAATGAACATTTTAAGTATATCTCTATATTTTTATTTAAATTTCTTTCTCAACTTAAATAATATTTTAAACAATGATTCAGTTTCATTAGCAAAATTATTTCTGTTGCCCTCTTTGGTACTTTTTTATGGTAGTCAGTTTGTTATGAGAATTGTACTGTGATGTAAAGGATTGAATTTAAGTAACAATGCTTGTAAGAAGTAAGCAATGCTGTATTGTTCCGCGGCATTTCGCTTTCTCCACATAAGATCGTTTAGGTTTTTTTACTGAGAATGCATCAGCCTATGGACAACATCTTTTTTTAAATAAAATGTACTGAAACTTTATTTTAAAGTGATGTTTCTTTTGTGCTACAAGATTTCATCATCGTGAAACTCCAAAACAATGGCCAAGAAAGGCTTCTAATTTTACATGTTTCCCACATAGAATTTTGGTTGCATTAAAACTCAGAATAATAGTTTTCACTAAAAGGGAATCAATTAGTAAACAAGAGAGAAATAAATGCACCACCTGGTTAAGTTATGGTAGATTTTCACGTTTTAGCCAATGAGGTGGACGGTTTCAACAATATCACAATTAACACCGGGTACCTTTCTGTATTCCCTGCCGTTAAGTTGCCTACTTCTTACTAGGACCATTACTTAAAAGGCGTGCAGAAAAAATGAAAAACCCTCAACAACTCCTGTTGTAGCAATTGAGCAGTAATACAAATCTATAACCTTTAATTTCTGGAACCAATCCACGAAGACAGTTTTTTGAAAGCACTCTCTGCAGAGGCTTTTCTCCAACTTGAATTTTATTCCCGTTTAGAGCACCGACAGGAATAATTGTCACGTGATACCTTGAAGGCAACATCATAATCAGTGTTTTAACAATTTTCTTCAGAACACAAGAAAAGCATTTGAAAACATTGGCCTTTTTAGCAATTCTTTTCCACCTTCGCTATCCGCCAGGGTGACTTTTCAAAGTGGTATTATAGAAGCAAAAAAATGGAATGACTCAAGTTCTCATATACCTTATTATAGGAAATTAACGCTCCATGAAATTAAGGTATTGGAAATTAACGCGACTTAAATTAACGCGAATTTAAGGTGTTTCCCTCCAGTTTCCATGCAGCCGCACCGACCATTTTTAAGCGGCCGTTTAACTAACTTTCCTTTATTGAATTAGTATGAAACTTACACAAAATATTGTACTTAGTTTGAAGTTTATAAGATTGTAACAATTTTGAAAATCGAATTTAAAATTGCGGAGATAAACGAGAAAAATTGAAATCGCTTGAGTCTGAATTCCGAGCGATTGCGATGGCATCTAGAAAAATGAAAACTATTACGATAAACTATGACATATGGCAAACAAAATATCTAAAAATTAGAAACTTTTGTCAAGCCGATTTTTAGTAAATCAGGAGAACATTTCGAACTTGTGATTTTGCATGTGTATGAGCACATCAATAAGTTCCTCAATTAAGCTTATAAAAGTTTAATTTCTCAATCTCAAATTTACGCCAAAATGTATGTTTAGAATATGAGATGAAACTGAAAGTTTGAAAGCATTTCTCGTTTTTGTTTTGGAGATTCGATTTTCTATAGGAAACCATATTTTTTTGACTGAGTCCTTGATATTGTAGTTGTAGCGCTTTTCTATATATTTCAAAAACCGCGAGATAGATTTTTTTAAAACTTTTTTAGTCGTTTCTTTATAATATGAACAACATTGTCTCGAAGTTTCATCTTGATTGAAACATTGCAACATGGTCAAATAAAATAATAAAGTTCACCCAAAACGCGATTGAGACCTTGTGCTTTGATTGCACGGTTGAAGGCGCACAAAGACGCTTTAATTAATTAATTCAGGTGAAGCGCAACGCATTTCTGCGTGACCATCATGTTTTGAGGAGTAACGTTAGGGGCTGTGTTCCACGTTATTTTTATCATTCCCACGAATTTCAGAGGGACGTTTATTTGTAAGCAGGTTTTTTATTCGCATTTGACGTGCTTTGGACTCTCTCGACATTTTGAATTGCAGGGAAAAGAAAGAAGTCATTGCGATTTGCATAATTCTCAACACGCAGAAATGCGATACACTTCACCTGAATTTATTAAAGCGTCTTTGCGACGTGCGCCTTCAACCGTGCAATCAAAGCACAAAGTCTCAATCACATTTTAGGTGAACTTTATTATTTTATTTGACCATGATGCAATGTTTCAATCAAGATGAAACTTTGAGACAATGTTGTTCATATTATAAAGAAATGACCATAAAAGTTTAAAAAAAATCTATCTCGCGGTTTTTGAAATATGTAGAAAAGTGCTAAAACTACAATATCTAGGACTCAGTCAAAAAACTACGGTTTCCTACAGAAAATCGAATCTCCAAAACTAAAACGAGAAACGCTTTCAAACTTTCACAGTTTCATCTCATACACTAAACACGCATTTTGGCGTAAATTTGAGATTGAGAAATTAAACTTTTATAAGCTTAATTGAGGAATTTGTAGATGTGCTCATACACATGCAAAATCACAAGTTCGAAATGTTTTTCTGATTTACTCAAAATCGGCCTGACAAAATTTTCTAGTTTTTAGATATTTTGTTTGTCATATGTCATAGTTTATTGCAATAGTTTTGATTTTTCTAGATGCCATCGCAATCGCTCGGAATTTAGACTCAAGCGATTTCAATGTTTCTCGTTTATCTCCGCAATTTTAAATCCGATTTTTAAAATTGTTACACTCTGATAAACTTCAAACTTTGTACACTATTTTGTGTAAGTTTCATTCTAATTCAATAAAGGAAAGTTAGTTAAACGGCCACTCAAAAACGGTCGGTGCGGCTACACGGAAACTGGAGGGAAACACCTTAATGGAAAACGACTTTCGAATAAAGAAAATTAACGCGAAAGAGGAGGTAGAATTTCACAATAAAAGAAATTAGCGCGATTAAGACACAGTTGGTAGTGACAACTGGAACAAATTTATTTCAACACTGGATGCAAAAAAATTCAAATCTGGAGAAAACTGTCGAGAAAGACTATCTTGACGATTCAAAATCTATCTTGGCCGAAATCAAAGGAGAAGATATTGAAAACATCACTTCTGACAGCGACAACGATCAAAGATGAACTTGAAATATTTTAAACCTTCACTTTAGCTTAAAAAGGGTAAACGGAAAGAAAGAAAGAAAGAAAGAAAGAAAGAAAGCTTGTAGTTGTTGTTTTTTGGGTGTCAAGAATGTCTGGACAGGTTCCAAAATTGGGGTTAAAATATTGGAAATTAAGAGCGCGGAAATTAACGCTGCTCTTAATTAACGTCGCGGAAATTAACGCTCAACAAAATTAACGCGACTTAAATTAACGCGAATTTTAACGATTCGCGTTAATTTCATGGAGCGTTAATTTCCTATAATAAGGTAGCCAATGAAATCATTGATTAACTGTAGTTATCTTAGGAACTAGAATCACCCATGTAAACGGGTATTTTCACAAGGCACTAGCCTGTGAATCTGAGCCTTTTCAGGGGGTTAGATGAAAATCGGCGAAAAGGAGCGGCCTTTTCACAGGCTACAATGGCACTTGACCACTTGAAAGAATAACTGCTTCACGTTCTTTTCAGCCTAAGAAAAAACATATTGACATTGAATAGTTCACCGACGACTAAAAAATCCAGCCAAAATTTTGCCGGCAAACGGTGTCTAGATGTTATTCAACAAGGCTTGTGTGAAAAAAGCAACCGTTACAACAAAACTATACGCCCAGCCGCACAGAAAAGTCAACATTTAGTTGGTGTTTATAGTGGGTTTCACATAACTTTTGACAGACAGGTTGTGAAGCTCGTTGGGAAATTCAGCTTAGTTTAAAACTAAGTTCGTGCTGAACTAGTTGCGAACTGCGTTTTGAAGTTCGCAATTTGATTTGGTAATCGGACCACGTAATTGTGAAGTCAGTCGTGGCGTAGTCCCGAATTTCCCAACTTCAACTTCGCAACCCGTCCGTCAAAAGTGATGTGAAACCCACTGTAATTAATTTGGGGGTTTTCCCTATAGAAAACTGACGTGTCTGGTGACGATTGAAATGACCTAAACAAAGGATAAAGGCGAAACCGAAACGGTTTTTGCCCCTTTAGATTTTATCACGGGAAATTCCAATTTTGGTATTGGCCTGATAGCAAAAATCCAACATTGCTAAAAAGAAAATGGCCAAGTTATTTTGCAAGCCGTGTTGTTTTTATTTCCCACAAATTTATATATGGCAACGGTCGATGTCTTGCAAACTGTTTTTATCTTGTTAATCGGAATTGTTAACTTTATTACTTATTACTTGGGCGTAGCGTCCAAGTTATAAAATGCTGTTTGGTAGTGCACACATCTGCAATCGGGCTCTAATACGCGTGCGTAACTCTGGGATTACAAATGTGTTTGCGAGTCGTGTTTTCTCTATTTTAAGAGTTTATATTCAATGTGCGTAAGGAAACCTCAAGAAGGCACTGCAGAAGCGTTTGATACTTTGGCGAGGAATTCTACGATACATGTATCTTGAGGACGGAAATATGTTTAAATAAAGCAACGAGAGGTACACTGACTTAATAGCAGTGGAAAGCGGGACAGAATATTAGCGAACATTTAGGCCCCGTCCACACTAATCCGTTTTCAAACGAAAACGGAGCTGTTTTGCTCCGGATACGGCTATCGTCCACACTACAACGCCGAAAACGATCACTGAAAACGGAGCGATTCGAAAACACTCTCCAGAGTGGAGCGATTTGAAAACGATGCTCTTTGAAAACGGTTACGTCATCAAAATAGCCAGACCACTCGACCGTGAAACATATCCAAGATGTCGCCATACTTCGACTGGACTGACTCCCAGTCTACACTCTCGGTGCTTTTCTGCACTTTGTATTCGTTTGTGACTTTCAGAAGTAGCTCGACTTCATCATCAGTCCATGTGAAACAGTTTGTTTTAGGTTTTGGTTGCTTTCCAGCTGTTCTTGGCATCGTTTAGAAGGAAAATATCGAAGAATTCTAAACCAAAACAACACTCAACAACAAAGAATCAAGAATGGCGCCAATTTCGCGGGTCGATATATTGAAATGCGCATGCGTAGAGTTCATTTGAGCATGCGCACATAGGGTATCAAAGCGTTTTCAAAACAATACGGCGTTGTAATTTGGACGGGCGAAAACGATACGAAAACGATGTGTGGACGCAAATCTTTTTGAAAACGGAGCAAAACAGCTCCGCTTTCGTTTGAAAACGGATTAGTGTGGACGGGGCCTTAGACTAGTAGTTCCATACATGTATTGGAAGTGAAGTGCTGCCACATTGCGAGATGTGTCACGCTGGCTAAGAATCTTGAAAACGTCGGGCTGACTCGGACATAAATCAAATTTACGCTATCGCCGTGGAATTGTGCAAAATCCTTCAGTTCTGCCGTGCTGTGCCCCCAGAAAGGTCTCAGATTTTTCCCACATGTGCGCTTGTTTAATAAAAAGTGAACACTGGACAGCGAAGGAAGAAATATAAGCGTGGTAGGAATCCCAATTAATTTCACTTCTTTCGGTTGTTTGCCTTTCATGAATTTTTATTTCGTGAAGTTGAAGGAACAAAACAGCCCCGGGTGTAAAAATTCACCGCCGATGAAGATGTAAACAATGCACGTGTCTTGCGATAAGTTGCTTGCGAGTTTCGCTTACGCTAGTGAATGTTTCTCGGGCGAAAATAACCTTAAAGCGATCACTTTTTCATTTAATTTTCTTTTCTATGCTTCGGATACAGAGGAATAAAAATTGGATATATTTTCGTGTGTGATTGCAAGATGCTTTATGAAATAGCACAGGACACCCAAGCGTATTGTTTGCATATTAATAATATTTGAAAATATAACACATTGTATGGAATTTCGAATTGAACGTTTTAAGCAATATATAAAAATCAAAATTGCTGAATAAAATCGTTGAAACATGTATTGGTGTTGTGTTCTATCTTTATACAGTGTTTCTACGCTATTTGAACGATTTTTAGTCCATTTATCTTACGTTGTATAATATAACTGAAAGGAAGGAGAGAGTTCGGTAGCTTTCGGCGCGCGTTCGACACGTGTCCACAAAATAAAATTAATGGCTCATTTTTCGCACAAAAATAGATGCTGCTCCCATTCTGACTGGTCGTCCTTACAGCAGAATAACGTTAAATTACGGACTGTAAATCGAAATATGAGTGTCGCATGAGGTGTCCCAACTTAACCTGTACTGTCTGGGATCGTAGCTATTTGTCATTAAAAGGTTCTATGCATTGTACTGTTTTATTTCGCGTACTCTGTCGCTCTCCGGCTATAAAACCCTCTGTTTTAGTGTAATCTGAGCGTACCAACACTTTCATTCACTGCTTGTTATATTACGACGCGGGTAAAACTGTTTAAAACTATGATTTGTTGCCAATGTCTTGAACAACAACAAAAATTATATACTGCTCCCTACCTTAAAACGAAACCATAACCTCCTGGTTTTGAGCCTCTCCTGTCGTATAGTTACACAAATAACTCGAGACGAACACAATCACAAAACTAAAGACTGTATCTGATCTAAGACGCTGAGAACTCAAATAAAATGGGGAGTAATGCGATAAACAATAGGGTTTTTTCCCTTATTCCTAGAAACTAAAGCATCTGGTCTCGTGACCTGAACTAGGGCAGCATGCAAATTAATACACGTGATGAGTGTTTAAAAATACAATACAGGCATAGTGCTATTATAAATAGAATACTGGACTGGACTCGACTTGTAAAACGAGGACTTCTAAAATGGGGCACTTGTAAACAAATAAAGTATAAAGCAAGGCTGATACGACGTAGTATCAGCCTTTTTATTTTTGGCTGACTAGATCTTTTCCAGATCCTACGTACACCAGCAGCATTTTCGTTCGCGGTCCTTTGCTTCTTATATATTTGCTATATTTTGGACCGTAGATCTTCTCAGATCCAATATGCTGTTTATATTCTTTTTACATGGTATTGCCATGTATTCGCTGAGGGATGGTTTATGTCTATCCTCACTTTCTTTATCGGGACAACGACATGACATTTCAAATTCTTTGCCTATTGCTCATGATCACGCGCTGTGACGTTGGCTGAATAGACCTGAATAGCCCATTTCCGAGTTGCTCTTAGCCTCCTTTTCAAACCGAGGCCAAGTGCAAAACCGCTCATATGAAAATGAGTTTTCTTTTACATACAAATAAAACTTATATCCATATGAATGGTTTTGAACTTGGCCTCGGTTAATTTGAAAAGGAGGCTAAGAGCAACTTGGAAATGCGCTATTGGCAAACATTTGATTTTGAGCCCATCTGAGGTTTTTCTATCTTTTTGCTGCTATACCGTGCTGACGAGACCCAACCAGGTCGAAACAGCTGTCCATTTTGGCTTTCATTTATGGCTCTAGCATGTCGTTGTCGCGTTATATGTTCTACGTAGTATTAGCCTTGCTTTATACTTTATTTGTATTCCTATTTTTGACTGACTAGATCTTCTCCAGATCCTACGTACACCAGCAGCATTTTCGTTCGCGGTCCTTTGCTTCTTATTCACTTGTAAACCGTGGACTAACAAAACGAGGACTTGTAAAACGGACTTGTAAAACAAGGACTAATAAAACGCGGACTTGTAAAACGAAGATTTGTAAAAGGAGGACTTGTAAAACAAGGACTTGTAAAACGAGGACTTAAAAAAACGGGGACTTGTAAAACACGGACTAGTAAAACGAGAACCAGTGAAACGCAGACTTCTAAAACGGGGACTTGTAACTTGCGCTAATACTTCTCTTTATTGAAATGATCATCTAATGAAGATCTTCTCTAGTGATGTAATAATCAAAAGCGCCAAACGTGTTTAACTTAACATTACATTTTAAGTAACTATATAGCAAGCCAGGCCTGCGTTTCTTAAAACTTTTAGGGCCCAAAAGCTATTTTTAAAATCCAGTCTCTTTCAAATGGCGATGAAGTTTTTAGCCCGAAAACTAGCGCAGCGTTTTTCGTCATGTTAGGATTTTATTCCTTAGCTTTCAAAATCAAAGAAAGTTCAATCTTTGTTGGTAAACATTCCGCACATAACGCAGCTTTTCGGGCCCGAAATGCATTCGGAACTTTTGAGAAGCGCACGCCAGAACCCGGTTGTTCGAAAGTGGGGTTAAACTAACCTTTGGTTAAACTAACCGGAGGTTAAATTTCTTAACCGCGGGTTTGTTAACCCGTGGTTTCCTTGAAACCCGAGAGTATGAAAATTGTACACCCACAATAAACTTTCAAACAAAGGTTATACTCCCCACTACAATTACAATTTGAAAAATATACCCCTATCCCCCCCCCCCCCCCCCCCCCCAATCCCTGGCCCTCCTTTCATTTCTTCTAGTTTAATAATACTCATTCATTTGATAAGGTTTGGGTAGCCTGGTGACTGAATGGTTGAGAAGGTCCTGGGTACTCCTATCCAAATTCCAAATCTTGTACAGCGCCATGTTCGCTTGGCACGAATTTGTAGAGTGACCGCTGACCGTTCAATATTGTCCTGTTCACCAGCAAACTCGTTCCCAGGGTCTCTCTTCTTTACGCCGTTGCACCAGGTTGGTTTACCAGTTGCATTTTCTCATCGGAATGATTTTTTTTTTAACATTTGCTTTCTTTAGATTGCCATTATTTCAATAAATGTTATAAACATGTAGTTGCTACCTTTTGTACGTCACAAAAATATCTCACTTTTCGTACACCCTTTTCAATTGAATTTATCAGGTATCGAATGCCATGGCAAGACCGAAATATCTGCAGTGTTTTCACGAGGGATCAATAAAAAAAACTGTTTCAGGCTTTTTCGATATTCTCATTGGTTCAGCGAGATACCTGCGTCTAAAGTTGGGGTAACTAAAAATGTGCGAGACGTGTTGCGTAAATGGTCGCCAGATTCCCCCCTGGGCCCCTCCCTAGGTCCACCACTGGTAGGGGAACTCATGGCAATAATGTTAAACTGGTGAGTTGTGGTATGGTCCTCGCTCAGCGACAAACAGTTAGAAATCTTGTTCATCTGCAACTTCTTTCTTCTTTGTGCGGCATCTATAGGAAAGGAAGAACAAGACACATCATGAGAACAAACAGCATATGACCGTGGCGGATCCTGGCTTGCTCATAATATGAAGGGATAGAACGAAAAAGAGAGGATCCAGAGGAAAAACGGTCCAGAACAGGACGGTCAGAAAACAAAGGTCGGGTCTCGAGTCCCTTCTAGATACTTACTGAGAGAAACTTGTAGAGGGTGTTTTTTAATAATACAATTAGCTGCTCTACTTTGTTGACAGATACCCGTGCAATATTCAATATTATAATAAGCTAATTAATATAGGCTAGACTGCGAAAGTGCGTCGTATAACAGGGCCTATAAACTGGTCGGATGCAATCCGCGTTACTTAGTATGGAGTAATGGTTGTTTTGTTTTAAACAATGAACAGTCTTTTAGTGGATTTATTTAAATGAATAAGCGATTATTTAAAACCTGAAGTGGGTAAGCTAAAACATTTGAGTATTTCCCATTTTATACTCACAATAAAAGACATCTAGTTCCAGTGTGACGTCATCTCCAATAAGTATAAACGGAGCCCAGTATTTTAATTCATTGAACTTCTCAGATTCTCTCATGAATTTCATAGCTTGGTTCACGGATTCACTGGCACTTCTACCTTTCAACAAATGTTGGTAGAAATGTTTCATGAACTCCAGAGTGGCCTCGTCATCAATCGCCCAAAGTGACACCAGAACAGAACGAGCACCGGCACCCAAGAATGCCCTTGCAATACCAACCACACCCTCAGCTTTGACCTCCCCACGACCACTGTGACAGCAGCTTAAAACAACCAGTCTTGCTCTTATGTGAACATTCATCACATCGGTCATTGTCAAGAGAAAGTCTTCCTCTGTGGGTATCTGAGATGAAGTTGTAGGATTTGGTGCCAAGGCAATTTCGCCTGTTTCCATTCGACCATGTGCTGCAATGTGCACTAAAGCAACCGAAGAGAGTCGCTTCAACACTTCTGCCTTCGTTGCGTCTTTTTCGGTGAGAGGTGCAGTATTGAGTATTCGACCAATTATCTCTACTTCCTCTCTGGCGCATGGCAACTGCTCTAGCCTCTTTCTCCCATTAGATATAACAATTTCTTGTACCCACGGATCTCCCACAAGTAGAGCTCCACTCTTGTGGTGATAATCCGCTGAAGAATCTGCGATTAATTTCATGCTTGTAAGGGATGGAATCACTCGGATTCTGAACGATTCACTCAGGTACTTTGAATTCGAGTCCACGAATGCGGCATAAGAAGCCAACCACAATGGACCATCGGGAACAATGATAAGCTCATCTCCTTCAATCAACTCTTCAATTGGACCGATTGTGAATTCATACAATGTTCTGAGAGCACCAGACTGAAGCTGCAAGGAAGAAGTTTGTGGCTGATCTGGCCTCTCATCGTCCTGTTCTTCGTCTCTTAGCTTCTCCAGTGAGCGGTCCTCGCATTTTACACCAGTTCTTGCACCAATTTCACTAAAGGCAACTTCCATCAAAGAATTAAAGAAAGTGACCACCTCATCCGACTTGCTATCGGAGATTTGTTTTGTACGTATGTCAACATCTGTTCCTTTTTTAATTAACCAGGAAACAACTTCTCGCTTGGTCGCTGCTACAAAAACTGTATTTGACGGAAGACAACTAATAATGTCGAAGATAGCTTCATCCGGGGTACGCGATTCATCTTCATTTGTTTCAAGCCCATACTTGCATTTCATGAGATCTTTCAGTGCTTGGGTTCGACCTTGCTCAGCAGCTACCAAACCCTCCACTACTTTCCCTTGTTGCAACAAAACTCGCCAGAAGCTATTATACATAGTTTGGTACAGATGACGAAAGCTTATTTTCCAGTCATCTTTAAGCTGAAGACGAGCTCTAACATCATTCAATATTCTTACAGCGGACTGATAGTGAGTAACTGCTTGAAGTAGAGAGCCTTGCAATTCAAAAATACAACCAATATTATAATATGCGGTTGCCTTTCCGACAATGTCTCCTACCTCTTTGGTAAACTCCAAATGGAGTTGGTAATAGTGAATGGACGTTTTGAAATCTCCAAGATCTTTATAAGCGTTGGCAAGATTACAATAGGCGGATCCTTCTTGGGCCCGGTTGCCTACTTTTTTCGCAATTTCTAGATGAAGTTCATGATAGCGGACAGCCTGTTTGAAATCTCCCAGTTTGCGGTAATCGACCCCAAGATGACTGTAAGCGCATCCTTCTTCAGCCCTATCATGCACCTCTTTGGCAATTTCTAGTTGGCGCTCATGGCAGTGAATAGCATTTTCTAAGTCGCCGAGACGTAGATAATCGTTGCCAAGACTACCATACCCGCTTCCTTCTTGGGCCCTAGTGCCTACTTTCTTAGAACCTTTTACATGTTTTTCATGGTAGTGCAAGGCCTTTTTGAAATCTCCTATACCGTGAAAAGCGTTGCCAAGATTACTATAGGTGCATATTTCAACCATCCTGTTGCCTCCTTCTTTTGCAATTCTTAGACAAAGTTCATGATAGTGAATGGCCTCTTTGAAATTGCCGAGGATACGATAACAGTTGCCAATATTACCATATGCGGCTCCTTCACCATCCGTGTTGCCCACTTGTTTGGTAATTTGTAAATTTAGTTTATTGTAATAAATGGCCTTTTTGAAATCTCCGAGCATGTAACAGTCAATACCTAGAAGACCGTACGCACATCCTTCACTAACCTTATCGCCAACTTCCCTGGCTATTTGTAAATGGCGTTCATGATACTGAACGGCCTTTTTGATATCTCCGAGGCTGTAATGATCTGTGCCTAGATTTCCATACGCGGTTCCTTCTTCAGCCCTATTACCTGTGTGTTTGGCAATTTCTAGATGTAATTCATGGTGGCGAATGGCTTGTTTGAAATCTCCGAGACTGTGATGAACTGTACCGATATTGCCATATGCGCGTCCTTCTTCAGATCTGTTTCCCATTTCTCTGGCAATGTTTAGACAGAGCTCATGACAGTGAATTGCCTGTTTGAAATCTCCGATAATGTAATAATTGCTGCCAAGATTACCATACGCTCTTCCCTCTCCAGCTCTGTTGCCCACTTCTTTGGCGATTTTTAGACATAGGTCATTATAGCTAGCGGCCTTTTTGAAATCTCCGAGTTTTGCATAATCATTGCCAAGATTATTATAGGCTTCCCCTTCTCTAGCCCTGTTGTCTACTTCTTTCGCAATTTTTAACTGGAGTTCATGATAGTGAATGGCCTTACTAAAATTGGCAAGACTTTGATAATCATTTCCAAGATTGCCATATGCCACTCCTTCTACTTTCCTGCTACCCACTTCCTTGGCAATTCTAATACAGAGTTCATGATAACGGATGGCCCTGTTGAAATCTCCGAGATCGTGATAAGCGGTACCAAGATTACCATAGGCACATCCTTCTTCTTTTCGGTCACCTACGTTTTTAGCTAGTTTTAAATGGAGTTCGTGATAGTAAATGGCCTGTTTAACATCTCCACTCTTTTGATAAGCCACCCCAATCTCACAAAGCAGGCTTAGCTGTGCAGTTTTGTCTTTCGTAACTTCCGCACATTTTAAATTCATTTTGTATTTCTCTATATTCTTCTTCGAATTCTCAATGCCCTGTTAAACAGAAGAATGTTATGTCACTGTTGCGCGAAAGGTTTTCATTCGTTATGTAACAACTGTAAAACGCATTGTTATATAGCTGGAGTTTTTCTCAATACAACGCGCGCGTTGATTGGTTGATTCATCGTCACATGACATCTAACAAACAAACTGTTTCTTGCCAATTGTGCTAAGCGGGCAACATTTGCGAAAGCAGGCAACAATTTTGACGTCAGAGGGTAACATTGCACTGTTGCCCGCTAGCGCACATGATCAGACCGTGACAAAAGGTGGCATGATTATGATGGATCGAGTGCTCGGCGCGTTCTTCAAACTGTCTTGTGTTGTGTTTTATTTTGTGTTGCTATATAACAAATCACTTACTGACTGATCCCTCGGGAAACAGTGAATTTTGTTTCCCTCGAATCTCGATGTTTCCCTCGACTTTGTCTCGGGAAACATCGAGATTCTCGGGAAACAAAATTCACTGTTTCCCTCGGAACCAGTCATTAAGTGTTTAGTATATCGTTGTTGGTGGTGTTATTGTTGTCTGTATTGAATTTCGCAACCTTGTCACCAGGGCCCTCGCTTTCAAAATGGCGGGGCGAGCGGAGAAACCCCTGGACAACGCTGACAAAATACTTCAAGAATTATGGAGTATTAACCGCGGTCAAACGAGAGAAATTTGCAAAAGTTAAGCAAAGTACTTAAAAGTTAAGGTTGTCATTTTCACTGTTTAAAGTTTAATATATTGCCAATACACTGTCAATTTACCAAACGTTTTGAAAGTTTACTAAAAAAAATTCTAAGCGTTTAAAAACTGCGAACTGCAGAATTGTCGGCGCCATTTGCCAACATAATTTTGATCAGACGCAAAGAGTTTTGGTCAGTTTTCAACGGAAAAAAGCTCATTATTTTGAAACAAATTAAAAGACAGTTACGCCAACTAATTGTTTTTATACATCCTTGCCCATGCATATTTCCATTTAATATTAAATGAAATCCCACTAAATAAAACGAAAAACTCCTCGGACGTTTGACCGCGGTGGATATGGAGTATTTTGTTGCGTTTGCCGTAGAGGCGATGCTAAATCTCTCTAATAAAGAAAGTAGAACGGGAGAAGGAGTTGGGAATAAGAAAACAATGCCTCCTTATAATGTTAATATTAAAATTTCTGTCCTCGATTCTCGTTGCAATTTTGTCTTATTTTTAAGGATGTTCAGTGGATACTTCGAAACATCGACTTTGTTCCTTGTTCTGTTTATTTTGCTCTTGGGAGATATAAAATATATCTTCAGGAACTGATCTGGACGTACCTGGTTTTTCACAGCTTGATTCATAGCGTCATTCGCAACTTCAACTTGTTTTGCTTTCTGCAATTTATTTTTTTCATCAACCGAACTGTTCCTCAAATCCAAAAGTATCTTGCTTCTTTTATTAATCTACTTACGGGTTAAGTAAAAAACGTAATAATACGTCCCCAAAAAAGCCTAGAAACTCAGAATGCAATGCGAAGCTTCGTTAATCTTCCACATTCTCATAACCTTATGAAAAACAAAACCACTGGTGTTGCTGATCATGAAGAACCTTGCTACACTTATTTACCATGGTGTCATCCTAAATGGTTTTAAAGTTTACTATTATTATCTGCATCACCGTGACAAGGTAAACCCAGGTTAAAAATATCTGAACAAAATTGTAAAAAAACGTGCGTCCGTCTTCAACCTCATGAGGCCAAAGAAAATTTAGGGGAGCTAACGTCAAGACAGTAGTCCGGTGTTAACTAGTGGCTGGGCTTGAGTGACTGGCGTGAGGTTATTAACCGAGGCGGATAGGGATCGAGGAGTTACAGTTGTCTTATAAAGACTTTCAGATTTTGCAGATTTTAGTGTACATGAGAGCTGGGCACATTGGTCCCAGCTGGGATGCTGTAATGCTTTGTTAGCCTCCCTGCCAGAATGGAGGGACAGATTAATGCCCCAGAGGGCTTGGGAAGGGAGCATGTCACCCATAACTGCGCATCGGAGGGGTGGTTAGCGTGTTTTCGGCCTTCGGCCTTCGGCTGGTTACTACTGTGCGGGGGGGGGGGGGGGGGGGGGGGGGGGGGGCGTCTTAAGGTTTTTCTCGGATTTTTTCAAGAGCATTTTATTGTTGGCACATGCTGTCTTCATTATTCGTTTATCCTTTTGACAGATTTTGGTAAAGTTTGGCGAACAAACTTTAAAGTTTGGTAACAAGATATGACGTCATAAGTAGCATGAGGTTAAGCCATTTTTGAATAAAAGTGGGTGTTTTTCACCTTTTTTCGGTGAAAAAAAATACATAAAATGCTACCAAAAGCAGCAAATGTTTAATTGTATCATATTTTGTAACTCTAGCAAAAAATATGTGTAATTTCCGCATTTTCCCGATAAAGTTGAATTGTTAGTAAAATCCAAGATGGCAGCCATATTGTCGGCCAATTTGGATGACGTCACGGACTCCCAGCAGCGCTACAACCAATAATATTTACCTCATCTTGTAGAGCACACCACAGGTTATCTGTTAGATGTAAAATATTTTTGACATGTTGTAACACCGCAAAAACCCAAGGGGGGTTGCAACAACCCTCCCCCCTTGGATTTTTGCAGTGTTACAATAAAATGCGGAAATTGCACATATTGCACTTACCACGGTGGGGGTATAAGTTTGCGTGTACGTCCGAGAGTTAAGCCCTGGCTAAACGTTCTAACATTGTTGCACAACATTTGTTGGTTAAAAAATGAATGTAAGATCTAACTTTTAGCACCCTATGTTAGATGACGTTTTATCCGGCTTTCTAACACAACAGCGCTAGCAACAGCCAATAATGTTTCAGCCACGCGTCCAACAAATGTTGGCCATGCAACAATGTTGGGACGTTTAGCCGGGCGTCTAACAATTCCATGCAGTAAATGTTGGCGACAATGTTGGAACGTTTAGCTGGGGCTTTAGAAGCTATTTATTCAATTCATGCTCAAAGCGTGATATACAATATGATATACCGATAATATATAGGATACTCCCAATCCCTTGTCACACCAGTTGATGGCATCTTCATACCGACGCAATTTAACACAAGCACTCGCTCCTATATTAAACATTCACGGTTTCAGAAAAAAAGTAATTTAATATATAAATTTTAAACCAAAATGTTGCCTTACATCATCATCATCATCATCATCATCATCATCTTTATGTACATGTTCTCTGTTTATAGAATTAAAAATTGTAAAGTAAGGGTAAAAGTGACCTTACAATGAAAATTGGATTGGCGTACACTAGTAAAAACATCACTAAATAGACACAACCGAGATAGAGTAATTCTGTACGCCCCTTGTCCTCCATGGGACAACGAGAGTCAGTGAATCAGTGAGTAAATTAACTGTTCGCTGGTAGAAATTAAACCGTTTTAGAAATTCTGAAGCGCTAACCAATAAACTACTACTGCGCCATTATATTCTCCTGTAAAAGAAATAAACCTAAGTCCATGCTGTTTGGAGCAGACGACAAATCTTACCTCTTTCTATAGCTTTGATGTAAGTCGGTTGCAAGTCAACGGCAATTTTTGCATCAATTATTGTCTCATGATACTTTTCTGAAAAGAAAAAAAAAAGTCAAATGTATAAACACGATATTGCCAGGTGTGATATTTCAAAGTTTGGGCAAATCAGAGCACGTTTGTTTAAGTAATGGTCCTAGTAAGAAGAAGGCAACCTAACGGCAAGGAATGCAGAAAGGTGTTAATTGTGATATTGTTGAAACCGTCCACCTCATTGGCTAAAACGTGAAAATCTACCATAACTTAACCAGGCAGTGCATTTATTTCTCTCTAGTTTACTAATTGATTCCCTTTTAGTATGCAAACTCAATTTGCATTGGTAATTAATACCCTGGGGATTATGTTAATGAGACTATAAAAGAAGTTACATGTGCCCCACCCCATCACTCTACTCGAGGCCGCAAAAGTGAATAGTTTGGCGTTTCTGTTATCAACCCCGACTTACTCGATGGCCGACGTGGAACATGTTCCTCGCGTTGTGGTAGATGAAACAATAGCAGCGCTAATAAGCTCTCCAGCCGACGCGGCAGTTCACAGCGGCTGAAGTTTGACTGGCTGTACAGGCGAATGAGATACCGTTTATCAGGTGTGTTTTGCTCTTCGCGTCCCTGGTTTGTTGTTTAATTCTTGCACTGATAATTGCCTGTGAGGTCTGCCGGCGTGGCGAAGATTTTTCTCCGTTAATGCTTGCGTATCTTCTCTGCGTGATAAAATTTTTGTATTGATGTATACCTGTGAGGCTCGCCGGCGTGGCGAATTTGCCTGTGTGGCTTGCCTGTGTGGCGGCATTGAAGTAATATTGCCTGTGTGGCTTGCCTGTGCGGCGAATTTGTACTGATAATTGCCTGTGAGGCCTGCCTGTGTGGCGAATTTTTTGTACTGATAATTGCCTGTGTGGCTTGCCTGCGCGGTGAATTTGTACTGATAATTGCCTGTGAGGCCTGCCTGTGTGGCGAATTTTTTGTACTGATAATTGCCTGTGTGGCCTTCCTGTGCAGTGAATTTGTACTGATAATTGCCTGTGAGGCCTGCCTGTGTGGCGAATTTTTTGTACTGATAATTGCCTGTGTGGCCTTCCTGTGCGGTGAATTTGTACTGATAATTGCCTGCGAGGTCTGCCTGCGTGGCGAATTTTTTGCTCTGTTATCCCATGGGAGGCTTTTCTGCGTGATTTCTTCCATACAATTTGTTCCATTACCCGTGAGGCTCGCCGGCGTGGCAAATTTATTTGGAGCAACCGAAGTTGTGAGGTGAGATAAGAACACTGAATGTAACAGGATGGCTGAATGAATAATGTACTCTTCAGAATGTTTTATTTAATAACCATCCCTGGCATATTTGTTGTCGTAGCCTCGTAGACTTTATCTTATTTTCCCCGCCGTTTTTCTTCGGCTATATTTTTAATAGCTCCTGTTCAGGGTGAGTGACTCTTGTTGGTATACCGTATATCTCGGTAGCCACCAGACGTTCTGCTCTCAGACTTGTTGAAGTCGCTCCCTCCTGGTCAGGAACCCCGATACCACTAGACGTGTTTGTTTTCCATACATCTTATCGATCGGTTTGACAATAGGTGACGTCCCTTTCTAAGCCTTTCTTTTATTTAGATGGTGGGTCGTAAGAGAAAGACCATGATATCTGATGAAGGGTTTCCGAAACAAGCAAGTTACTGGGTAGAGTTTCGGAATTAGGTTAAGGGAATCAAGCCGAGACTCTGTATGACCTAGGTGGATATAAACGGGGTTTCTGACCGGGAGGGAGCGACAAAGGTAGTTAATTGCAGTGGCATGCTCTCGTCGGGTGAGTCTCCTGAGTTAGAAGCATTACAATTGAGCTTGGACATTGCTAGCTAAATCAACAGTTGTCAGGTGTTATTTGTGTACAGTATTGTCATATTAGTCTTCTCATAGGTTTGTTACGAGTTACATTAGGTTATATTACATATTAAGGATAAGTAAGAGTAGGGGTGAGGATTGGGAAGAGTAAGGATTGGGAAGAGTAAGGATTGGGAAGAGTAAGGATTGGGAAGAGTAAGATCATGTTTGTGTTATAAACTTCCTGTGGTGTCGAAAAGATGAGAATGGAAGTGAGCTTGGGGAAGGCCAGAGCGATTCTCCATATCTTATTACCATGTCATTAATAACAATACCCAGGGTAGAATATTACACTATTCTGAGTTTTAATGCAATCAAAATTCTATGTGGGAAACACGTAAAATTAGAAACCTTTCTTGGCCATTGTTTTGGAGTTTCACGATTGGGGATGAAATCTTGTAGCACAAAAGAAACATCACTTTAAAATAAAGTTCCAGTACATTTTATTTAAAAAACATGTTGTCCATAGGTTGATGCATTCTCAGTAAAAAAACCTAAACAATCTTATGTGGGGAAAGCGAAATGCCGCGGAACAATAGAGCATTGCTTACTTCTTACACGCATTGTTACTTAAAATTACTCTCTCAGAGCACTTAAGATAAATACTGATTATCTTTGGCAACGGATGGTCAAGACGGAAACGCATTGTAACTTCAAAAATTGGGTTAATGTTTTTAAGTAATGATCCGTATAAGAAGGAAAGTGCTAACGGCAATGCACGATGGAATGACAACTTTTTTCATTGTTACAACTAGTGATCTCATTGCCTAGACTCAAAGACCGCTAAAAAGTTAGGGTCGAAGGTGCATTTCGTTAGATTTTTTAAAGGTTTCATGTAATTTAAGACCCAATCGCACAACATGCAATTTTTTGAAGAAATTGTATTTGGGGAACGTGTCTTCTGCTATTCTGATTGGTTAAGCATGAACATTTCCTAAAATTTATTTGACGCAAATGGATTTTATTTATTTTTATACTGAAATATAATTATAAACCATCAGCTCCTCACCTATTCTATTCGTATTTCCTATGTGGAGCATTATTTAAACTTCTTTTCAACCTTTTCAATTTCTGTATTAAAATTCGTTAAATTGATGATTTGCATTCAAGAATTAACT
>JAJGOT010000125.1:517500-542500 GCA_022457155.1 Cladopsammia gracilis
CGAATAAACGCCGGGTCGAAAACGTCGTGTTTTAAATAAACGCCCCTGACGTTTATTCGAGGTACCGCCGTTTATTTCAAGTCCGGCGTTTATTTGAATTCGAAATTATATAACTGATAACTGTCAAAACATTGTATATTAATGGTTACGTTAAAGCCGCGTTCAACTGCCATTTTGATATAAATGAAAAAAACGTAACAATAGTCACTCTGCAGTCTCTATTTGGCTGGATTTTTTTGTCAAGCGGGCATTTTTTTTTATTCATAAATTTCGTCATCGTTATCATTCTAGGGGTCGTTCCATCATTTCCATCTGAGATGATGGTTTATACGAAAAGACAGACAAAAGTCTCATGGTCAAGAAACATCACTTGAATTTCTGGTTATAATTTTGTTACAGTTTATTGACTGATATTCTCTCCGAGACTTCTCGTTCCTTTTTTCATCAAGATATAATTGAGAAACATTTTGTTCAATTTAGCTTTTTGAATCAGGAATTTAGGAGTACGGGAACGTAAAATGTGATGGAAATGATGAATAATTACCACTGTTTAGAAAATGCCGGGCCTCGATTAAACGCCGGGTTCAAATAAACACGGGGTCCGTTAAGGCCCGTTTACACAGGCCATTTTTTTTGTGCAATTTTTGTCGCACTTGTCGATGCAATTTTTGTCGCGCGCAAGTTACATCTTCAAATCGCACGTGTAAACGGGCGGCGATTTCAGTGCGATTTGGGCGCGATTTGTCGCGCGATGTCGCAGAGGTTTCGAACATGATAGAAACCTGATGCAACTTGTCGGTGATTTTTGGGAAATCACAGCAAATCAAAGCAAATGTCGCACCCGAATCGCACAGGAAATCGCCGCTAGTTTTACACCGCATGTGTAAAAATCGCATGTGTAAACGGGCCTCTAGAAAATATACAGTATTCTCAAATTTTGTTTCAATCCTCCACTGACACAGCACCACAGTTTCTTTAGAAACTACCCCCCCCCCTCCCCCCTCCCCGCCACCCCCCCTCCCCTCCCCCATACAAAATTATCTAAGTACCCTAAAGTATCACCAAATAAACAGCTGAATAAACCAAACAAAAACTAAATTAGCTTACAGAATTATAAGACAGTAGCGATTGTTGATCAGCAGGAAAACCAAACACCGTCAGAGAGTTCAACCGCATAGTCATTTGGAAAAGCTCGTGCACTGAGACATTTAAAAACAGCGAAGGCTGAGGAAAAGAAAATGCGAATTTGCAAGCTTTTCTTTTTTTATCCTCTCCATTGTGCTTTTTTTCTGCTTTGAGCGACAAATACATTTTATTTTATTGATCCATTCGCCACTTTAGAAAAGAGATGGAAACTGGGCCGAGTGAACTTTCGCAACGACTTCTGGGACTGTTACTGAGGACAGAGACAAAAGAAGCGTCCCCTGTAACGATCCCAGAAGTCGTTGCGAAAGTTTGCTCGGCCCAGTTTCCTTCTTGTTTCTAAAGTGGCGAATAGACTGTAAATAAACCACTTCACAGAGATCACTGTTTAAAACCCACCGAACATGTTGCCAAAGTTCATCCCACCCAACCCACCGCCACCGCTTCCAGGCGGCGGAGCAGCTCCCGGGGGACCAAACTTCTCGTCCAGTTTATCGATGATGGTTTTCAGGTTTGGGTTGTTTCCGTATTTGGAGAGGTTCTCGGGGTTTTGACTGACGTCTTGGAAGGCTTGCATCGCCGCAGGGTCCTGAAGGTAGAATTATCCGGTGTTTAAAGGGAAAGTGCCCATCCGAAGTATCGAAATATTACATGCACATGAAAGTACTACTATCAGTTGCTATCATTTGAATGGTCACGCGGTTTCGTCCACAGACTCAAAAGTTAGAATCACCTTAAACAACATAATAAACAGTGCCACAGGGAAGTACTGCTCAGTAGCTTTCATTTGAATGGTTACACTTTAGGATTTCATCCACAGACTCAAAAGTTAGAATCACCTTGTACAGCATAATAAAGAGTACCACAGGAACGTACTGCTCAATAGCTTTCATTTGAATGGTCAGACTTTAGGATGTCCTCCACAGACTCAAAAGTTAGAACCACCTTGTACAGCATAATAAACAGTACCACAGGAAAGTACTGCTCAGTAGCTTTCACTTGAATGGTTACACTTTAGGATTTCATCCACAGACTCAAAAGTTAAAACCACCTTGTATAGCATAATAAACAGCACCACAGGAAAGTACTGCTCAGTAGCTTTCATTTGAACGGTCACACGGTAGGATTTCGCTTCATCCACTTTAGGATTTCATTCACAGTCTCAAAAGTTAGAACCACCTTGTGCAGCATAATAAACAGTACCACAGGAAAGTACTGCTCAGTAGCTTTCATTTGAATGGTCACACGGTAGGATTTCATCCACAGACTGAAAAGTTAGAACCACCTTGTACAGCATAATAAACAACACCACAGGAAAGTACTGCTCAGTTGCTTTTATTTGAATGGTTACACGGTGACGGTAGGATTTCGATTCATCCACAGACTCACAAATCAGGACCAGTACAGTATGCAGCATCATAAACAGTACCACAGGAAAGTACTGCTCAAAAGCTTTTCACATTTTAGGAGTTCATTCATAGGCTCAAAAGTTAGCCACATTACACGACTCGGGATTTTAATCTACGAATAAAAGGGACAACATTAACTGTATTCAATAAATACAAACCAACCTGAAATGCCGCTAGTAACTCCCTATCACTCAAGAGATCGTTCAAGATTGGTGTTTCTCCACCTAAAAAAGACCAGTGCAAGAATGGATTTTAAATAACAACAAAAGAACAGAGTCTTCACGAGCCGGGTAACCCACAATTTCTGGAGCATTAAACCCGGTTACCGTAGCATGAAGCGATTGAGAGAATTACTAATCAATCGCAAAGTTACATCTGGATATAGAGAGACCATGTGGAGCAAAGTCTTCCCTAAAGAAACATTAACAACACGATGGCAGACACCAAGGCTAGCTAGGACTCGAATCACCGATTTCAGATTTGACGTTCAAGGCTGGCGTTTACTCCTTCAGCAACAGTATGAGAGTTATATCAGTGTTAGAACGCATTGAAATTACAATTATGCTAAAAGAGGGGTTTCTTTCCAGCGCATAAACACTAAATCCCCACAAAATGTTAGAAAAGTTAAGTATCTAGGAAATTGAGGTGTTCTCAACTCTTTTAAAAGGAATTCCAATTCTATTATTAACAAATGGAAATAAATGTTTAGTGTACAAAGAAATGGGATAAAAAAGTTATGAATTATTGCCTATTTTCTCTTTTAAATCTTCCGCGCGCCGCCATTTTGATTTTTAATAGGTAATATGATTGCCGCTATTGTTAAGAAACGACGTTCTTTTCTATGCGAGAACTGAACAACCATTTCATGACATTAATATTCAAAATATTCGTATTCTGTCCCGTCTGACGCTGAAAAATTGTTTTAAAGTTTTCGGGAGAATCAAGAAGTTATTTGCAACAATGCAATGTCAGTTTTTTTAACAGTTATTTATAGCGATGACGTCAAGAGATTACGTCAAATCATTAATGTCACTACCGATATGGAAATAAAATACCAAATATAGATATATATGCGCATAGCTCACTAGTTTTCTAGTTTGAGCACTCTGGCATGGCTTAGATGTTACCACATGTGTGGGACATTTGGTTTTAAAGCTTTTGCTTTTAAAGCTATACCTCCATCCTAGCATCAGCACTGCACTGATGAGGCCCAGAAGGCCGAAACAGTACTGTCTGCAGTTATATATATATATATATATATATATATATATATATATATATATATATATATATATATATATATATATATATATATATATATATATATTTAATATATATTTATACTCGTATTTGTACTCGTATTGTTTCAAAAAGGAAGGGCTGTAAGTCACTTCATATAGTCCTACATATGATGGCCAATTTTGCACCAGACCATTTTTGGAAGCGGTAAAACCAGACTTACAGAAGATCAAGTACACATCTATTAGATCTGGGCAGTGATACGTCATCAGTATGGAATATTTCGAATCGCTCCTCAGACGTCCATTCACGATAAGACTGTTTTTACAAAAAACAATAAAACAACAAGAAGAAAAAAAAGTTGTCAAGTATCACCTGTGACTTCATCAGGTAATCCTTCAGCAAAACTGGCTCCGGGGAAACCTCCTGCACCCCCAGGGAAACCCCCTGGGGCGCCCCCAGGGAAGCCTCCAATACCCCTAGGGAAACCTCCTGCGCCCCCTGGAAAGCCTCCAGTCATCTGCCTCTGCAAAGTTAAAGCAATAGTAATTAAAGTGACACTGTCCCGCCGAAATGACAAAATTTCGCTAACCATTTTTTCATGTTATATCGACAAATGCCACCAAATATACAACTTAGGCTATGTTCACACTTGGTGCTCGAGCACGGTGCCCGAGTATGATTATCGCTGGGCACTAATGTGAGCACACCTTTTTTTTACAAGTACCCACGCCAGAATGCGGGCACGGGCAGTGTGCCCGAGTGCAAGGTCGAGACCTTGTCCTCGGGCACTAAAGTGGGTACCGGTTCTCAGTGTGCACGCGTTTTGCGTTAGTTCCGAGGCATTACACTTACAAACCACTGCTTTGCGTACCCACAATTCCTTGGTACACTCAGAATGTGAACATGTTGATATCTTGGGTACCCAGTGTCTGAACGCAGCACCATTTTGTGCCGGTACCCAGGCACTAGTGCTTCATGGGTGGGGTGGGTCTGATTGATTGTGAAGCGCATTTGTGAAGCGCATTTGAATATGTATATAGAATTTGCGCTATACAAATGCATATTATTATTATTATTATTATTATTATTATTATTATTATTATTATTATTATTATAAGTGTGAACATAGCCTTAATTGGTAGTTTGGAGATAAAGTGCAGGGCTGGGTTGTTCAAAGCACGATTAAGTTCAGCCAGGTCAATTTTGAATCCAGTTAAATAACTCAACAAATGAAAATGTTCGAAAGTTTTCTGCCCTTCAGTTTCGACTTAAACTTAAAAACATTCTTAAACAAAGAAATGAAATCCTCGCTAACTTTTAGAGGTGTCCGTATTAGAGAGGTCTCCGTAATAGAGAGGCGTCCGTAATAGAGAGGTGTCCGTATTAGAGAGGTGTCCGTATTAGAGAGGTGTCCGTATTAGAGAGGTGTCCGTAATAGAGAGGTGTCCGTAACAGAGAGGTGTCCGTAATAGAGAGGTGTCCGTATTAGAGAGGTGTCCGTATTAGAGAGGTGTCCGTATTAGAGAGGTGTCCGTATTAGAGAGGTGTCCGTAATAGAGAGGTGTCCGTAATAGAGCGGTGTCCGTAATAGAGAGGTGTCCGTATTAGAGAGGTGTCCGTAATAGAGTGGTGTCCGTATTAGAAAGGTGTCCGTAAGGAGAGGTGTCCGTATAAGAGAGGTGTCCGTAATAGAGGGGTGTCCGTATTAGAGAGGTGTCCGTAATAGAGAGGTGTCCGTAAGGAGAGGTGTCCGTAATAGAGAGGTGTCCGTATTAGAGAGGTGTCCGTAATAGAGAGGTGTCCGTAATAGAGAGGTGTCCGTAAGGAGAGGTGTCCGTAAGGAGAGGTGTCTGTAATGGAGAGGTGTCAGTAAGGAGAGGTGTCCGTAATAGAGAGGTGTCCGTAAATAGAGAGGTGTCCGTAATAGAGAGGTGTCCGTAATAGAGAGATGTCCGTAAGGAGAGGTGTCCGTAATAGAGTGGTGTCCGTATTAGAGAGGTGTCCGTAAGGAGAGGTGTCCGTATTAGAGAGGTGTCCGTAATAGAGAGGTGTCCGTATTAGGGAGGTGTCCGTAATAGAGAGGTGTCCGTTTTAGAGAGGTGTCCGTAATAGAGAGGTGTCCGTATTAGAGAGGTGTCCGTAAGGAGAGGTGTCCGTAATAGAGAGGTGTCCGTATTAGAGAGGTGTCCGTAAGGAGAGGTGTCCGTAATAGAGTGGTGTCCGTATTAGAGAAGCGTCCGTAATAGAGAGGTGTCCGTATTAGGGAGGTGTCCGTATTAGAGAGGTGTCCGTATTAGAGAGGTGTCGGTAAGGAGAGGTGTCCGTATTAGAGAGGTGTCCGTAAGGAGAGGTGTCCGTAACAGAGAGGTGTCCGAAACAGAGAGGTGTCCGTATTAGAGAGGTGTCCGTAAGGAGAGGTGTCCGTAACAGAGAGGTGTCCGTAATAGAGAGGTGTCCGTATTAGAGAGGTGTCCGTAAGGAGAGGTGTCATTAAGGAGAGGTGTCCGTAATAGAGAGGTGTCCGTAAGGATGGGTGTCCGTAAGGAGAGGTGTCCGTAATAGAGAGGTGTCCGTATTAGAGAGGTGTCCGTAAGGAGAGGTGTCCGTAATAGAGTGGTGTCCGTATTAGAGAAGTGTCCGTAATAGAGAGGTGTCCGTATTAGGGAGGTGTCCGTATTAGGGAGGTGTCCGTATTAGAGAGGTGTCCGTATTAGAGAGGTGTCCGTAATAGAGAGGTGTCCGTATTAGGGAGGTGTCGGTAAGGAGAGGTGCCCGTAATAGAGAGGTGTCCGTATTAGAGAGGTGTCCGTAACAGAGAGGTGTCCGTATTAGGGAGGTGTCCGTATTAGAGAGGTGTCCGTAAGGAGAGGTGTCCGTAACAGAGAGGTGTCCGTAATAGAGAGGTGTCCGTATTAGAGAGGTGTCCGTAAGGAGAGGTATCCGTATTAGAGAGGTGTCCGTAATATTGAGGTGTCCGTAATAGAAAGGTGTCCGTAAGGAGAGGTGTCCGTAATAGAGTGGTGTCCGTATTAGAGAAGTGTCCGTAATAGAGAGGTGTTCGTATTAGGGAGGTGTCCGTATTAGAGAGGTGTCCGTAATAGAGAGGTGTCCGTATTAGAGAGGTGTCGGTAAGTAGAGGTGTCCGTAATAGAGAGGTGTCCGCATTAGAGAGGTGTCCGTAATAGAGAGGTGTCCGTATTAGGGAGGTGTCCGTATTAGAGAGGTGTCCGTAAGGAGAAGTGTCCGTAACAGAGAGGTGTCCGTAATAGAGAGGTGTCCGTAATAGAGAGGTGTCCGTAATAGAGAGGTGTCCATATTAGAGAGTTGTCCGTAATAGAGAGGTGTCCGTATTAGAGAGGTGTCCGTAATAGACAGGTGTTCGTATTAGAGAGGTGTCGGTAAGGAGAGGTGTCCGTAAGGAGAGGTGTCCGTAATAGAGAGGTGTCCGTAAGGATGGGTGTCCGTAAGGAGAGGTGTCCGTAAGGAGAGGTGTCCGTAAGGAGAGGTGTCCATAAGGAGAGGTGTCCGTAAGGAGAGGTGTCCGTAATAGAGAGGTGTCCGTAAGGAGAGGTGTCCGTAATAGAGAGGTGTCCGTAAGGAGAGGTGTCCGTAATAGAGAGGTGTCCGTAAGGAGAGGTGTCCGTAATAGAGAGGTGTCCGTAAGGAGAGGTGTCCGTAAGGAGAGGTGTCCGTAAGGAGAGGTTTGCCTTATTTTGTCTCTTAAGTTAATATTTTTTTGCTTTCATCACTTTTGGCGATTTTTTTCTTCCTATTTAAGATAATAAGGCAAGCTTAAAGATGAATTACAGTCCGTACTGCGCAATCTCAGCTCGGCAATGTTTGTGACTCACAAACAAGGAACGTTTACTCGCGAAAATGAAAATTACGGGACAAACTTACCTTTTCCTTCATTATTAACCCTATTCGGCCTGGGCTTTTTTTTGAGTTTCTGAGCCTGGGGGGCGACAATGAAACTTTGAGGGTGCATAGTACGTCTAAAACTGCCTCCTTTGCGGTCCACACAATGGAGCGATGACGTCATATGACGTAGTTCTTAGGTAATTAGTTATACGGCCGCCATCTTGGATCCGCCATCTTGGATTTCTGAATTTTTTTGAAAACCTCTTAAAAACCGTCCAAATTAACTCAAAATTAATCAAAACCAATAAATAAACGCTAAATGACGTAAAAATATAAAAAATATACCAATAAACATTGTTTTTCTTCATTTAAAGGTATAAATATGCAAATTACAAAACAACATGGCTGTCAAAATCTTGTTACCATGGAAACATCAAGTCACGTGATCAAAAAATTGCCATATGAAATTGTTGCCAAATAAATTTCAGGAAAAGTCACAAAGTTTGATGGCGTTTGAATACATATTAAAGAAGTTACGAATGTTGAAAGTTAGCGCGGGCACACCCCCCCCCCCCCCCCCCCCCAGGCCGAATAGCATTAACGTCAGATATCCTTGCCAAACAATAATAATAAGTAAAAGAACCCCAAAGTTTTCCCAAGCCGACGTTTCAGCTCATCGAGCATTCGTAAACACAACGGCCGTAATGGCGGACTGACGGTTTACTCCCATTTACTCCATGTATGCTATTTAATACCGAAGTGTAACATATCAACAAATTCAAAACCAAAAATGAAAACAAACCCCGAGATTGCGCAGTGCGGACTGTAATTCAGCTTTAAGGCAAGGCAAGCTCCTGGCCATAATCATGAAAACACGATATATATAGTTGACGGAAGTACATATCAGCATCTATTATTAAAGGACTCGGTAAAACATAGCGTAAATAACTTTTTCAGCGCATGATTTTGATTGTTTCTTTGTCTCATTCTTTGTTTTTTACTCATAATGACATTATTCACTTTTTCCGTTCTAACAGTTTATAGATACTGTAGTTCATTTACCTTTGATTTATTTTGTTCATCAACAGACCTGCTCCTTAAATCCACCAGCGTCTTGTTCTCCTTATTGATCTTTTTTTATGGTTAGGTTAAGTAACGTATCATTATCATCATAACCTTTTAAATTTTAAGGCAATATAAAATATTAGTTAAAACATTATAAGATCTTCTTCAGTTACATACCGTAGAATTACGAAAGAAGCGGCTCCCTGAAAGTAACGGCTACCCGAAAGTAGCGTTAATTTTCGGACCTTTCTTTTTATTCCCGAAAGTAACGCCTCACCCGAAAATAACGCCCTACCCGTAACGGTAACGAAAGTAACGGTCCTCACCACCCGAAAGTAACGGTCCAATTAAAAATACCATACTGGGGTCTGACGTCTCCATGCAGATGGAATAGCTTAGCGTTTAACTGTACAAGAATGCCGAGGAATGCCGAAGAATACCGAATACCGAAAAATGCCAAAGAATGCCGAGGAATACCGAAGAATACCGAAGAATGCCGAGGAATGCCGAAGAATACCGAAGAATGCTGAGAATGCCGAGGAATACCGAAGAATACCGAAGAATGCCGGGGAATGCCGAAGAATCAACGAGAAAGAGAAAATTAAAGTGACATCATACTTATCCCGCGGTTGTGTTTATCATCATTTTTTTTTCAATTATTCACGTATTTTAGGTACCCGAAAGTAACGGCTGCCTGAAAGTTGCGGTCCCTTACGCCTGCTAATTCCGAAAGTGACGGGGGCCGCTACTTTAGAACTCTACGGCATCTGACATGTAAGAGTTAGCTGAATTTTTACAAGTACATATTCTGTATGCTTAAAAGGAACCCACCAACGCAGACTGTTATGAATATATAGGTCGTAAAAATCATTTTATGCTTACTGTTTTTGCTGATGATTTGCAAATTACTGTAAAGTTTTATTTTAGAGCTCAATGGAACAACCATCGGTATAAAATTGAAATGATTATATGGAATGATTATATCGGATGATTTTAAATGCTATTGCAAGTCTATCATGTCTGTTTTGCAGGTTAAACTATCAAGAACTATTTTCAAAATATTTATCCCAGTAAATATTTCGAATGTATCTGCCCTGAAAATATGGTAACAGAAAAATCCAAAAGGATACTGCTAATCCTTTGTCACACCAGTCTATGGCTTCGTCATAGCGTCGCAACTGCAAATACGCATGCGCTCCTATAAAAGAAAACGATTTTTTAACTCTCCTCTGCAAAGTTAATTAATTATCTGTGTTTGGTTCCATTTTAGACGTTCTGAGATAGCGAGGAGCGAAGGGAACATATGATACCGTTTGCTGTTCATTATCATGCAAATGCACTATATCGATTTCATTTATAAAAATATACCGTTAAGTTTACTTTCTTAATCGACAACCAGTACTCGTTTTTGTTTTTATGAAATCCATAATTAAGGACTTTTTCCATGAACACTTACATTCACCAACACTTACAGGCAACCGTGCACATAGAGGGACACTATTTACTGCTAAGACAAATAATGTGGCTTTCTATTACACAATTTTCCGCTCGCAATTTTCCCTTCCCCTCGTTCTCCACAATCTGAATCTAAATCTGAGCCTGAATCAAGTTTACTTTTCTCAACCCTTCAACTCTCAAGAGTACCAACGATGAAAATTCAAACAAAATCCTAGATTTTATACCTTGTAAAATATTGAAAAACAAATGGTACCATGCAAAAGTACTGCCGAAGAGGTTTCATTTAAATGATCACACGATAGGATTTCGTCCACAGAATCAAAAGTTAGAACAAATGGTACAATGCAAAAGTACTGCTGAAGAGGTTTCATTGGAATGGTCACACCATAGGATTTCATAAACAGACTCAAAAGTTAGAACAAATGGTACCATGCAAAAGAACTGCTGAAGAGGTTTCATTTGAATGGTCACACCATAGGATTTCATCAACAGACTCAAAAGTTAGAACAAATGGTACCATGTAAAAGTACTGCTGAAGAGGTTTCGTTTGAATGGTCACATCATAGGATTTCGTCCACAGACTTAAAAGGTAGAACAACGCCACATGTCTTCATACTTGACTCTGGCAGTGAAAGGGTTAAGATTGCCATTTTCCCGTTATCTGTTTCTTACGGAGTCAATTGTGATGTTTTCTAAGACATTCTGCTGCATAAGTTAAGAACAAATGAATGCATGCCAATGCAAGAGTTCAATGGGTTAAAAGCCGCAAAGAGCGATGCAAAAAAAAACTTACCTTTTTCCATTGCTTTGATGTAAGTTGGTTGTAAGTCAAGGGCAATTTTTGCATCTGTAATCGTGTCCTGATAATTCCCTATATAAAAACACAAAATAGAAGACAAGAGCGAATAAGAAAATTTGCTTAAAACAGACAAGTAGCTTTCTCGGAACCTTATCATCATCATCACCACCATCATCATCACCATTCGATCGTCATCATCATCATCATCATCATCATCATCATCACCTGTATTTGCATTTTAGAACAACTGTTGAAATTATCGGATCAATACGTGTAAAACTACATGTAAATCTAATTAAGAGCCAAAAACGTCTCACCCTGATTAAAATGAGCTGTTGCCCTGTTGCTGTACAGCTTGGCATTCAGTTCGTCGTCTTTGCAGTTCACCTGTAGTCCCTCCGTGTAGAAGTGTTTAGCTTTGCTGTAATCTTTTTTTTTGAACGCATCGTTACCTTCATTCTTGTATGCATCCGCCATGGCTAATTAACATGAAACAATAAACACTTAATGACTGGTCCCGAGGGAAACAGTGAATTTTGTTTCCCGAGAATCGGGAAACAAAATTCACTGTTTCCCGAGGGATCAGTCATTAAGTGATTTGTTATATAACAACAAAAAAAAAAAACACAACACAAGACAGTTTGAAAAACGCGCCGAGCACTCCATCCATCATAATCATGCCACCTTTTGTCACGGTCTGATCACGGTCTGATCACGTGCGCTAGCGGGCAACAGTGCAATGTTACCCTCTGACATCAAAATTGTTGCCCGCTTTCGCAAATGTTGCCCGCTCAGCACAATTGGCGGGAAAAAGTTTGTTTGTTAGATGTCATGTGACGATGAATCAACCAATTAACACGCGCGTTGTATTGACAAAAACTCCAGCTATATAACAACAGTTAATATAAAAGTAATACAAAAATCCGCATTACGTTTTATTAATATGTATTTTAATTAATTACTTTTTGTCTTTTATTTGAAACTATAATTCTCGCGTAATCATTAATTTTATATAGAAAGCAATAGGGTAACTTTCTTTACAAGTTGACAAACTACTATTTCATTAGAACCTTAATTTCGGGGGTTCCCATATGAAACGGACGGGAACATTCGTCGGAAAGCTGAGTATGAAAAGAGCCTTTGAAATGAAACAAGCGGCGCATGTCACACTTATTATTTATTTATTTTATTACAAGCAACCTTGTCACAATGACCTTTATATTGGAGTTCCATCCTGTGGTTTAACCGCGGAAAAACGAGAGAAATTTGCAAAAGTTAAGCAAAGTACTTTAAAGTTAAGGTTGTCATTTTCACTGTTTAAAGTTTAATATATTGCCAATACACTGTCAATTTACCAAACATTTTAAAAGTTTACTAAAAAAGTTCTAAAGCGTTTAAAAACTGTGAGCTGCAGAATTGTCGGCGCCATTTGCCAACATAATTTTGATCAGGCGCAAAGAGTTTTGATCAGTTTTCAACGGAAAAAAAACCTCATCATTTTGAGAAAAATTAAAAGATAGTAACGTCAACTAATTTATTTATACATCCTTGCCCATATTTTCATTTAATATTAAATAAAATCCGACTTAAAAAAACGAAAAACGCCTCGGACGTTTGACCGCGGTTGATCCTGTGGTAGGGGTGGAGGGACGTAACATTATTATAACGTTCACAATATCACAACATTCGCGAAAGTATAAAAACTGTGTGACTTACGTTTTCTTGCAATGCTTCGAGACCTTATTATTAATTTGCATCTTTTGTAATCGATATTAAAAAAATCCTGCCCGGAGTATAAGGCGATTATAGATAATATTAGGTATGCTCCAAATAGCTTTTTGTTTCTCACCTTTTTTCAGCTTAGCATTCAGTTCGTCATCATTGCAGTTGACATTAATTCCATCTTTATAGAACTGTATGGCGTTGCTGAAATCTTTTCTTTCGCACGCATTATCACCCTCAGTCTTGTACACTTCTGCTATAGCTAAACATAACAAATTGAACCATTGTATATAAAAACAAAGTTAGTTCAAAACAGGCTTGTGGCTTTTAATTTGTTACCAGACGCGAGGTTTTATACAGGAAGGCACGGAGAGCGGTTCCAAGCCCTAAGGCCAGGGCCGGTTATTTAAACGAAATTTATACGTATTATTAGGTATGCTCCAAATAGCTTTTTGTTTCTCACCTTTTTTCAGCTTAGCATTCAGTTCGTCATCATTGCAGTTGACATTAATTCCATCTTTATAGAACTGTATGGCGTTGCTGAAATCTTTTCTTTCGCACGCATTATCACCCTCAGTCTTGTACACTTCTGCTATAGCTAAACATAACAAATTGAACCATTGAATTTAAAAACAAAGTTAGTTTAAAAAATGGCTTGTGGCTTTTAATTTGTTACCAGACGCGAGGTTTTATACAGGAAGGCACGGAGAGAGTTCCAAGTCCTTAGGGCCGGTTATTTAAACGAAATTTGTACGTATTATTAGGTATGCTCCAAATACCTTTTTGTTTCTCACCTTTTTTCAGCTTAGCATTCAGTTCGTCATCATTGCAGTTGATATTAATTCCATCTTTATAGAACTGTATGGCGTTGCTGAAATCTTTTCTTTCGCACGCATCATCACCCTCAGTCTTGTACACTTCTGCTATAGCTAAACATAACAAATTGAACCATTGTATTTAAAAACAAAGTTAGTTTAAAAAATGGCTTGTGGCTTTTAATTTGTTACCAGACGCGAGGTTTTATACAGGAAGGCACGGAGAGAGTTCCAAGCCCTTAGGGCCGGTTATTTAAACGAAATTTAGACGTTGTTTAACAAAAGCGCGGTATAAACCAATTTCAATCTCGCCAACCCTAATATTAAAGCGTTATTTACTGTAGACAGTGTGAAGAGGACATAAAACACAGGCTACAAAGATATTTATATACCAAAAACGACCAAATTATAAACCGAGATGTGGAGGTCCATTTATTGTCTTTTAAAAACCGCGATCCAAGTTAGAGTTCGTTTTCAAAAAAATAACCTGCCCATACCCTTTCATATATCACATACTTATTATCACCAAAACTGTACCCTTACATATGCCGCTTGAAACGAAAATCGCACCCCTTCCTTCCTTCCTTCCTTCCTTCCTTCCTTCCTTCCTTCCTTCCTTCCTTCCTTCCCTCCCTCCCTCCCTCCCTCCCTCCCTCCCTCCCTCCCTCCCTCCCTCCCTCCCTCCCCTCCCTCCCTCCCTCCCTCCCTCCCTCCCTCCTTCCTTCCTTCCTTCCTTCCTTCCTTCTTTCTTTCTTTCTTTCTTTCTTTCTTTCTTTCTTCTTTTGTTGTGTCAGTGACAACTAAATTTTGATAAGGTAATTTGGCCAACGTAAAGAAATTCAAAAGCTGACGTTGAAGCTCCTTAGGGTGGCCAATTTACCTTGTTATCAACAAACCCAAATTTTCATATTCAAAGTATAACCCACCCTCAAAACAATGAACCTTTCGTAATCTTTACGTTGCGATTTTTGCCTAAATGTTGCAACCCTTCCCTATACATAGATTTAGTTAATAGCCCATTAACTTTAAGGCGTATTTTGGCAACCTTTAACAAAATATCAATTTTCGCTATCCTATCCTATACTGCGAGCATCGAAAAGGCATCCCTTTTGGGCAGAGACCTCTATGTTCTATTTGTCATAACATTAATTCCTATATAAATGGTACTGTTCGCAATATAACAAAAAATAACGAAAGAGAAACAAACACTTCCTTTTCGAACACACAGGAAGCCGCTTAACCTTTAATGTCACTAGATTATTTGAGTGCAAATAAAACCTTCGTGATTCATTGCTATTTATCGCTTGGCTACTTTGAAAGATGAACCCGTATTACTCAATGTGTATTTTTTTTTTTATAATAAATTATAAAAAAAACCTTCCAGGAGAATCAGATGATCAAAAATAACATTATTTTTTTTCGCTTTCTTAGTTGTCCTTCTCACCTCTTTTAGTGTCATCGTCAAATTCCGTTTGTTCCTCTGCTGGAGGCGTGTCCTCGCTTTCATGTTTGGCTTCGATTGGACTCTCCGCCATGTTTGATGATATCTGGCACACGTGACTCGGAATAAATATCTACCAGAAGAGAAAAAAGTTCAACTCGATCGTAAATTTTTTCGTGTTAATTATCACCTTGAACGTTTTTGCGGGAACTGGTACTTTAAAGGGTAATGCCACTTAATTTTAATATCACTTTGACGAAGGACCAGCGCTCAAAACATCATTTTTTCAATAAATTATCTTTACTATTCCCACCCCCCCCCCCACCCACCGACGCTGCACTACTCATCCCATTATTCATTTATTTACGTATTTCCGTTATGTTATGATTGAGACTATCCATGGTTTAATTCAGATGATTATAAAATCATCCACTTCAAATTGTTATAATTTCGCCAGTCATGAACAAACGGTATGCCATGGACAAAGGAAGTAAACATGTTATTCCATGTTTACACACACATACAGTGTGTGTGTGTGTGTGTACAAACACACACATACAGTGCGTATATACATACAATGTGTATATCATGGACAAAAGGAATTAAACATGTTATTCCACCTAAAAGCGACCACAGAACAAAGAAGATTTTATAGTCTTGCATACATTACTTCAAAAAATGTCTTCCTGGCGAATCTATTATTTAACAAGAAATCCGGGTACTGTATTAAAGTTTTTACCATTGTCTCTGCCACGTCAATTTCGAAATCAACGTACGTAGATTTCATTTTAAAATGAATTTTATATAATTTGGCATATTTTTAAACTACCGTGCATGCCCTGCACATAAATACTGGGGTCAATTCAATAAAACTTTTAGAAGTGTAATTTACAAGTGTAGCTATTGTTTTCAACCTCTGAAACAATGGCTACACTTGTAAAAGTTTTATTGAATTTGGGCCTGGTCGTACTACAGTGAAAATCAAAATTAGCCGGAGCAAAATGACATAAAAACAAAAACATTCCACAAAAAGCGTGTCCCAACGGTGCGGTTTCTTTTGTTTTCCTCGATTTTTGCACGGGCGGATTTTTGTTTTTGACTGTAGTGCGACCAGGCCCTTAACCTCTAGTCCCAGAGATCGTCAACTCATTAATAATTCAAACCATGAGCGTGACAGTGTTTTGGAAACCTTATCTTAATTTGCATAGATTTTGGCGATTTTATTCCTTCATTTTCTCTGTATTCAATGATCAGGTTGAGAAGCTATATCAAACACTCGAAAGAGTGTTTGATCCGGTTTCCAAACACCTCGAAGACGGTCGAAACAACAAACAAAAAACTAGGCGTACGCTATTTACAAATGTCGATGAAGCATTCTTCCCAAAAGAAAATCAAACCGCGAAGCGGAGATCAGTTCGTAATATTTTTGACAACTAACCTGCCTAAGTAAAACCAGCCAACCAAGGGATGCTTTACAGACCTTCACAAGTTGAGTAGCATTTCCGAATCATAGATTCGGGTTTTCGAGAAAACCAAATTTCGACCGAATATATCTTTTGATGACGTGACCCACAAATAAAACATGCGATATAAGAAATCGAAACGGTTTTAGTTTCTGACCTATTTTTAGAAGAAATTTAAAAACTGATGACGTTTCTTCTGTTGACCTTCCTGTTGAACTTCTTGTTGAAGAAACGTCTTCCAGCAGTGTTTAAAAAGAAAAGAAAATATAATATTGTTTCTGATCGAAAACTGACGGCGAATTTCAAATTATTTTTTCCTTGCGTGACCATAAGCTTGAACTATGCCTGTCATAGCCTCGTTACAGCATATGGATGAACTTATCGGGAACTTAGCCAAATTTGACTGCCACATATCTAATTTTCTTTAAGACTTTTTTTACCATCACATAATGCATTACTATTCGCAACTATTTAATGTTTCATCTCCACAGCCAAACACTCAAACCTACGAGAATATGCATCAGCACAGTCGGTTGATGAATCCTCCATTTTAAAATATAAGGCTCTTCGATCCACCGGTTCTTTCGTACGGTGACGACCTTAGATTTACAGTATTTTACAATTGAAACTGGGATGTGTCTTGATTTTTTGTTTTGACCGTTTTTTGGAATGAAAGGGTAAATAAACGAGTAATGAAATTCAACCAATCGAGTGTTATATATGGACAGACATTTTTACATATACAACGATTATGTACTGCATACTTCATGTTATACGTACCTGATTTTAGCTCAGTTTGCCACGTGAACACACGCGAAATATTAGGAAATTACACCACCAATACGGCTATCATTAGTATGTGAGATTCACAACTAACCTAAGAAAAGACGCCACATTATCTGCACTGTTACTAACGCACGGTTGTGCCGTGACTCGCAAACGGAAGTCGAAGTTGTTCCGTGCATAATTTATAACTCGGGTTTTTTCCCTAATTCCTAGAAATCACAACCGGAACAATATTTACGACATCGCAAAAGAAAGCTACAGGCAATCGATGAGGCTTAAGGGATGGACCATTAGAACAGTGATGGGGGGGGGGGGGGGGGGGGGGGTGGACTTTGGGAGAGGCAAGAAATTTTTTTTGTCCACCTAAGGTGGAAATCTTTTTTTTTTTTCACTCGATGGCTGGAATATTTTTTTTTTAATAGTCTATTTTTTAATTGTCCTTGGGCAGATTTTTTTTTGCGATAATGCGTGGGAATTTTTTTCCCCTTAATAATTTACTGGAAAAAAATTTTTTGTTTATGCTTTTTCTCAAAAACAGACTTACGCGACCGTTTGCACAGTACATTTAGACCGTGCAAAAGTTCACAAAAACAACTTTTTCTCCGTCTAGAATAATTAGTACGACTAATTTGCAAATAAAATACACCTGCTGCTTATAGAAATTGTCCGAGAAACTGATTTGGAAATCAAAATTGCAAAAAATACACAAACATATTTGCATAAGACCACGCGAGTGGAGTTTACAACTATAAAATCCAAGTCTTGTTTTGTTTTGTTTACATAAAATCGCTTTTCAACCTATGTAATGAATGAACAAACACATAAAAATGGACAACACAATCGTCTTTCGAAAAATTTTATTCAAATCTCCATAAGTTTATGTTTAAAAGCAAAACGCGAAGCATTAAGAGCTCATCGAGGCCGAGATGTCTCCGATGAAAGAAATCAAAACAACTGAATTTAAGGAGGCTCGTACCCATTTCTCAAGTCCATACCCTTTCAATTTTAATGGGCCATATCTTTTGTTGTAGCGCATGAAAAGTCAAGCCACTTTTATGTAAGGGTTATTGAGCACGTTGCTTCGTTGAGTAGAAAGAGGGAGAGAGAAGAAAATGTATGAGCAGTACTCGTGCTCTCACCATGGTCCAACTGCTCGCCTTCAGTTTCGGGGATCAATGGGCATGAATGTCGGTGTGTTTTCCAAGGGAAACCGGCGGAAAAATATTCAGGTCAAGTGTAATGCGAGACGTCATACATTATTGAAGACCCGAACTAAATCAACGTACGATTCCATTGAATAATGTTATCAAAATGGAATTTTGGAGTGATTTTAGAATACCCGGCCACTTTAGTTATTTTCATATCCCTGGACGAGTTATATGAAAACAAAATAATCCATTCTTAAGCCTGCCGCACACTTGAGGAAAGTGCTGAGCAAAATTCCTCGCGAGGCAGTTAGCTCGAGTTTGAAATCACGTGAGCTCGCCATGCAATTTTATTGGCTAATCGATTAATTTGGCTCAGCCAGATTCTCGCGGCGCCCGCACACGATGAGGAATTTGTCTCACGAGGCAAAAAATATCAAACACGACAGATATTGGCCTCGCGACCTCGCGAGGGGAAAATCTCCAACGCACACTTGAGGAAACAGCTGAGCTAACTGCCTCGCGAGGAATTTTGCTCAGCACTTTCCTCAAGTGTGCAGGCTTTATTCAACAAGATACAAATGAGTGGCCGGGTATTCTTCAGTTAAGCCAAAATATTGACTAATGTCACTGTGTTTTCCTTGTTAAGCCCAATTTTGTCTTCCCGTTTGTGTTATTTTATTATTAGGGGACTAAGGCGAGGGGAAATACGACGACGGGATTATGACAAGGGGAATATGGAGGGGGGAATATGGCGAAAGGAATATACAATGTACAATCCTTTGTTTTGCAGTATTGTTATCAGCTTTTGTTTTCAGCCCCGCCTCTTCTCTGCCGTTACAGAGCTTTAAGGCTGGTTCTCATATAATCGTCCCGGTCGTCCGAGTCGTTTCAAAAGTTTTTTGCAAACGACTCAGACGATCGGGACGACTCAAGCGATTTCGGTTCTCATATGATCGTCCCGGTCGTCTCGAACGTCAATAGCGCAGTCGTAAACTGTGTCCGACAACATGTTTTGGGCAATAATACGATCGCCTCAGTCGCCCCGGTCGCCTGAGAGTAGTTCTCATATAATCGTCCCAGTCGTCCGGATAGAACACAGTTCTATCCAAGCGACCGCGATCGTCCCAGTCGTCCGGATCGTTTGCGATCGTCCCGGGTCGTCTCAGAAGTGTTCTCATATAATCGTCCCGGTCGCCCGTACACTTTTTGAAACGACTCGGACGACCGGGACGACCCGGACGATTATATGAGAACCAGCCTTTACTATAATCAAATCAGCAGAAGAAAATGATTTCATTCGTAAACTGGTATTGCATGCGCAGGATATAGTCACCCATTTTTGGCGTGTGGCTTGGGTTCCAGCGAAAGCAAACCGACTCGAAGTTCTATTGGATTGACGGCACTCCACTAGACGGGGGGTATACGAATTGGGCACCGAACGAACCGAACGACCACAAGAAAATAGAGGATTGTGGAGTTATGTTTGGCAACGACTCAGGAACGTGGAATGATTATTCCTGCACCACCTGGCCAGGTCCGAGCAGTAATCCAGTCATTCTTTGCCAGAAATCGCATTGAGGCGGCAGATCGTTCAAAATGGGTTTTTCGCTGTTACGTTGCCCATTTACTGAAAACGTCTCTTTCGTTTAGGTGTAATTGTAATCAATGGTTATAGTGTGATATCGATTAACGTTTTTTACATCTGCATGTTGTTTCACATGCATTTCGATTGCATGTACTCACGAATAAAAAACGAAAATGTTGTAATTCCAATTGAACGCGTTTTTTATGCAAATTACAAAGATTAATTCTCAGCAAGAAAAACAGTATTTCCCAATAGCATAAAATTGTTCCCGCAAAACAAAAGAAACGCCCAACCGCAAAATTAACTGACTTGCTCAAAAATGTATTGCCACACGGTAACCTATAAAGTAATGTAACTCGAGAATAGGACAATTTTGAAATAGTTGAACTCAGTAAAGGGGCCAATTTAAAATAACGCATTGATTTTTATTTGTAAGATCGCGACATTCGCTCGATACTTTGTCAAATTATATTTTTAGTTATTCAAAAAATCACTAATATTTCATAAGCATATGAGCCAAACAGCCAATCGTCGCTTAAAGTAATCATATTGTCCTAACACTTTTGGTCGCTCCGGAACCAAGTGAGCTGTCAAGACAGCATGGAGACGTTGGTTGAGAGAAATTCGATTGCAGTGCAACAGCGCTGTATTGCAAATTTGAGGTATATAGATACTGGATAACGGCGTGGATTATTTTATCTTGACAACGGTTATGACTCATTAAGAGTCGATCCTTAGAAAGAACAAAAGGTATCGCAGAGTCGATCCTTAGAAGGAACAAAAGGTATCGCAAGCAAAACCAGGATTCTTCAGTTAGTAGCAACATTTTTCTTTGAAATAAACAATGATACATTTATTACATGCATGTATAGTTAAAAACACCTTTCGGGTCGTACAGCGGTCCGACGGCTAGGCCATGCTGATGATCGAGTCTTTACAAGGACGAAACAGCTGTCCATGGCTGCCACTGCCGGGGTGATATGGCTGTGCTCATTCGTAAGGTATTGGCCATACCGCTTTCAGACGGCCTAGTTAAAAACCTATTAGAACCGATTGGAATAAGTACCTTGCACTTGGTGCCAACATTCAAACCTGACTCCTGGTAAGGCTTAGTTTCTAGAGGGAATCGTTGGTGTTAACCGTTAGCCCTCAAATGGCTTTAAATTTACAGCGGTTATAAAACAATAAACACACGACCCAATCTTCAACATAAGCAGTTTGAAATAACTATGTCACGTATTTTAAATATCACTTTTAAAATTCAAAACACATGTTTGGGTAAATGCAAACCTGAACATAATGGTTCAGTTTTTTTAAAAACTAATCTACTGCTGCACTCAAATTTGAAATAAATGTTTTTGGCTGCAGTTGTCCAGGAAATGGTTTCAACTATAAAAAATTGCAACGTTAAAATCACCATGGCCTTGCTCCTTTAATGTGTGGGTTAGGGGCTTCATTACTCAGAAAAAATGTTTGTTTATTTGCGATCGCCTTTGCACATAGAATGGAACTGAATCGAAATTTAGTACATAGATATTCTATTTGTCCATCAGGGCCCGGTTGTTCGAAAGCCGGTTAACGCTAACCCAGGATTATAACTTAACCGAGGATTGAATTTCTCTTGTTAGAAATGTTTTCAAAAGCTAATTATAAGTTACATGGAAAGACAAGTCAGAGACGAAACTAAAGGGCAAAAATACTTTGGAAAAATCTCCATTGATTAATTATTTAACTGGAATCAAAATTGATGGTAACCCTGGGTTAGCTTAACCGCGCTTTGAACAACCCAGCCCAGGTCCTAAAAGTGCACCTTAAAAATGTAAGTGTATCAACAGTTTTGCAGCCAATTGTATATCGTTTGCAGACTGCTTTTACGTTACTGCACTTAGCTACTTAATCTTCCCTTAATATACTAGTGATTAATACAAACATTTTGCCCAACTATGTAGCTATAGAGGTACATATAACCTCAGGTGTTAACTTGTGTTTCCTCTAATTTAATTAAACAAAAATTGCGGATCGTGATTTGAACCATTTTTGTGACAAATCTGACCAATAGCAACAACCACAAAACACGCCTTTAAAAATATAAAGGGGGATTTATCCTCTATGATATATCTTAACAATGTAAAAATTAATCATCAAATACCTTAGTACATGACATTTTTGGTGGCTCTGAGTTTGAGTAAGTATTTTAGCCGACTTTTTGTTTCTTTACTATCCGGCATAATCTAAGCAGATTACTGAATTTCAAAGCAGTTTCTGCGTATACATTGAATATACCTTGTCAGAGTTGTTAATGGTGTTTGTGATTTGTGAGATTGTCTTGCAATGTCTACATACTTTGGCCTACAGATGCTAATGATCATGATATACTGGGATCAATAGCAAAAGAAAAAAATCCCATCAGTGACTAACACAAAAACTTCGCTATTGCAAACCATCCTAGATATCCTAAATATGCTAAACAAACTCCAAAGCGGGTGGGGGCGAGGAGGTACTCCCTTATTTAAGCTATATGGTATGTGCCTTCCCAAATGGTATAGTTTTTCAGCCGTTTTGGTTTGACAACGTTTATAGATATTGATCATTTGGTCTAAAATTGGATCAGGCCTGAAAACGGGTATGGATTTTAGAGGTCATGTCTGAAGACGGGTATGCATAATAGCGTAGTTTGGTCTGAAATAGGGTCAGTACTTGGAAAACCGGGAGACACACCCCACCCAAAATTTCGAAGAGCACCCGCCCCGCACCCCGGAACAAACTTCGTCCAAAATCGAATTATATCGCTTGTAACTCCCCCCCCCCCTCCCCTTCGTTTAAACCGCTGCCCAAATGAAACGAAGGCTCTGTGGACGAGAATGTTATTCACAGCTGCTACAAAGTGTGGCCAAATTAACTGCACGTATACGTACAGGTTCTCGTCAAACCATTAAGACCTAGAAGATTTGCTTTTTATTTCTTGCGTGCATTTAGCTTCATCATCATCGTCATCATCATCATCATCATCATTATCTTTACTTGAGCATGGCAGGGGCGGATCCAGGATTTTTCTTAGGAGGGGGTGCACCTCTAAGGAATGACGTAACTGAAGGGTGACGTAAACAAATTTTAAAAGCGAACAACGCAGACTAGGTCATCTCAGGGGGGGGGGGGGGGTGCGCACCTCCTGCACCCTCCCCCTAGATCCGCACCTGTATGGTATTACAATGGTTAAATGGCTTTCAAGTAAGCCGTAATCTACCAGCTTACATACTACTACGTTACATACGTCAGCTTACATACTGAATTTCTATGTCTTGACTACTTCACTGCGTATCTTTTACGAATCGTTCACAAGGAAACCAGCCACTAACAACGCCCCTACTATCATGGATATCATCAAGTACCAACGTGATGCTGTCGCACTCCGCATCGCCTCAGACCTAACCACATATACAACACGAACACGATCTTGACATGGAACAGGACACTGACCCAAGGATATTGGTGTTTGGGTTTCTTCATCGTCAGGAGACTTTCCTAAATATCAAAGAAATCTTGTAAATTAAGGTGCTTTTTCTTAACCGTGAAATAGATTCTGGAGTATAATACTCCATAACTCTCTCTGACATTGACTATATATTGACTATATATTGACAGATTTGTCTGTTTAGAAATGTAAAGCGCGTGCGAGCCATTAATTCTTAGAGTTCTCATTCTTGTAAATACTGATATTTTACCGTGTATAAATAAAGTTTTACATTACATTACATTACATTTACATCTCCTCTCTCCCCTCCAATGGGAAGAAAGCAAAAACCGTTCCAACAAATTTGACCGATATTGTAGGTACTAGACAACGTCATATCCACAATTTCGATGAACCTAGCTATGGATTATTTGTTATGAGTGTTTTTCATTCAGTTGATGAATTTTGCGAAACCACAAAAATTCGCAACGATCTAACAGCAAGCGAATAATGATGAAAATCAGAATTCAGTGCATGTATATTTTTTGTTGCGTGTCCGATTTGCCGTGTAACAAGAAACGTTTTCGCATATTAAAGAGAAAACTGAGTGAGGGTTTATTTAACAAACCTAATTCACTCGTGAAGGTAATCCAAGAGGTATGCGCTGTAAAACTAATTTCTAACTTTTGAGTCTGTGGACAAATTCCGAAATTGTGACCACTGAAATGAATGCAAATAAACTGTATACATAGATATACATAGCATACATATACATAGTATACATATACATAGTATACATATACATAGCATACATATACATAGCATACATATACATGGTATGCATATACATAGTATACATATACATAGTATACATATACATAGCATACATATACATAGTATACATATACATAGTATACATATACATACCATACATATACATAGCATACATATACATGGTATGCATATACATAGTATACATATACATAGTATACATATACATAGTATGCATATACATAGTATGCATATACATAGTATACATATACATAGTATACATATACATAGCATACATATACATAGTATACATATACATAGTATGCATATACATAGTATACATATACATAGTATACATATACATAGCATACATATACATAGTATGCATATACATAGTATGCATATACATAGTATACATATACATAGTATACATATACATAGTATACATATACATAGTATACATATACATAGCATACATATACATAGCATACATATACATAGTATACATATACATAGTATACATATACATAGCATACATATACATAGTATACATATACATAGTATGCATATACATAGTATACATATACATAGTATACATATACATAGTATACATATACATAGTATGCATATACATAGTATACATATACATAGTATACATATACATAGCATACATATACATAGTATACATATACATAGTATACATATACATAGTATGCATATACATAGTATGCATATACATAGTATACATATACATAGTATACATATACATAGTATACATATACATAGTATACATATACATAGTATACATATACATAGTATGCATATACATAGCATACATATA
>JAJGOT010000125.1:1147500-1350000 GCA_022457155.1 Cladopsammia gracilis
CAGCGTTTAAGAGGGCCAAGCGGCTCTGGGGACGAGAATGTGGGCGTTCAGGAACGATCGATCTGTGACAGTTATCGTTTTGATATCGGGCACTCATGCAGGGCCGATTACTAGTAATTACGACAGGCGTCTGCGCCTGAGCAACAAATTTGCATATCGCAGGTCGCCACAAAACTCGTTCCACAATTCGTTCCACGAGTAAAAATTAGCTTCATTTTTCGGGAGTTTTGCGGTGTAACAGTATATCAGAAATATTTTACCTCTAATAGATAGCCTGTGATGTGCTCTACACGATAAGATAATAAATATTATGGGTTATGGCACTGCTGGGGTCCGTGACGTCATCCAAAATGGCCGCAAAGATGGCCAAAGATGGATTTAACAAAAAATTCAACATTATCGGAAAAAAGCGAAAATTGCAAATAAATCTTGCTATAGTTGTAAAATATGATACAGTTAAACATTTTCCTGCTTTTGGCAGCGTTTTATTCGATTTTTACCCATAAAAGGTGAAGAACACACTTTTTTATTCAAAAATGGCTTGACCTCATGCTACTTATGACGTCATATCTCGTTACCACAACAACCAACTTTAACAAAATGTGTCTCAAGGTAAAGCAAACAGCTACTGAACACGGCATGTGCTGACAATTAATGCCTTTGAAAAAATGGACGAAAAAACTTAAGGGGTGGCATCCGCCCACCCCCCCCCCCCCCCTCCCCCGTACGTCAATTGCTGATAAGCAAAACCTAAACGGCCTATCAGTAATTAACGTTTTAGCTTATCAACTGTACTTAATAACAAAAGAACTGCGTCGTAACACACTACGGTCCGGTCGGAGCCATGTGCATGCACAGAACTGAGGGCGGTTATGATACGCCATGTTGGTGGCGTATCAAAGTGATTCGCCAAAATGGCGGACGCATAGCCGGAAAGTTTTCTAATTTTCTAAATATTCTTTCCGCCACAACTCGGCGTTCTCTACAACATCTTACTTTCTTCGAGGTTTCCCTCAAAGCCAGAAAAAACAAACTGCTTACGTACATGAAAACGATTTATAGAAATTGGAACCTGTTCTCATAAAATTAACTGTTGTGCTCACCTTTTAAAGTTTCGTCATCAAAATCCAGGTTTGCCATGTTCTCAGCTTCGTCTAGATTCTTTGCCATGACCTTAGGTTTAGTGTCGCAAATACCTAGGACGCGAAATGAATTAATAGTTAAGCTTATATTGCCCCGTTGTTAGGCCAAAAATCCGATTTTATATCTAGGTTTTGTAACATGACCCTGAAAAACCTGTCGTCTCTATGTCGCGCCATTTTAGGTTGTGATACTCAACCCCCCCCCCCCCCCCCCCCCCCTCCATTAGATTATGGCTTCAAGAAGAAGAACGGCCGGAAATTTTCTGAATTAATTTCTCACCTTGAGTCTGATCTACTTGATTTTACTGGCCGCCAAAGTGTGGTTATTTTGCTGTTTTATATCCATGGTTTTAGCACATTTTTGCTTTCTGCAAAAACTGAAAAAAATTGAAAGCACTATTTTGCTTTCGGGAAACACGCAGCGACAACGCGCTGAAAGGTTCACTCAATTAATATGGAAGTGTTTACAATATCGCTGTTGCCATAATTCTAAATAAATTGTCCTTTTTCAGTTTTAGGATTTCAGTTTTCAGATGGTAGCTTGAATTCTCCTAAAATAGCTCTTGATATGCACACATGAATAATAAGAGGCAGGTAGCAAATTCTCAATTCCCAGAAACTTACGTAACATATCAAACACGAGGAGCAGTGTTTCATCAGGATTTCCAAACACCGAGAAGTGGGTTGAAAACCAAGGGGGGAGGGGAGGGGAGTAATATATCAAACGCGAGGAACAGTGTTTCATCAGGATTTCCAAACACCAAGACGTGGGTTGAAAACCAAGGGGGGAGGGGAGGGGAGTAACATATCAAACACGAGGAACAGTGTTTCATCAGGATATCCAAACACCGAGAAGTGGGTTGGAAAAACAAGGGGGGAGGGGAGGAGAGTAATATATCAAACACGAGGAAGAGTGTTTCATCAGGATATCCAAACACCGAGAAGTGGGTTGAAAAACAAGGGGGGGGGGGGGGGGGAGGGGAGTGATATATCAAACACCAGGAAGAGCGTTTCATCAGGATTTTCAAACATCGAGAAGTGGGTTGAAAAACAAGGGGGGGGGGGGGGGAGGGGGGGAGTAATATATCAAACACGAGGAAGAGTGTTTCATCAGGATTCCAAACACCGAGAAGTGGGTTTGAAAAACGAGGCGCAGTTGAGTTTTTTTAACCAACTTCGCATGTTTCATACACTGGCTTCTCAATCTGTATTCACTAAATGTAGAGAAAATTCTAAGAAATCAAATCACTAAAATCTATGCTACTTAAGATCTGGTTAAAGGGGCTATGTCACTAGATTTTAGTATTTGTATCAACTTTAAAAAAAATGGTCTAGTTTTAAATAAATGTGTTTGAGAAAAGATTATCAATGCCCCATTGGATATACTAAAACAAATACCAACACATGCGTGGATGAGCAAAACTTATTTTCCACATGGTTCATTTTCCTTTGTTCTCTCAGGTGATCATGATAGTGAATATACCCCTCCAAGCACCAACTGTCTGAAACGCTGGGTGGCTTTGAATGTACCAGGAGAGCGGGTGTAATATTTCCCTAGGGGAATATTATATTTAAAGTGTGTTTACTGACGCGAAAGTCAAAATTCTCAGTCAGTCATAAAAAAAGTACAGTTTAATTAATCTTGTGAGTATTAGATAATTGACTTGTTTGCAAAATAGAGTCAAAATAGTGCAGATATTTTAAGATAACATTGACGTGAAATACGATAAACTCCATTCTTCGATTTTAGTAACAGCTGCACCATCAAGGAAAGGTAAAGTGATGAATTTTAGAAAAACAAAACAAAACCTTATATTAAAGTGCATATAAAAGCCTAATACATCAGAGGATTTTTACATGTGTACGTTGGACTGGTCAAACTCTTTTGCCTGTGTTTAAACAGCCGAGATGATATAACATGTTTTTTTGTGAGAATAAACGGCCAGTTTCCTGAGGTATGACGTATTGTACGCGAACAGAGATCCCAACACTTGGCCAGACAATCATCCATTTTGTTCTGCCCAAAGTATATGATTGCTTCCTTTAAAAAACAAAACAACATTAGCAATTAAGTAAAAAGTAAGGAGCTATTACTCATTAAATTTGGATAGGAAGGGAGGTGGGTGGGGCGGGGGAGCATCATGTTTCCCGGAGACAATTAATAAAAGTTTATCGGCTCTCTCCCCCTCTCCTCTGCAGTAAAAAAGCGTCTGAGAGCGAGGAAATGCGGCTGTATTCGTAAAGATACAAACAGTTGGCTATTTTAAACAGGTTTTGTTTAGTTTGGTAAGGCGTTATCCATCAAGGGTATCTACGCTTGTTGCTTTTAAATATAGTTAAAAGATCAATTTTGACAAGAAATTTTCTCCTAGAACAAAACCACGAACTATTAATCTATCCTGCTAAAACATTTTGTACATGGAAACATGTTTTTCTGGTCAATTGCTTTCACGTAGAACGTGAATTGACCGAATGTACGTAGAACTGTGAAACATTTTTTAAAAAAATATATATTCTTATTTGAATTACAAATGTATAGATTAATTAACAATTCATTATTCATGTTTTTCTTCGCACCTTTACAACGAGGAAAGCGAAGAAGGCTAAAGGAGTTATATTCATGTTGACAGATAATTCTTGATTGTAAACGAAACTGTGTTGTTCGAGATGAGGAACAAAATCACCTGCCCCAGCATGCGGACCACTACATATTCTGCGAAGATAATTTTCATTAACACGCGGGGTACGTGGATGAATGACAATAACTTCGAATCAAACGTCTCCTACAATTACAGTACGTACTTCAGGTAAGAAAAATATTATGTGGTTATATTGTTTTCTTGCAGCATTTATTGTTTTCAAGTAATAGCTTAAACGGTAGGATAGTTCAGTCTGTACTAGACGCTATTAAGACTCTACTTTCATGTTAGTCTGCAACTAAAATTTCAGCCGCCATATTTTACAATTGCCTTTAATCAATTGTGTACTGATTTAACCGTTGTATATATTTTGAGATACAAACAGACTGACGCGATATAGCAATTTTATTCTTGTCAATTTACACTGAAAGCTATAAGATGCAACTTAGTTAGTCTACAATTAAAATTTCAGCCATAATTTAAAAACTGCCTAGTATTAAATAATCGGGTGCGTAGTAAAGTAACTGCTGTATATATGGTTCGAGAAACATACATGATATTGAGGGGGGGGGGGGGGGGGAGGGGTAGGGGTAGTGTTGTGGATTGAAGATGTTTGAGTCTGAAAACAATTTTCGGCAATTTGGGTCTAATTGTTTTCTGAGATAATAAAGAGGGGGTCTCCCCTAGATCCACCATTGGTTCTCGTATGGCACGGACAAGGAAGGAGAGGGAATCAACAGTTTGCTTGGTATCCACTAGCGACATAACGATCTTAATCATAAACGCCGTCACTTAGTTCGCTTAGGGCTAGTTTCAGTGGGAGCGACTAAAAACATAATCGTATAAAAGCGTTTATAATCGACATAACAACAGTAATAATAATCTCTCTCTCTCCAGGTAAATTTCAGACAGACGCGCAATGGAAGAATGTGGCAGACACCATCAAGATCATCATGAATTATTTCAGGAGGTGAGATTTGGAAAAGTATTTCATCATTGGATGTAGGTCTTACGGGTTCGTGTCTGGAAAAGACAACGAATAGTTTCATATGATTCGAAGGGATAGTCGAGCGAGCAAAACACGTGAGAGCGCGAAAATCGCCCGTCGCGAGAAGACGTGACTCACACGCGTGTTTCACTCGCGCGATTTTCCGGAAAAGAAAATTGGCGGCTCCGACTAGAATCTCTTCCAACGAGTAGGCGCGATTCGCTCAGGCGTTTCGTCGACTATGCTTGGAAGAAATAAAAGAGAGTAATCCTAGTCTAGAAAAAATAAAAGTGGGGAAGGGGGGGGGGGGGAGGGAGACCATATATTTTGTCCCAGCTAATGTCAGTGTTATGAGATCAAGGCAACAAATCTCCATCGAAAGAAATACTTTGAACTAGGGATGTGAGCGTGGGTGGAGGCTTCAATCCCGTTTGACTGCCGGCCTACGATTCTTTAGTTAGATAAGACACATTATCCAGCGAATACGTACACTTACATGATAGTTTTCTATTGTTAGGTTAAACACAGAAATGAGAAATCATAGCACAGCTTCCATCAACTTCGACATAATGTTTAAAAAGGTGAGTTGATTGATAATGTAATAGATATCTTCCGTAACTTCTGTTGTGGGGGATTAAAAAAAATAATGAAAACTGAGTTGATAAGATAAATTAGCCAATGGAAGGAGATTCAAAGATGGCGTTTCGAACGCTATCCTTCAGTCATTCGTATTCTATTCTATTCCATTCGTGAAGCGTCAACCCTTTGTGATACGCTCTGACGAAGGGCGAGCTAGCGTTTGAAACGTCAACGTTTGCGGAATCTTTTTACGGTGGCCAATTTACCTTAGTTAATGGCTATTCACATAATACCGGAATGACTTTCAATCTGGAACGCGTTCGTCCATCTCCATATATTTCTCTGTATCTGTTTACATGATACCGAGACGAAATTTTGTTCCCGTACAGGTCGTTCCGGAATGAGTTCACTCCGGTTTTCAATCCGAATGAAATTCTCGTTCAGGTATGACATTTCATTCTGGTATCATGTAAACTGAAAACGAACTTCGTTCCAAGATGAAAACCGCAAACCGTGTAGTCTGGGGCGAGTGGCGCACGATACGCGAAACTTGCGCCATCTTTGGTTTCTGATCTGGCGCGAAAACGACGCAAGCGAAAACGCCTTAGGCTGATCCGGTCGATTTTGTCATGTGAATACAGTACGTACTTCATTTTAGAACGAAATTCATTCCGGAATGAAACTCATTCCGGTATCATGTGTATAGCCTCTTATTAACTGAGTTGATAAATAATTCATGTTTACCTTTTTGATATCCAAAACGTGATACATTTTTGTTTTATTTCCACGCAGGATACAACGGGAAGCTATAAGTGTCATAATGAAGCAAGGAAGGAAGAAAGGAAGAAAGGAAGAAAGAAAGAAAGAAAGAAAGAAAGAAAGAAAGAAAGAAAGAAAGAAAGACAACCAACTTAAACAAAGAAAGAGGTAGAGAAACTAGTTTTACTTTAAACGCAGCTCAAAGATTACCTTTTTTCAATTTTCTTTTGTCGCCGCCAAATTCGAACGTAATAGTTTCTTAGTTCAGTCGAGATACATTGCAACACAGATGTAACAAACTTCGACGCGCGGTTTAACGAACAAATCCCAGCATCAACTAATAAATGATAGCACAAAGAGAATGAAACCTCGAAATCGAATAACTGCATTATTATAAAGTTTGGCAACCATCGGTTGCTATGATAACGAGATATGACGTCTTATGTAGCATGTAGTCAAGCCATTTCTAACCTGTGAATACGCGCAAGCGCAATGAACGGGTTATCGGTAACGGCGGCTAATTCACTCACAGCCCACTCACTCGCTCGCTCGCTCGCGCGCTCGTTCCATCACTCAGATGTAAACTTTTCCGCATATCTACGTTGAAATAACAAAATTTGACCTTGGTAATTAGTCAAGTCCTAGGTGGCGCAGTGTGTAAGCGATCAGACGGGACGTGAGGTATGTTAGAGTCTTTGACGTCACTTTCTCCCATTCGCAACCGAGCCTTGGAACAAGGTTGATTAATGGTGGCCGTAAATTCTCGGAAATAAATGTTGAAATAAAATGACTTCTGATGTTCGTAATGGATTGAAATTTGGCAAGATGAGTAAGAAAGTCTAATTGTACACGAAAATGCAAAAAAGTGAAATCAAAAATTTGATCATAGGGACACTTTAAGAGTTTACATATTTCAAACAATTTCTACCTAAACGTGAAGGCAATGACTCCTGCTTTCTCTAATTGTGTCGTATTGATTCTCTTTTAGAATTTTATCACTTCATAATTGATCAAATTTCAGTTATTCGTTTACAATAAGGTGCTAGCCTCTACGGTTATAAAAACGTTTTTTTTAATTGAAAAATCAGGCCATTTTTTTTTTAAATACACAGTGGAAATCGTGGTTTAATCTGCCGGTCTATTTGTTAGTTTTTAGTTAGGTAACCCAATTTGTTTTTTGTTGGTTTATTTGGCGGGCTTTTTTGAGTTTCTGATCCTGGAGAGGGGGGAGGGGGAGAAGGAGGGCACATTGTGCCCCCCCCCCCCCCCCGCCCTCATCACTTCAAGAACATTGAGGCTATGACATTGAAACCTAGAGGGTACATAGTACGTCCAAAACTGTCTCCTTTGCGTAGTTATTAGGTAATTAGTTGTACGGCCGCCATCTTGGATCCGCCTTCTTGGATTTGTGAATTTTATTGAAACCTCTTAAAAACCATCCAAATTCACTGAAAATTAATCAAAACCGATAAATAAACGCTAAATGACTTAAAAATATAAAAGTTATACCAATAAACATTGTTTTTCTCCATTCAAAGTTATAAATATGCAAATTTCAAAAAACATTGCTGTCAAAATCTTGTTGCCATGGAAACATCAAATCACGTGATCAAAAAATTGTCATATGAAATTTCTGCCAGATAAATTTTAGAAAAAATGTCACAAAGTTTGATGGCGTTTGAATACGTATTATTATAGAAGTTATTTATTTCAATCAATCAATCAATCAACTTTATTTAAACACGGTAAAACGGCTCAGTAAAACTGGTTTTCAGACATGCCGTGCACTTAAATATACTCTAATCTAAATGATAACAAAAAATATATAATATATATATATAGTGGCAAAACTGTTACACTATACTGGTTTAAATAATACTAATAAGATTAATGATAATAATAATTAATAATATTAAAAAAAACACTATCTTATATCATAATATCATAATATCCTCTATAAACACATAATTTCATTCGTCCATCTGTTATTTGGTTAGGTAAAGGAACATTGTCTTACCAAAATATTTCGGATTGCAGTTCATCTATTCTTACTTTAATTTCGTGTGAGGTGGTCCAGAAATCAGTATTACCAATCTGGAGTCAACTTCGTGTTTTTTTTCAGCGGTAAATTTTTCTCTTTAGCTATCATTTCTTTGTTTTTCAAGACGAGGTTTTCTTCCTGTCATGAAGACAATATAGCAATCTTTCAGTTTAAGTTTATAGGCGATTCTGTTTGTTTGTCAGTTGCTCGTTCAGGTAACGTACGAATCGACTAGTACTTGTAATTAAATCAAAGGACATTTTGTAAGTTCTATTTACCCAAAGTATTTTCAGGTTGTATAAGTTTCAACAATTATCCCTATTTTTGAGTTTTTGAATCAACCCTATTTTTGAGTTCCTGAGCCTGGGGGGAGGGGGGGGGGGGAGGTACGTAAATTCAAGAATATTAAGGGTTTGACAACGAAACCTAGAGGGTGAATAGTACGTCCAAAACTGTCTCCTTTTCGGTCCGCACAATGGAACGTCGACGTCATATGATGTAGTTATTAGGTAATTAGTTATCCGGCCACCATCTTGGATCCGCCATCTTGGATTTCTGAAATTTTTCAAAACCTCTTAAAAACCATCCAAATTGACTCAAAATTAATCAAAACCAATAAATAAACACTAAATGACGTAAAAATGTAAAAGTTACACCAATAAACATTGTTTTTCTTCTTTCAAAGGTAAAAATATGCAAATTACAAAAAGCATGGAAAAACAACTTGTTGCTATGGAAACATCAAGTCATGTGATCAGTAAAATGTGCCCGCCCCCCCCCCCCCACCATGCAAAATAAGGTTAACATAAAAGGGCCACGCTGTCTATTTTTTCTTTCAGCTTAAATATTATCCGTTATTTTTAGCTTTCATTTATAATTATTCCATTTTCTGTTACAATTATAATGTGTATGGTTATCAGCTTTATGGAGCACAAGAGAACTGACAATGAAACCTTGGGCCTATCACAGCTTCTTTATTCAGCATCAAATTTTGCGGACATAATGAAAACAAATTCTTTTAAAAATGGACGAGTAACCAGGATAAGACATACTTTATATTAACAAATAAAACTTTCTCTGGTTAAAAAGTTTAAAATTTATTTTAAATTTCTCTGAAGAAAGAAGTAAAATAATAAATAAAAAGATCAAGCCTGTACGAGATCTAGAAGATGGTGGAATACGCATGACTAAAAATTAACCTTATGTTTAAAGCTAAAATGGCTGACTCCTTTACAAATGCTTCTTTACCAGTAGGGATATTGTCTTTCTTTCTTCCATGGTTACGAATACTTTTCATAACAAGAACAATGTGAATCCAGCGATAACAATAACTAATTTGTTGTAAACGAATATAAACAAGAATAAGCTTAAAGATGTTTCGCATTTGGAGTCTTTAATGCAACAATCGATCCAACACACAAACGGATTTTTCGACAGATACGCGTTCTTAAAATAATAAAATTTGATTTTAATTAGGTATGTATTCCAGGATGGTCAAGACGTTTAACATTTCCTTTTTCGTTCGGACGGACAACAAGAGACCCAGGTTTCGAATCCTGCCCTGGCCCTTTTCTTTTGTTTTGTTTTGTTTTGTTTTCTTTTTTTTTGCGTTCGTCAAAAGTCGTTACGTTTAATTTAAAAAAAAAAATATCGAACCGTGTCAGTATAAAAACATAAGTTTACCGCAATATTGCGTTACGCGTTAGCATTTCTTATTCACAGGATCCTTTGATTACTTATAGATTTTAGATTTTTCTGTTTTTACAAGATTATTTGTTTTGTTTTGACCGTTACCTTGATAATAGCTGTTTAGTAGGGGGTTTAGGACTACGCATCGATTGATTTTTAGAAATTGTAGTTCATTTATTTGTCAGTTTCGGGTTTCTTCCCTTTTAACTTTAAAGTTATCCAGTTATCATAAATTAAGGTCATTTTTTTTCTGTTAGAAAGTTTTCAATAAGCAGGGTTTTCAAATTAAAAAGCAATTCGTTTATAGTTACTGTCTGTTTCCAAGAGATTCTGCTTGTTCATAAGTTTGTAGTGTGAAATTACAAGGCCAGGTTATGTTTATAGTAAGGGGCTTAAGGAGGCTCGACTCACTGTTTTTTTTGCATGTAGTGGGGTGTATGTTTTAAAATCAAAATTTCGCAGGGAAGACATTATGATACTTCGATATGCTTCAATATACGTCACCAAGTTTATAAAATGTGAGCAAAGTTTTATGTGCCACTGGCCCTTTATAAGCGGTTATTATAGCAACGCATTTTGTCAGTTCCAAGTTTTTCTATTTAATGTCGGCTTTCACCAGCAAGGATTTTCAACAAACTAGTAGTGAAAATCGATAAAGAATGATCACAATGAAGCTAGCCCATTCTTAAAAATGATGAACTGTGAGCAATTCAGTTTTTTCTTATCTGTTATCGATAGGTGAATCTTACAAGTTTTGCCTCATAAGCATATACGCGTCATTTTCTTATCGAGGTACAAAAAGATTAATGGCTCCGAATTTGAAAGGGTATAACACAATCAGCTTTCCTTGGAAATTTGAGCGCGATATGCTAGATTCTTTTCGTGCTATGCTGTTTACAAAGAATGTATGGCTTATTAGCGGTTTTGCTACCCAACAATTTTGCGGTTTTTGATGGCTGAAGTCAATTCATATTTATATATATGTAAATATATATAATATATTAGCACGGTGCCTTCTCTAATTCGTATGCTGATGAAATAAAATGCAAAGATTCGTCTACCCGGTAACCTTGCTAGCATTGAATTACGTACTGTGAGGATACTCAATTTCGCTGCGAACTGGCTCCAAATTTTGTTTCTAGTTTTCACTTTTCACTTTTCATAACTGAATATTAAACAAGATTTCTCATTGAAAATATTAGGCCGTTGTCAAGGACTTTGCAGTTAAAACAACTCCCCGTTATTGCGACCCTTTGTCAGTTTGCAATAAATATTTTCATGTTGATCGGGGGTCATTTGACGGTTTATCAACAACAACAACAACAACAACAACAACAACACTTTATTAAATAACAAATATTAACGATTTAAATAGTACCTACCCACAAATAGTTGAAAAACTAGTCGAGGCGGGTAGGTATATTTAAGTTAGGCTTATTACGAGGGTTCAGGTTACAGCAGTTTAGATTACAATAAATAGTAGATTAAAATAATAAATTAAAAACAGTAAAGAAAGTAGAAAGAGATTACACTATACTGGTCGTAGTTACAGGATTGGTACAGTTTACAAGTTTTTAATTAATTCAAGAATTGAAGATGGTGTAAGATACAAATTTTCTTGTTTGAAAATATTAATAAGCGTTTCATGTATTTGTTTCTTAAATAAGTTTCTACTGGCAGATTTATTGATATTTTCAGGTAAAGCATTCCATAGCCGCACGCCAAATCGGGAAAATGAATTCTTTAGTTGTTCAAGACGAGAAGACATGACATAAAATTTATTAGTAGTTGCTGATCTGGTGTTGTAGGAATGTATATCTGAGACATGGGTAAATAGATTTTGAATAGGAAGAGGAGCTAGCTTGTTTTGAACATCATACATTAAACAAGAAACAGATTCGACATAAAGAAAATGAACAGGCAAAATATTAATATTAACAAAAAAAGGAATAGCATGTTCACACTTTGGAGAAAAATTTATCGAACGTATGACCCGCTTCTGAAGGAGAAGAAGCTTATCCAAGGTTGACTGTGACGCTTGACCCCACGAACTAATTCCATGGGTGAGGTAAGGAAAAATAAGAGACTGATATAACTTGACAGTAATAGAAAAGGGTACAAAGTGTCTCAGTTTAGCTATCATACCAATGGTCTTGCTAATTTTTAGAGCAATCAGCTTTCCCTGTTAGGAATTTTGGTTATTAACGATCACTGACTTTCTGCAGATGTACATTTTGCGTTCAAATGCGTTTTTTATATCTGTGTTGCACTGTATCAGTACTTCAAGGCAATTTACTCGGTACAAAGTATGCTTGTTGCAACAGAGTTTTTATATGCTGCATTTATAAAGCAAAGTCCCAAGATCGTAGGCATTTTCTGAGTGATTTAAGATTGTCTTTCTAAATCCACGAACAATTCTCGTGTTGTTTGTAGCAGCAGCTGTTAACAAGCAATTTGTACCGCGAAAACTTGCTATGGACAAGGTTTTCAAAAGCAGAAAGAAATTCTTAATTTATAGCTCAGAAAACAATAAGACCTTTTGCTTTTGGAAAAAAATCGGTAACTATTCAATGCAATTCTTTCAGTCATTTCATTGAACTTGCATGTACAATTCTTTTTGCATGGTAATTTCTGTAATTTTCCCGCCAAAAGACTTAGAAAAATACGGGCGCCCAAAATACGCATGCGCCGTTTTTTTTAAAAATTTCAAAGCTGTTTTCTAATATTCAGTAATGTATGTAACAAATTATTAGTCAACAATAAAGGCGTTCTTTATTATTCAGTAATGTATTTAATAAATAATTAGAAGTCAACAATAAAAGAGTTCTTTTACTTTCATTGTATTCTTTATTAATTAAGTAAAAATCATTTAACTAATTTAAAAGGTGTGACAACATTTTTCTTCCCATATATACTAAGTCTTTTGGCGGGAAAATTTGAAGAAATTTGCACAGCGTTTCCCCTGGTAACTATTTTGACAAAAAAATTAACGGGGCTCTCCTTGAAACTTTTGATACAAAAAACGAATACAATATCTCGTGCAAAAATAAGGAACGAACCTCGTAAGAGACATAAGTATAGAGCGTATGCACTCACGTGGCAAGCAGCTATGCAAATTTATTGGAACAAAAGAAAGTGTTAACATAAGAAAAGCGTTCAAATCCCACAGGATTGTTTTGGTACACCAACATGGCCGCCGTTCTATTGTTTTGGTACACCAATATGGCCGCCGTGACGTCATGTGCATACGCTCTATAAGCACAAATTTAAGAAAAAGAAACGTACTCGCTCTTCTTTTTTTGTCCTCATTAGCAATTAATGCGAAATAAACATAATCACAAGAAAAATAACCAAGTTATTTTTTCATTGTGGCTATGCTTATGCCGTGTCAATTCCTACGAAGACAGCTAAAGAAGAACAAGTGCGTTCATTCTTCATATGTTTGTACTAATATTTTTGTCGCCGGAGAAAACCCAGCCTTAAATCTTCACAATGTTTTTGCACGAGACAGAGTATACATGAAGGATATTAGAAGAAACATGGCAAGCTTTTTTTTTTAAAAAAAAAGTCGGAAAATAGTTTGTATACTAGATATACTTGGATAACGAAAATGAAAGCTTAAGTTCTCTTATTGGTTATTTATTAAGCAATTTTTGTTTCTGATTTCATTCTTAGACATTTTTAGATTTTTCATAGCTTGCCATGTTACTTTCAATAACAAGACCTTTAACTGTTGGCGAGTTTCCATTGTAGCACAGAAAAATGATAGAAAGTACATAGACTATGCACCAAAATGACCTTTTGCTTTTGCTAAGTTTGGAACAGGTTAAACTATAAATTTAGAACTTTCAACAGACAATTGCACGGCTCCGTTTTCATTCTAGCGATAGATCGAATGCACACAAGCCCAATTTCTCAAAATCATTTTTTAATTTACTGTTAGCTAAGTTTGGAGCAAGTGAAATAATTTAAGAGTATTCAACAAACAATTGCTTGGCTCCATTTTCTTTGTAGAAATTCGTACACTAAGTTTGCTAAGTTTGGAGCAAGTGAAATAATTTAGAACATTCAACAGACAATTGCTTGGCTCCATTTTCCTCCTAGAGTTCCTGTTGTACACGAGACCAATTGATCAAAATCAAACTAAAATGTTTCATTCTGTGCTACGTAGAATGCCAACAACTAGAAAAAGGTCTTTTCCTCCACTTTAGAACTAAATTTAAGAGAGCCCATTTATAATATACCCAATGTCTGGTTGTCTTTTTGTCAATTAAATTTAAAAAAAAAAGTTAACCGCATAAATCAAATCAAGGGGTTATACAGACCATGGTTATAATAAACGGAACCAAAGTAGAAATAATCCGTCTTTTTATAATTGTTCATGTATCTCTTGTCTAAATTAAGGTAAGTGAATGTTTCATAGAATATCCGGCAACATCAAAACATATTTTTTCCTTTCGAGTAAAAGAGAAACAATTTATAATTTCATAAGTTCACACCACGTTATTCTTTATAAGAAACTGCGCGACTGAATTAATATTTTGCTCAGTTATTTTAGTGTATTGAACTTTTTCAAACAAACAATTCACAAATTGAGATCATAGGAAAAGATGTGCCAGTAGTTTTAAGAGTTTCCATTTCATTTTGCAAAAAATTCGTTCATCGGAAAATTGACTTTGAAGGAGCATAATTTTCTCAGAATTTAAATTTAGCAACCAACTAAAAAAGGTTTCATAAACGAAACTGTAAATGATCTGTTTGAAGCGTTTATGCAGTTGATTTCGAAACGTTATCTGTTGTTTTTTCTCAAAGGATAGCTTTAATAATTTGTTTTTTTTCCTTTGGTCTGTGTAACAGGTCTACATTGAAGTTCTAAAAAAGAACCGTTGTTGTTGACAATGACTGACTTTTCGACAACCCGAGCGGAAGTTATCTTCAGAGCCATGTAAATTGTAAGCCGTCATTGATCAGTTGAGACTCGAGTCAGTGATTGGTGCTTTTCGATCCGTGCATTGATATACAGTGTAACTGTTTGTCTGTTCTGTTGAAAAGTTGCTCTAAGTTAGAAGTCCGTACTGTAGGTAATGTATTCGGCAGAATCCCAGTCAAGTGTGTAAATAGTGCTCAACAATGTGATTGTTAACATCATTTTTCGTCGCCAGTTTGTTTTCAGCCAGTCGTATGTTCAAATTTCTGTCAGTCGCAGCATTTGATGTTGTATACTGCTCCTCTCTGTTGCTCAGATCCGTCTTTGTCTTCAACATTTGTTAACCCTATTCAAACTGGGGGTGGGGCTTTTCGAACCCCCCCCCCCCCCCCCCCCGTCCAGTAAAATTGTGATAACTCTTACACCGAAATAGCAATGAGGCTGAAATTTCTAACTTTTCCTAGAATTTATCTAGGGACATTTTGGTATCCATAACATGTCAGTGTGATTAACCATGTTGCCATGGCAACCAGTTTTTGACACATAGGTTTTCAAAATATTAAATTATGGTGATTTTTTTATTTTAAGATCTTGTTCTTTGACTTATAGTGCATTTTCTTGTTAGAATAGTTTTTTCTTGGGACTAGTTCTTGAAAGACATCAAAAATTTTAAACATCAAATATTTGGGGGGGAGGGATAGGTAAATTTTTGCTCTCTTTTACTTATAGACAAACATTTTGTACTATTTATTAAATAACGCTTCTAAGTTCATTGTTTGGATAATAAACATTAGTTTGATACGTGTTTTATACATTCTGATCCTTTTCTCTTTTAGATACTTTTTAAATTTTAATTTAAACGAAAAAAAAGGAAATCCAAGATGGCGAATCCAAGATGGCGGATCCAAGATGGCGGACAATAATTTCAAAATTATAGTTTTATCGCATTTCTTTTGCTTTTTCTCTCTTTACAAGTGTGTCCTTGTTTGTATTTATTATGTTTTAATATTAAAGAGATGATTTTACAGTTATATTTGATATTTTAAGTATCTGGATGGAAAAATATCAAAGAAACGTCGGAAAAACAAAAATGACGTCATTGTGACATCATAATTGGGTTTGGCAGGTCAAAACTGGGTGTGAGGTTTCTTTATATGGAGGTGAACGTTGTGTGAAAATTTCATGGTCCTAGCCTTACTGGTTCCAGAGATATAAAGGGGGGGTCCGAGGAGCCCCCCCCCCCCCCCCCCCCCCAGTCACAGATTGCCTAAAAAAGCCCAGTCTGAATAGGGTTAATAGCTGTCGTAAAGTAGTACTTCACAATACACATGACTCTGAAGATGACTTCCGTTCAAGTTGTCGAAACGTCATGTAGTCATTGTCAACAACAACAACTGTTCTTTTCAGAACTACACTAACCCGGACGATCACACTCGACAGACTATTGATACTACTGGGTTTAAACCATTTACAAGGTCTATATTATTGATCATCGAAAATACCGGCTTTCCTCAAAACCAGACATCAGGGCTTTATAAACTAGGCTCCTTAATATACGTATGATCGACAAGAGAACACAGGCACTCAATCTCGGAAAAAAGCTATCTATGAAAACAATCTTAAAGCATGGGTGACTAATTTTCAGTGGTTTAAAGAAAAACAAGTGAAAAAGAAAGAAGGCAACTTGTAGGGGCCTTTGTTCTCTTGTCAATCAGTTGATGTAGGGAACGTATGAATAATTTTAAGGAGGCACTGACAGGCTACGAGTGTCTTTAAATATATATTCCCAATTGATTCCATTGAAGAATAATTGAATAAAATTTGCCTTCTAAATTAACGGAAATAATATTAAAAGGGACATTTATTTTCTAACAGCCGATCTGACCCTGGAAAAAATAATTTGACGTGTCCATTTTCATTCTAGCGATAGATCGAATTGTGCACGATCCCAAAAAATCTTTCTTTTTTAAAGACCGTTTGCTACGTTTGGAGCAAATGATTCAATTTAGACAGACAGACAATTACAGACAATTACTTGGCTCCAACAGACAGACAGACAGACAATTACAGACAATTACTTGGCTCCATTTTTAAAACAATGCCAGACATTGGTTTAATTGAAAAATGATCGAATAAAAATTTGCCCTTCTAAATTAACTGAAATATTTTGAATCTTGTTTCCAGAAAACTCACGAATTTGTGGACAATTAAAATACAAACTCTAGTTTATACCAAATCGTACTTCGTTTTAAAGTATAAAATTACCGAGGAAAATGCGAAACAATATTTAGAACAATATTTTTTTTTATAACAAACGATTTGATCAACTAATTTGACGTGTACTGATCGGCAAAGAATAATTTTTCGAAACTGTCAGTGCCACCTTAAAAATACAAACACCCACCACATCAACCGAGGTTGTAACTGTAACATTTTATACCTACACGCTGAGCGATCGACCAATCAAAATCGTATTTCCTTTGTACGTGAAGTTTTGTAAACAATTATATTACATTATTACATTTGTTTTGCATACAGATATGCTCACCGAAACAAAAAAACAAGTTGTAAACTAAATCGTCAAATTATCAACCGTATAAATAAAGCGATCGCTCAACGTCCAAATGATGGCTGAGATTAAATTGTCAGAAGTTATTTGGACCTAAGACCTTCCTCCCATTGCAAAACCTATGCTGATTTGATGGGATAGACAATTAGCAGCCAGCAATTTGCAGTTCGTTTGATGCCTAGCTAATGGCTTTACTGGCTTAACTGGCTTAACTGAAAGATGATGGCGGTGTTCGCGATTCAGCAAAATGAATAAACTTCAATATACCCCTAGTTCTTCATGTCAACTTGATGAGTAGATTCAGTCAATTAGCAGTCATATCCGAATTCGCTCTTCCTTAGTAACAATACATTTGATACTAATACAAACTAAAGTATTTGCCCATGTTCAGCCACCATTCGGTACAAAAAATATATAAACTAAACAAAGTTCTTATCTTTGAAGAGATCCTTCCTGGCTTATCCTCTTGAATTGTTTCTTCAGTCCTCCATTTTCCTGACTTTGATACTCTTTGAAGTTCCTGAAGATATAAATTGAACGATCGATAAGATAAAATGTTCAATTTTTGTTCTTTTACAGACATCATCACGTCTAATGCACCTAAAATTTAACCTTAGGTTTTCATCAATAGATAACCGTACACAATGAAAGAATAAATGATTTCTAACAGGGATTTCTAACAGGAATTTCAAAGTCTTTTTTCAACATTTGTTTCAAGACCTTGGTTCCTTGATTTGAACTATAAATGTATTTTGAAAGACAACCTGTCAGCTTATTGCAAGACAAACGCAATACCAAAACAAAGAGAAATCGCAATTAGACGAAGACAAGCTTAAAGCACGTGTTTACTTCATCGAGCAGAATTTTACACCCTTTGACTGAAGAAATGCAATTTTTTTGTGAAGCGACGTTTACCTTCGGTTGGAGTTGTGGGGTGACCATTTTCCTTGGCGGTACGTCTTCCCGGAGTCTTCATAGTTGCTTTTGGAGCGCCAACAAGTTTTACAACTTGCAAGACATATTTACACGAACACGACCTGCTTGATTTGCGGCGAGGGCTCGCGATTTTTTCATGAATATTGATTAGAAACTTGGGCCAATCGCTCGGGTAAACAACGTTTGCACGCTTTTCAGTGATGAAAGCGCAAACAAGAAAGAAAAGCACGTGATAACAAAGTTTGCATTCAACAAGAAGATAATTTTCTTAAGTAAGCTCTGAGGCGCGTAGCGCGAAGTCATCTTTTCCAATTGTTTTGCATTTTGGACGCATTGCGCCTTTCGTCGAATTAACCTAGCGCGTTATTTTTTAATCTGGAAGGGGGAATTTTATTAACCCTCGGGCATACGAGCGAGGAACGGGGGTAGATGCCACCCACCCCTCTCAAGCTTTTTTTGAAATTTCATGTGACCATGACAACCAATTTTTAATGAGCATGTCTGAAATGTTGAGTTTTCCTTGCTATTCAAGCTAAAACTATACCAGATATCGGTGGCGTACAGCATAATGACCATCCAGCGGTTTTTCAACATCGAACCTACGAACCATCTCACAATATTTTCGCATGGCGCAAATAACGTTCCCTTCCCTTCGCAACCCATTTTTCAACAAGCTTGTACAGGTACAAAGGAACTACTAAGTCAATTTAAAAACATTACGTCAAGCTAAAAATAGACCACGTGTCGCAAACTGGCTTCAACATAACCCGATCTTACTACGAAGCTAGTCTCTTGGGAATTACGAAGTTAAATTGTGCCGAAGAGTAACGGAAACAAACGAGAATTTACGAGGTCGAATATGTCCAAAATCATACCCCTTTTAAATAACTTAGGGATATCAGGTCACCTGATAACCGTCGTTAAAAAGTGTTTTTCAAATACCCATTAGTTTATCTTGAAAAGCAAAACACGTACACCATTAACCCTCGGAATTACTCTTGGATGTTTTCAAGAGCATTTATTGTTGGCACATGCGGTCTTCAGTAGCTGTTTGTTTATCCTTTTGACATATTTTGGTAAAGTTTGGCGACAATCGGTTGCTATGGTAATAAGATATGACGCTTTTAATTCAAAATGCAGTTCTAAAAGTGTGAAAACATCAAGCAAAACTGCATTTGAATGAATAGCTCGATCTATTTATTGCCGAGGAGTTAGTCAGAGCTACTTGCAGGGAGTAATAATTTAAGTCTGAGGAAACTTTCTGTGGTAATTTAATGATAATTTGTGAGACTTGGAATAATTTGATCGCTTATATGTCAAACATGAAAAACACATGTTACAAATGTTTCTGCGATTTATTCAAAATCGAAAAGTTTAATTTGTTTGAAATTTCCCCATTTAGTGTGCTGCACTGTTTAGATTATAGCGCATTTATTCGCTTGTCGCGGGTAGCCCCAAAACCGAAAGATGTGTTTTACGCCATGTTTGTTTACCGTTGCTATGGAAACGCTGATTAGCATAAAAGGAGCATCGTCCAAAACTTTCATCCAAACCTAACATCTGGTATCAAATTCAGATTCATTGACTAAAGTAAGATTATGTATTAGCGCATTCAAAACGGAAAGTGTGACCCCCCAAAAAAACTACTTGGAGCCACCTTAATGTAGACACCCAAACCGCAGAAAAAATTCAAGATTTTCTAAAAAAGAAAAAATGGGTTGACTGGACACGACTAAACTCAGCGCCAAATAAATTTTAAATAAATCGCCTTCTCTTTTCCTTTCTTTGTTGATATGTTCTTCGCCTGTAAAAAAGCATCGAGCTCTTGCACTATGCTTTCAAAAATATGAACATTCCTTGACTTTTTTAGCCCCAAACTCTCCAATGTCAATGTAAATTCAGTTTCGTCGTCTGCAACAGATGCGAATTATTCAAACCACTTTCTGCCCCGAAACTCGCCGTTGAGGCTGGATTTCAGGGTTAAATTCGTCCCAGTTAAGACTGTTTTTATACTAGACGCATTTAACGTCTAAGACGTTAACGTCGTCTATTAAGTGCGTCTAAAATTCCGAGAAATGATACCTTGCAAACGGCTCAGTTTGGGTACCGTAAGTTGCAAGTCCTAACAACAGGCAAGAGAAGTTTGTTAAATTTGAATATTTATTTTCTCTAAAAAAGTGATACAAACTAAAGATAAAAAAGAAAAGCAAAACAAACCAAAACAAAACAACAAGAACAAAAAACTGTCTACAATAAAGGGCTATGTTTTCTAAGGGAGAAAATTAAAATCTTGCAAAACTAAAACAATGTTGTTTCGGACGCTGTCCAAACTGTGAAAACCATTCAAAGGCAATCTGTTTGCGGCTGAATTTCAAGGAAGGGGGATTCACAAAGTGATACTTTTTTATACATAGCAATGAAAAACATGAATCTACTTTACTCTGTCATTCATTGAAGATTTGTGCTGCTTTTAACTCAGTTTATGTCGATTCAGAGCCGAAATAAATGTCAATGCATAATGGAACTCAAACTGCAGAAAAACAACAACGATCAAAAATGCCGGTCAAAGGTAGCAACGATCCGTCTTGATTCACTAGACTTCTTGCCTGACTCCACGCGCCACATCAGGTAACTAGGCAACGGCAATCAGTTGACGAAAGCGAACGCTAATGCATAGCTGGATAGGAGTTCTTTCTTTCTCGTTGTGTCGTTTGTTTGAGCGTAGTGGATGTTTATTTCTTGTTCAGGATGCAGAGAATATTGACGCCGGACATTCCCAAGTTCACACGTCTAAAAAACAAACAGAAAGAAACGGTTTTAACCTCGTGAATACGCGTGTTTAATACCAGAAACCCATAAGTGGGTTGAAACGTGCAACTGTCTCTTGTACGCTTCAAAATAAGCTTCCGATTGTTCAATTTGCTAAGAAGTTGTTACAGCCATATTTGGAAAATCAAGATAAAAATATTAACCAATCAATTCGCTAGAACAACTTGCTTCCAATCACGAGGGACCGAGGGATTTCCAAATATGGTACTAAGCACAAAATGAATATTCGGAAGCTGTGAATGCGCGTTACACGTTTCAACCCACTTATGGGTTTCTGTTAATACACAACTGGTTCCAAACACTTGCGCAACCTGTTATTTCCTCCGACAGAAAGAAATGTTTACTCCACTTTGTCTCCGGCGCAGAGGCGCAGAGGAGTCAAATTTGACCGTAATTCATTCTATTTTTACCGCGCGAATCGATTTTGTCGGAGCATAGTATGAACGTGACCAAACAAAGCATCTTACGCGTCTGCTACACTTTTATCCTCAAGCAGACAGTGGTCGTCTGGGGGTAAACGATCGGACGATTCTGGAAAACGAAGCCTTCCTACGAGGCACGAAGCGCACGTGTGCCCTTTTTGCCGCGCTTGGCAGCGGCTACACGCTTTTGCCTCGAGTTCTGATTGGCTAATTGCGTTGTTTACCTTTATTGTGATTAGCCAGATGCAATTACTTTCGATTTACATTTTTGACTGACAGAAACGAAAAGACCACTCCAAAACTTGAAGTTTGAAAATCCTTTCACTCCCAGAGTCAACTATGGAGACATGTGGCGCACAGTTCTAACTTTTGAGTCTGTGGACGAAATCCTATGGTGTGACCATTTAAATGAAACCTCTTCAGCAGTACTTTTGCATGGTACCATTTGTTCTAACTTTTGAGTCTGTTGACGAAATCCTATGGTGTGACCATTTAAATGAAACCTCTTCAGCAGTACTTTTGCATGGTACCATTTGTTCTAACTTTTGAGTCTGTTGATGAAATCCTATGGTGTGACCATTTAAATGAAACCTCTTCGGCAGTACTTTTGCATGGTACTATTTGTTTTTCTATACTTTGCAAAATGAAATTTGGTTTTTTTTTTTAATGAATTTTGCTATTTGGCACTCTTGGTAGTTAAAGGGTTTAATATAAAGACAAGCGAAACAACTCACCCTAACATTCCATAGTGCTTGGTTTTCACGTGATGAAGAAAGAAAATGATTGTGTGAAACAGGTTGTTTTGTCCCTGAAACAAAAGCAAAAAGAATTGAAGGCTTAGGGCAAGCTTGAAAACTGATTTTTTGTATACTAGAAGAGACTTAGACCATTACTTATGCTAAACACGAGACCATGCGCTTAATTTTAATGGCGCTATGTCACGAGGACATTTTTTTGTCAAACCTCTGCTAATATTACTGACAAGCACTGTAAATTGTGCACAAAATGTTCTTTGAACCTAAAAACTCAGAACAGAAGCAAAAGCAAATACATGTAGCCCCGGCGCCAGTGCGTGCGAGCAAGTAATGATTGGTTTTGGTTTAACTTCTGATTGGTCAATAAAGTATTTTGTTTTATTATTTGAAAATAAATCGTTGTTGTTGATAAATCATTGTTGTTGATAGAGTGGCGCGAGATTTTTTAGCCAATCACGAAGCGTAGCAAAGCAAAACCAAACCAATTGTGAAATTACTTTCGACACTCAATTGAAAAGCGCTGTAATACTAAACCAACCAATAAATAAATATATAACTTAATAATACCTTGGGCATATCATAGACTTCATCTTCAATAATAACCTACCAAAAAAAACAGAAGTTGCAACGCTGCAATCAAAAATGGTTTATTATGATATTTGTATGTATGATTTGTGCAATCCATATCAGAAAGTAACAACAATTGATCAATAAAAAGAGATTGCCAGTTGCTTCGTCCTTCAAAACAAATATTTGTTTAGTGGATTTAGGTTACATTCATATTACTGTTTATCGTCACATTTATAGCCTGACATTTAAGAAATAGAAAATTGGGCCGTACTCACAGAGCTTGAGGCAAACACAAAATGGAGTTTTCGGGAAGAATTTAAAAAAATTATGAGAACACGTTGCTAGTTGGCTTCCGTCTGCCTTAAATGACAATCAGCTAACCCCAAAGCGCCTGCTGTGCGACTTGATCTTAAAAGAAAGAAAGGCAGGCCTAGTCGCACTTGCAGTTGCTGCAATGGAACAAACAACACAACAATGGACCCTAGCCCTAAAACAATAGCAGATGTGTTTTACAAGACCATTGAAAATAGAGGTTTCTGAGAGCTGCTACACTACCGGGATAAAGTAGGGCCTGTTGCTAGCGCTGTCGTTGCTCTGTCAAGTCTTCATTCTCTCCTCTCTCAACTTCGTCCCCAGTACCTTCTCCGCTTTTAAAGGCGGGGTGGGCGTGGAAACGCCTGGACAAGGCTACCAAAATACTCCAAGAATCGTGAAGTGTGTTTGTCATGTAAAACACAACGAAATGTCTTCGCTTCGTTTGAACAACGGTTTTAGATTGGTAGAAAACAAACATGGCTGCCAATCAATGGAAATAAACTCCAGAAACGTCATTTCATTGTGTGTCACGTGACAAAATACTCCATGGTTTTTGGAGTAATTTGTCAGTCTTGTCCAGCGGTTTCACCGCTCGACCCGCCATTTTGAAAACGGCGAAGAGCCTGGGGACGAGGTTTCATTGTGTGTCACGTGACAAAATACTCCACGATTATTGGAGTATTTTGTCAGTCTTGTCCTGCGGTTTCTCCGCCCAACCCGCCATTTTGAAAACGGCGAAGAGCCTGAGGACGAGGTTTCATTGTGTGTCACGTGACAAAATACTCCACGATTATTGGAGTATTTTGGCAGCCATTTTGAAAAAGGAGATTTTTCTGATTGCCCTGGGGACGAAGTTGCTCCCCTCGCTTTCTTTCTCTCGTTGTTAATCACTGCGTAACTATGTCTCTATAACATCATGATGGACTAAATGAAAATACGCGCATTCTCAATGCCATTATTTGTGCTTTACCTTGAAATGAGGGGGGTGAAGACGCGACTGGTAAATACACAAGTCACTCTTTCTGGCATCTGCAACAACAACAACAACATATTGTAACGATGTATCAATAATGATCACATTTTTGAAGTTCAGGTTGATTTATTTAGAAATTAAAACTAACAATAATACAAAACTGAATGCAAGGCTGGCACTACGGCAAAGGGCAGATTTATTAATGGCCAATATTTCGACTAATTGTACTAGTCTTCCTCAGGGCCAGGGTCTTCCCTGAGGAAGACTAGTACAATTAGTCGAAATATTGGCCATTAATAAATCTGCCCTTTGCCGTAGTGCCAGCCTTGCATTCAGTTTTGTATTTTCACATTCAAGTGACGCCTGGCACGTCACAAGCACAAGGAAGATCCGGCAACTTCCAGCAAGTTTAATTTCTGCGTCGTGTGGACCTCTGCATTCAAAGGTTTTTCTTTTAACAATAATAACTGAACCAAGATTTAACTAGACGCCAGGCTTACTCGGTTTGTCCGGTGTCTTGAGGAAGTGAAGTCCAGTAAATGTTCTACCATCCGGGAACGCGGGATCCGCGGGGAGTCTGGAATCCATGTACGTGCAAAACATATGCAACAGCAACTGAAAGATACAAAGGTTTGTGTGCTTCATTTATGGATGTATAATTATAGAGTCCTTTTCCTCTGGCAAATAAACTTACGGTTTACATGTAAAATTTTTCCAAGTGTTTCAAGTATGAGCCTAAAATTTAATTTGAATGCTCAATTTTTGGACAACAAAAACTAGGTAACGGGAACTCTCGACTACCAAAATAACACTGGACTGTTGAAGTTTAGTCTGAAGTCAGACGCTTTACCCAACATAAACTGAAGCAACAGCCAATGATGTTTTAGCCACACATGTTGGGATGTTTAGCCGGGTGTCCAACACAGCCATCCAAAAAATGTTAGCCAAGAATGTCGGAACGCTCAGCCGGGGCTAACCTGCGTAGCAGGCGTCAGGGAGAGGGGAACTGGTTAACGGGAAAAGACGTCTGCAATAAAGACGTTGGCGGCTGCAAAATTCCGATTGGCTTATTTGCGCTGGGCGGGCCGGTAAACATGCATGTAGTTAATTCCCATCATCCCATGTGAAGTCAGCCATGCGTAAAAGCACGTGCCAGTTTCTGATTGGCTAATTCGCGCTGGGCGGTAAACAAAGTAAATTCCCACGTGAAGTCAGCCATGCGTAAAAGCACGTGCCAGTTTCTGATTGGCTAATTCGCGCTGGGCGGTAAACAAAGTAAATTCCCACGTGAAGTCAGCCATGCGTAAAAGCACGTGCCAGTTTCTGATTGGCTAATTCGTGCTGGGCGGTAAACAAAGTAAATTCCCACGTGAAGTCAGCCATGCGTAAAAGCACGTGACAGTTTCTGATTGGTGAACGTATTGACAGTTGACATAATTCGATTACCAGAAAATCGGTGGGCGCAATACGATAGCCCGGTTCTTCTCCCCTCTCCTTTTTCGCGCCCTTTTCCCCCTCCCCGTTTACGCCTGCCGGGCTTAAGATCAAAACAAACCTGTGAATCAGCTAATAGATCCTGTTCCCATAGTTTGCCTCTGTACTGTCCGCCTGAATTCCACCGATATAATCCCATACAACCACCTTGAGCAAGTTCTATAATGAAATAATATAGATTAAGTAACATCTTAACCCTTAGATTTTCTCAGTTGTTCGCTCGTTTCCAGTTTCGGTGTGGAACTAGGCCCTTTTTCCCTCGCTCGCGCTCCGCGCTCGTTCGATCGCACTCCGCGCTCCTAAGCTCGACTTTTGGGCAAGTCTACTTTAGCCTTACAAAAAGCTAGTAAATGTGGCACAAAGATAAACAAAAACTCACGTTGTTGACGAACACAAAAACAGTTTTCCTTACGTTGACAACGGCAAATAGCAAACGTGGAAACTTGCGGGAAAATAATGATCACTTGATGTTATTCGCCGTTTGCATTTGCGATAAATCTAAAACAAAATGACGACGAGTTCGAGGGAACGACGCTCGTTTTGCAGAATATTCTCGGATTTAGCTCGAGATATACGCGCACATATTCCTCACCATTTCTTTCAGTGGCCGCTTTAGCCTGATGTTTACCCGTGTATAAATAAAAGTGATGATGACGATGATGATGATGGTGATGATGATGGCTTTATAGTCCATAAGAGGAGCGGCGGAGGGGTTGGGGGGGGGGGGTAGGGGGGGGGGGTGTGGAGTGGGGTGAATAAGGGGGTTGATCCGCCACTATCTTAAATGGCTCATCATTTGTACTAATAAATTCAATTCATCCATCTTTGGAATATGGAATAAAATATAAAATGGATTTGGCAAGAAGATTATTTCTTATTACGAAATATCCTTCGTCCCACACCTGCGCAAGTCTGTTATCTTTGTAACTTGATTGTGGATGAAATACCTACCTGACAGACGCTGTACAAGGTACTCCTGATTGTTAGAAGCTTCAAGGTACGGGATAATGGACGGTAATGTAGGCACCTGGTCTGCTTTTGTTACTGCTACTTGGCGCGCAGCACTGAGACTGATAGCTGAATAAAATAAAGCAAATTCAGTCTTCAGAGTGGTTTTCGGTTGTGTGTTTTTCTCTGGCCAATCAGAGCAGAGGCAATCCTTCCAATGAACCAATCAGAGCTCGAAGCAAATAGATGTAGCCGGCACCAAGCGCGGGAAAGCGCGTGCGAGCAAGTCACGAGTGGTTTTGGATTGGTTGATAAAGTGGCGCAGGATTTACCCAATCACATAGCGTGGCAAAGCAAAGCCAAAGCAATCACGAAATTAATTTCGATACTCAACAAGTAAAAATCGCTCTAATGGGTGTTGGTATGTTGTGTCTTAAGCTTGACCAAATAAACAAGAGCGTTCGCCGGCCAGAAGTTGCTCCACTTCAGTGAATAATAAAATGTTAAAAATAATACACATTAATAAAGGTATTGATTGAAATACATTTTATGAAACGTGTGGGTCGTCGTGTACTATTTCCCGTTTAATAAGCAAGACACTGCGCCATCTTTCTTACAAACAGGCAAAACCGTAGTTTAAATTACTAAGACTTACTTCCGACTTGAAGCTCTGAACTGCCAATTCGACAGAGGGTTTCATTCACTGATTCAATTTGTTCCACAAGACGAACTAATATTGTTTGACAAAGCCACTGAAAAACAAAATCCAAAAACTTAGGTCAGGAACTCATCAATGTTTCGGTTAAGCAATGTATATATTTATAAATACAAAAACTGCAAGTTAATTATTTTTCTTGTCCAAATTGTTGGCTTGCAATTGGGAAATCAATTGTTCTAAAGAAGGGGATGGCAAGTCGTTGTGATGTCATTGGATTCATATTTTCCACATCACATTTTTTTTATTTCCAAACAAGTCTACCTTTCTGCAGTTTTCTGTCCAATAGTCCAGGCTTGCTCTTGATACAGCAGATTTTGTCCAGATCTACAGAATAAAATAAATTGGAGACCACATGCAAAAATTCAGCTCATTTGGATGAAAAAAAAAAACCCAACCGAACTTCGACATAGAATGGTTATGCTCCGACATCTTCAGTTGATGTGTGGCTTAGTAACAATGTATTTAAGTTACTGTATTATTAAAAACAGTAGATAAAAAAATAGAAGATATAAATCACCTCATCGGCTTTTATGCTATTATATCCTGAATCATCATCATCTCTTGATGAGCTCAAGTCAGGGGACCTTTGATGTAAAAAAAATACCTGAAGATCATTATCAGGTAAAATAGATAATGCAGTATAAAATCATGAAAATATGTGCTTATAAAGGCGCATTGTCACGCAGATTTTGCTGTTTTAGTCAAAATACACTACATATATGACAAAGCACCTTTGCTCAAACATAAAATTGCTTTAATTTAGAACACCAAGAAGATAATATCAAGTGATTTCTTCAAGGAAGAACAAACCATAATAAGTTTTTCTGCAATTTTTCCACGACTCTTGGGAGGAACTCGAAAAAATTAGCCAATTTTTTCAAGTTGCAATCCATTTCCATCCTGGCCATCCGCAGCCAAAGATAACGAATACTAGTTTCTCTGCACCGGTAGAGTATTTGTTAACAAAAATGGACCATTATTTTAAGGTTTCCATTGAAACAAATATGTTTTTTGGCTTTTCAAAGTGATACTAAAAATAGGTGACAGTGTCCCGTTAATCTCATGACCAAAAAATAGCTTTATTTGAGCGTTACACTGTTGCCTACTCATCACAATCTGGTTACTGTGTATTTTGTCATATCAAACTTGATGGAAAGTCTTAAGCCCCAATCACACCAACAAATAAACATGTTTAATTAATGTTGTTATTTTAACTAGGTTTGTATAAGTCTCTATCTTGAATGTTTTTAAATGTATATGACTCAAATTACCTGGAATGACAATAAAAGTCAATAAAGCTTCCTTTAGTAAAGTTTTCATTCCAAATAATTTTATTACAGGAGGTTAGGAGGTATTAAATTTTTTTCTAAATCTGTTTTTAACTGAACAACATTTAAACATGCTTAAGCGCTACTGTGAGAATGGGGTATTAGTTTTGTTTGAACAATGGTTTGATATAATTGCCAGAAAACAAATGGGGGTGTCAATCACTGGAAATAACCTCCAAATATGCCATTTCATTGTTTGTCACATGAAAAAAATAATACATGTGCACGCCTCAACTCTTGGAGTATTATTTTTGGAAGTCTTGTCCAGGGAATTTTAAGCCTGTCCTGCTATTTTAAAAGTGGAGAAGGTGTTGGGGACAACAACAACAACAACAACAACAACAACAACAACAACAACAACAATTTATTTATTTACAAATAATAAAACAAATTATATTAGCAACCTGCAAATAACTAAAGTTAATCGTGGCGGGTTAATCGGGACAAGGTTTCCACTATGATTTCCATAAAGCTTAACTGACAAACAGTCTACATCATGAATCTATTACAGAATATATTATTTACCTTCTTGCAATTCTGTATACATTCAATGGGGGCGTGAAATCATATCTGTACCCTGACCAATATGGCTGGCCTCTCCCAACAGACAGAGCATCTGGTGAGGAAACTGTCAAACAATCATAAAAAATAACTTATCTGAATGTGTACTGTATTAACTGTATTAAATGGTGTAACCCAATGTACAGTTACTGTATAACCTTGATCAGTATCTGGTCAATTTCAATAAAAAACGGTTGAAAAGATCTGCTCATTAAAACCATAAATCCCTCCCCATTACATGAAAATGTTTTATTATTCCTTTCTTAACATACCCGTATTACATGTATGTCAAAAATAGGTGTACTGTCCCCAGTGGGTGGGGAGGGGGGGGGGGGGGGGGGGGTGGGGAGGATGGAAGTGTAGTTATGCTCTCACTGGTTTTATACTGCATTGCATTACAATTTACAATTTACAATCATGTGTGAGTATGCATAATTTTATTGAGGCTTGTATCATCATCAGGCACGCTGCTATAAATCTATATATTTTAAGGAGCCACCTTAATAAATGAAATTGCATTTACATTAAATGAGTTTAGTACCTCTATGCAGCCTTTCCTCTTCTTGTTCTTGTTCTTTAAAGTATTGTGTAAGTGAGTTTAGATCTGTTATGCATTCATTGGAAGGAACTAAGGGCAACAAAATAGAAATTACATGTATCTGTGTGCACAAAAAATAAACCTCTTTGGCTTATCTGCCAAATATATGAGGCTCGAGAGTGGAAGAGAGGTCAATGATTACACTATCATGATAGCCTGCGTGGCAGGCGTTCTAAGGGGAAGGGGAAGGGGAAGGGGGAGAATTCGGGCGCGCGAGAACGTGAAGGGAATTATAAGATGTACATGTATGTAACCAAGATCCTACAAAATATTAATGTAAGATTTGAAATAAATACTTACAAGGGGACCTGCCAGGAGAGGACGGCCTGGACCTAAAAGTTTAAAAAAATAGTGAAAAGTTTATTGAAAAGTTGGCATACATGTACATGTATGTTTGACAGCAAAATTTAACTGTCCTGGAAAAATGGATGAGTTTTTTCCAAGCAAGGTATTTATTTATTTATTTATTTATTTATTTATTGGGTTGTCAAGACTGTTTGAAATAAAAGTCTGACTTTGGAAAGCAACCACTCCCCAGATTATTTTTATAAAATTAATGTGATCTCCTCTTATAAAGAACTGGCAAACAAAGTACCCAGTCAACATCACAAAGTACAATGTTAGGTGGTGATTATCGCTGGCAGTCAGCTACCTTGGATAACCCTGTATTTATTTACACAAACATGGGAATTATTTTGGCAGTATAATTTAAGAGCCATCTTGTGAATATGAAACAACGTAAGGTTAAGTCCATGGATCGGTTATAATTTTCCGAGTTTGAAGTCAAAGAATTGAAGAGTAAAACAGAATTAAAATGACCAAAACATCTTAGCATGACATACATGTAAATATGCATTGTGTGAAACAAGACTGTCTAGACAACTGAATGATGTAATACACTGGGGAATTAAAAAAAGTTTACATCTGAGTGATTAATCAAGTGAAAATTTGCATATTTGCCACCATATACTATAAAATTATCTTGTTCAACACTTAGCTGATTCACGAGATAAGAATGAGTTTATTTGGTTAATAACTTGGATGTACATGTACTAATGTAATTAGTAATGTTCAGCATACCGTGAATCAGGAGTTGCCAATGTTTCGTTATATAAAGATGGTGTACCAGTTAACGGAGATCTTGGTGAGCTGTTGTTTGACTGCAAGTAGGAAATGGAGTCAAAATATGGAGTGTTCAATCATGAAGTCTGCTTACAATAATTATGAGGTTGTCAAAATAGGCCATTTCTGAGTTGCCTTATGCCATGTTATGAAAGCGAGGCCTGCTTGATGCACAACCTTTCATATGAAAATGAGTTTTATTTGCATTTGAATGAAAACTTGCATAAGATTGTATTTTCATCTAAAAGGATATGCACCAAGCCTCATTTTAATACATTTGTAACAAGGATTGAAGCAACTCAGAAATGGCCTTAATTAGCTGACTGCTCGTCAATTTTGCTGACTACTTTTGTATCTTGGTCAGGTTCAATACATGTATAATGTTATGTTGTGGTGCAATTTTATCCCTGGAGCAAATTTTATTTTTCATTGTTTAACACTCATTATCATCCTACATCACCATACCCCAAAACAAAGGAAAATAAAATTTGCGCCAAGGACAAAAATGCACCACAACATACTGTACATGTACATTTTAACAACAAAATATTATAACTTATCAGAGCAGTTTGCATTAAGTGTCAAAGGTAATTTCATGATGGCTTTCATTTTTCATTTTCATTTTTGTCATTGGCTTTGTCATTGTCATTGGCATTAATTTTTGTTCTTTATACAATCAGCAGTAAATTGTGATTGGGCAGAGTGATGACTACAGTAAGTTGGTTTTGGTTTTATGACACTCAACCAGGGATGTAGATTCAGTTTTTAACTGGCGGGAATATAGAACTGACAGACAGGTAAAAAATAGAAAAATGTAGTCTTTTTAAAGCTGCACTAGGCTTTAACAGCCAGAAAAAATGAAGTTCACAGCTGGGTAATTTCCCCGGCTCCCGGCTATTATCTACATCCCTGACTCAACTGAAAATCACTACAGTATATCTTGAGACAAATGTTTGCATGTCTATTGCAGCTAAAATCAGGTGATATTCCACAAGATTGAGCCCACAAGTTGGATGTTATAACAGTTGACACTCACCCGTGGAGGTGTTCCAAGAAGCCTTGGGGGTGTGCCAGAGATTGTAGTGGACATGCCAATAGTGGGTGATGATGTTGTGATAATGGTGGGAGATACAGATCCACGACCAGTTGGGCTGTGCAGTGGAGCCAGCTTGAATCCTGAATCTGTTGATTAGAAATAATAATAAATTTAATAATAAACTATTTCACCCCCAAGCTTGAACAAAGTGTATACCCTATGAGCAACTTACGTACATGTGGAGGCCATCATACATTTGTTTCTAAGAAATACAGAAAGCCAGGCATTTATTTATAACCTTACCAGTAACTTAAGTGTAAAACATACATGTAGTAGATAAAGTACTGGGCCGGGTTGTTCAAAGCGTGATTAAGCTAATCCGGGGTTAGCAACAATTTTGATTCCAGTTAAATACTAGTCTTCATCAGTGGAGATTTTTCCAAAGCATTTTCATCCTTTAGTTTCAACTTTGACTTGTCTTTGCATGTAGCTTACATGTAAAATGAGTTTCTGAAAACACTTCTAACAAGAGAAATAAAATCCTGGCTTGTTAAAGTTTTAATATGGGGTTAGCATTAATGGACTTTCAAACAACTGGGCCCTGACCAATCTCTCATTTTATTCATATACATGTACACTGTACCTGTAGGTCGAATGCCGAGGAGTTTCTTTTGTTCTGGTGACAGCACGACACTGTTTTGTCCCAGAACAGGTCTCATGTAATGGTAGAGATCCACTATGAAGCAGAACGTGAACCAAATGGCAAGACCGCCAACTACATGTATAATATAAAAACATAAAAAAAATGAATTTCTTTTTGTGAATTACAGTTTGTATATACACCAAATTGCAGAAACATTGTCAGTAAAAAAAAAACATATAAATTATGATACAACACAATGAAATTCTGGGAACAAGGAAAATGAGGCCTATTAGCATTCAATATATTGATACTTGAGACCTATTGCTTCATAAAATATTTTCAATATTTGCAAACCAATTGATCGTTCATTCATGGTTTATACTTTTTACCTGACAATGTGTTTTCAATCAGGTGTTTGTTGTTTATGGCAAACATTCCTTTCATTACAAACTCTGCTTTTACATTGTACTTTGTGTAAAGATCCTTAATTTCTGTTGTGTGTCACACATTATTCGTTACATACAGGGTATTATGGGATAGCATGCTCCAAGTAAATGTTTATTACAACTTGTGCTCATTGGTGGAAACATTTTCATTTTTTTTTTTTTCATTTTTTTTGCAATTTGAGTTCTTATTAAAACTTGTTTACTGCTGATGAAAGGTCTGTGTCTCCTTACTGATTGAGAGGAATGGATCAAGGTCTGAAGGATCACAACACAGACACACAATAGAAAACATTGGGCATGCAAGTACAAATTGTACAGTTTTCAATGGTGCAGTTGAGTGAAAGCAGAAACCCATAAGTGGGTTGAAACGTGCAACTGTCTCTTGTATGCTTCAAAACAAGCTTCCGATTATTCAATTTGCTAAGAAGTTGTTACAGCCATATTTGGAAAATCAAGGTAAAAATATTAACCAATCAATTCACTAGAACAACTTGCTTTCAATCTCGAGGGACCGAGGGGTTTCCAAACATGGTACTAAGCAAAAAAATGAATATTCGGAAGCTGTGAACGCGCGTTGCACGTTTCAACCCACTTATGAGTTTCTGGTGAAAGTCATGCACACAAATAGAGAGTGCTGTCAAAACATTGGCAAAAAATTGTTTGTTAGTCAATTTTAAGCCTTTATTTTATTTTATTTTATTTTATTTTGTATTGTTATTGACAATGTAATAAAGTATGAGTTACCGGTCATTTTCACCACAGTTACCAGCTTCTAATAAGACAACCCTGAGGGAGGTGAATAGGGGTATGCAAATCTGCCGATCCGTGCTTTTTTTGGCCCGATCCAATTGATCTGACAATGTTTTCGTTCAAATTCGGATCCATGTAATTGATGTTACTTTAAAACTTTCCGCAGTATACAGTGTAAATATACTGCACACGGGTATATATACTGTTTATATATTTGATTTGTTTCTCTTGTGAGGTATTTAGATTTTACTCAAAGTGCCTTTTCTGACAATGAAACTGCAAAAAATTAGTTGGCAAAACACCAGCATACTGTCCAAGGCCGACCGAAAATTAATTATCCAATCCACACTGAATTTTCGGCTGATCCACGATCCATGGTAATTTTCAAATCTGCGAATCTGCTTTAATTATCACTAAGATCTGCAATCCATGCACTTTCAAGGACAAATCCGCCAATCCGCGAACCTTCAACCCCCCCCCCCCCCCCCAGCCCTGGATCTACATGTACATATATACTACAGGACTGGGAGTTTGACTTGCATACAGGGTTTCTGATAACAGGACATCTACAAAGAATGTACTCACCAGCAAACCACAGCAAAGGGTGTTGAAATTCAAAATATTCAGCAACTGAGCCAAATATCCTGAAAAAAAAAATCATAACAATAATGATAAACTCCATCCAGACTGTCAATAGTGAACTTCAGCAAAGATGTTTGGTTTATTTATGTCAGCCGGGTATCCGAACACCCTATTTTTTTTCACTATGGTAAATGCCATGGGCACTCCTTTGATCTTTTATACAGTAACCTGGGAAAGTCGGCCACATTTACTAAAAAGGGTCTTTTCTTGCGATAACAGTGTACTGTGTGACTGCATCTAATACGCAAACTACAACCGTGGACAAAATAGCTTGGTACAGTACTTAAGAAATACTACACAATCATGACAATGACATATTTTTTAGAAGAGAGCATCTATTGTTCCATTTCATGGTCCCCCCTTCCCCCCAATACAAAGTTGAGACATTGTGGCTTGGATACAATAATAGCTTGGGACACTTAAGAAACTACTACACATTGACATTGTATTGGGGGTGTAGGGAGAGGCAACGACAAAGACAATTTGTGGGGGAAAAGGTTAAGTGTCCCAAAACTTCTGACCAAGATTGTAGGTTAAGTTAATTAATTCCCAAGGAAAGAACTTGGTGGCTAGAGTAAAAATGCCACATTGAATGCATTATAAAAATGACAGCATAAAATATACATATATCAATCTCATTTATTGGAGTGTCCTTCAGTTTAACAGAGTGACACACCTTACCTTTAGCACCCAACAAACCCTTTTACAAGTAAGCCAATCAGAGAGCGTGAATTCAATTGACGAGCATGCCTCTTCGCAAATTAAGTTAAGCACAATCAATTCAATCTTGTTGCTTCATGTTTATCACAGGGCTGTAAAGTTACTGTAGTAGTTAATTACAATTCATGAGATTACAAGTAATTTAATAGAAGCAAAAATACGTAGTCCAGAAGTAGCCACTGGAGGTCTGCAAAAGGGTCCTAGACCCCATTCAAGGCAGATCCCCATTGATCAATCAACTTTAAAAAGATCAATAAAAGTTTCTATGCTAAAATAACAAGATACAATAATAAAAAACAGTATTTTTAAATACTGTTTTTGTTATTTACATGTAGTATTTTTAAATACTGTTTTTTATTATTGTTTTAGAAAACAAAACTTGTAAAAAAGTTTATTGGGTGCTCAAGGTAAGGCGCGTTGCGCTATAGTTGTGACTTGTCATTCACAGGGTTTTCAAAACTGCATAGAATAACAATAAAGCTGTCTATAATTCCTTTTAAATACACTCTTATACTCGAATTGTTATTTTAAGAACCAAATTTGTTAAAACAAATCGAAAGGTAAGAACCTTTTTGTTGTTAAATTAAATTTCATATTTTAAGAATTTAATTCTTACTTTAAGTCTTAGAAATTGATTTTAAGGAAGAAAGGTTTCTTAAAATAAGAATTAAATTCTTAAAATACGAAATTTAATTTAACAACAAAAAAGTTCTTACCTGTCGATTTGTTTTAACAAATTTGGTTTAAGAGTGATAATGTGCTACAGTGTATAATGTTGTTGGTCCTTTCAATTCGCGAAGTAGAGAAATCTAAGATTTTGGCGCCATAATTTCTTTATTCATTCATTCATTCATTACCAACCTCCATACTACATTATACTGCGCAAGAATGATTACTTTATATGCTTTTTTTAAGCTCATGATACTCACAGCTCTGCAAAGAAAGTCGCTGCAAGAACAACGTTGACAAACACCCACGTGAAGGCGGCATGCGATCTTCTCGTCAATTGCTTTCGCCGAAAAGAGTTTTCAATGACAGGGCTTTCACTTTTCACTAGTCTTCTCTGCATTTTGCTTGTCTTCAAGGTTCAATAAAGGCTCAACAATCTTCAACGGTAGCGCGATCAAGCCGCCATATTGGATTTGACAGCGACAAATAGTGGTAGTTTACTTGAAGTAATAGTGCCCAGTCTCGCATCGGGCGTCTATCGAAGCCTCGTTTCTGCGCTTTCATTTTGAAATCGGCCAGAAAAGCGAAAATGTTACACCCCAACTGCTTAATTTTTCTTTTCTGCCTAATACATGCATGGTGTAATAGTAGGATTATCATAATGCTGTACATGTAATGCACATACACCTGTGGAATAAATAGGAAGAGTATGGCAGGGGTGGGGTGTGGTCCGTGCTTGTACAGTGTAGCTCCAACAGAACACCGCTTTTGCACCCCCTTTTGAACTGCACACGGGTCTTCTGCTTTTACACAAGGGAATCCCCCCGCCTATTGAAACCGTCACCCATTCTCAGACCAAAATGGGTCATTTACCTACCCATTTTAAAGGGAACCTCCATTGTTATAACAAATTAGCCTGTTCCAGGCGTTCAGATAGTGGGAAAAGCGCTAATAGTTGGTAAAGGCGCGAAGAAAAGCGAGCGAAAAAAATGCGCCAATCTCCCCGCTTTTTTTCGCTCGCTTTTCTGCCTCCAACCCCCCCCCCCCCCCACCCCCCCCCTCCGCCCCAACTATTCGCGCTTTCCCCACTATCTTAACGCCTGGAAGAACAGGCTAATAACAAATTGACGTTAAATTGTTGGAAATAAAGTCTAAATTAAAATGTTTTAAAAAATAGGTGCAAATATAATTTTTGTGTGCAAAACAATTGATAATGAATGCCGCTTATTTTCGGGTATAAATTTCCCGCGCGCCTCCATTTTGAATATTTATGAAGTGTTACGGTTGTCTAATTGTTGCATACAAAAGAACTTCGATTCTTAACAGTATTTAAAAGCGAAAATAGGCGATATTTATATCCATTTTATTTGGACACTAAAATTATATTTGCACCTGTTCTTTTAAAAATTTTAAATTTCGACTTTATTTCCAAAAATTTAACGTCAGTTTGTTCTGAAATGGAAGTTCCCTTTAAGAACTGAACCCTAAATGGGATACCCATTTTCATAACCATTTTCATAAGTGTGAGCACAAAAAAGGGAAAATGGTATATTTTTGTCGTGCTTGTGCTCATGATATAGTAGTATCAAGCCTGTTTTCATGTTAACGGGGTGCGGTTATGCCGCCCTTACTGTCAAAAAAATAAATCTCTAATACGGAAGAAAGGGTTTGATTGTGATGAGCCAAGAGAGCAACTGGTATACAAAATATTTGTACATGAAGGGGTAAAGGGGAGCTAGTCAACTGTGCGATCCTATTGTTTTTGCTTCCCGACTGTTCCCCACCCCAACCATCATCCTTCAGTGTTCAAGGATGCGTGCATACTATAATTATGCAATATCTACTGAACTGCTCAGTCTGGCAATAGGCCATTGCCGAGTTATGTTACGCCTCGCTGTCAAAGCGAGGTTAGGTGCAAAACCTTTCATATGGAAATGAGTTTTTATTCATATGCAAGTAAAACTCATTTCCATTTGAAAGGTTTTGCACCTAGCCTCGCTTTGACAACGAGGCATAACGCAACTCGGAAAATTATGGCCTATTAAATTGATGGGTACAGGTTAAATTGCTCCAAAAGCTGCAGAGGAACTATCTGGGGGGAAAGAGGCAAGGTAAGTTTGGGCAAAGGCTCAGACAGACCAACAGTGTGCAACACTTTATTTTTGTTGTTCAAAGCAGCCTCTCTGGACTGCTTCATCGTGTACATCCATTGCCTCAACATTATACATGTTGTTTCAGTTAAAGTCCACACTGTCCAAGCATGCAAACAGAGAAGCGTGGACGACAAAGAGTTGTTATAGAAAGCAGCTAAGCAAAAGATATTATAAAGAGTAAGGATACTCCTTGACAAGAAGGGTTGCAATACTCTTCAAAAGGCTGTTGAGGCCTGTATAATAACCTTATTAACAGGGCCATCTAGAGGAATGTGCTTATCATTTACAATAAAAGAAAAACACTATTCTAGATGAAAGGTTCACATCTGACACATAGATTACTAATGACATCCGACACCCCTGGTCCTGATCCCACACAAAAAGGAAATTCAAATTCCAAGAACCAAAAAAATAAATAAACACAATCCCCCCTCCCTAAAAAAACTAGAACTACATGTATAAAAAGATTTCTCAAAACTTAAAAGCTGATCAGTTCTACTCTTTAACACACAACTTGGCATAACACAAAGCTTTCAACGGAAACATTACTATCAATTTGTAGTCAAAGTGCTACTAGGATCAAATCAGCAAGTACCTCTCATTTTATGCAAATCGGTACTTAACCTCCTAAAACTACTTGTACAAGTTATCCAATGTTTTCTTACGCATGATGAAGAAAAGTGAGTTTTTTTGCACTCAAATTCTCTACAATTTGCTTTCACTTGCAAACAATGGACAAAAATAAGGAGAAATCATGTCATGGCACTAAACAATACACTTGCTAGAACATGAAAATCTATGTTGTATATTGGCAAACTCGAAAAATCCTCTTTTTTTATGCTTGCAATTTTCCCTTTACGAGCGCAATCTTGGTTTTATTGGTTCAAATCTAGGTATATTCACCTCTGATAAGCTGTAAGGAATGTCACTTTTCCTCATACAAAATGTTGAATTTTGATCAGTAGTAGCACTTTAAACTTTTGAAAAATATTTCTCAACTTATTGACTGACGTTTTTTAATGTTACAACACTTTTCAATAACAATGAACTTTGTAGTTCAAAACTCAATCAACGATGCTGCTGTGAATCAGTAGCTATCTCAAAAAACAGAATTGTCAAGTTTAACAGGTTTAGACATAACATTTACGGATTGTGATTAGTGAAGTCACTTGTTCAGTTCTTTTGCTTTTTTAGAGATTATCGTTAAAAGTAAATGTAGTATAAAACAACTGCTACTGGTAATTACAGATGTAAGTTTTAAGAGTGACCTAGTTAATGAGTTATTGCATGGTGCAGTAAACTCTTGTTAATAACCTCAGTATAGCCCTGCAAATACGGTCTCTAGATAACTCAATGAGAAAACTTGAACCCTTCTGTTACGAGGAATAACCAGTGCATGCCATAAATGCACAGCAAAAGGCATACAGTGTACATTGTACCTTGACTTCCGCTTACAATGTCTTTGTACCTTCTCAAAGACATTAATACAAGTTTAATGCCCCACAAAAGCTGCCTCCAGCTACAATGTAATAAATGAACGGCAGGTGTTGAAAGAAAATTCTTATTGCTATTTCCTGTAGATAAGTTCTGACACTTAAAATACACACTGGTTGAACACAAGATAGTTTCAGTCAACAGTAACCGAACAATGCAGATAGCCTGATAGAAGGCTTTTTCTTGTCCTTATTAAACACTGCAAAGTGGTAATGCTCCGAGGAGAGAGTAACGGAAGGCTGTGAAGGCTGCGCTCCTCATGGCATCTTGTTAGGGACAAGTAAGCAACTGCTCCCTGTGTAAACATGACGTTAGCAAATATCCTTGGAAAATGTCAGCATCCATTAACGCAAATCCAAGGATGAAGAAACTGTTTAAGCGATAAGTAACAAAGGAACAGCTGAAGAAAGTGTCATATCTTTCAAATTGTGAGTCCATTGCATTGTTGCCACACACATTTGGGATTGGATAAACTGCGATTTACACCCAACAACTCTGTAATCTCTTCAAAACCAGTATAGTCCAATATTTCACACAAAATCTCAAACTTGATATAGTTGATATCATTATTTTTCTTTTGTTCACTGATCAAGTACTCTTCCAAGTGGCTTCTTCTACCAGTTATAACAAGCAGCGACAGATGAAATAGGCGAGATTTGATTGCATGCTGGGCTTCTCTTCTTGACCAAACTCTCGAACAGGGAAGGCTGCTCCGACAAGCAATACTGCCCAGATCACGTCTCTAGGGTTTAGAATGTTCCGCAAATATTGCAAACAGGGTTTTCAACATGAAATTTCACTTCTATTGTTCAAAATAAGCACACAGGTATTTGCTGGTAATGAACAATACTTTCAAAGTCCATGTCATTACTTCTTCCATTCCAGAAGGAAGTATATGCAAAGGCCTTGGGAAAATATACAGTTAGGTGCACATGTTTACAAAGATACATGCATGTCTTGTATCTGCACTGCGACCAACAATAATTTTTCCCTGCATACTGAACTTAAAAGTGCACTTCCCTAACTTCAATTTCACTCACAAACCAAGACAAATTATTACACTGTACACGTAGTTATTTTTTAAGATGAAAGTAGCATTAAATTTATTGACATCATTTTAGGTAAAAAATTCACCCTGTAACACAGAAATGAAACAGAAACCATCACTACATTAGACTTTTTTAAACCAAGAACAGCATTAAGGGGAAATAACCAGATCTAAAAATGGGCAAAAAGGAAAATTTTCAACCCTGGTCCCAGTGCAGATACACTGATAGTGAGAAAGCAAGCTGCGCAAAAAGAATGACAGCAATTATTATTTTCACTTGTTTAATGCCAGAAGAGTTAGGCCAGCTGCACAAATGCTTCCCACTGTGAATAAGCTTTTCCACATGGTTTGCGATTGAGACGATTCCGAAAAGTGGGCAACAAATCCATCCTGCCAAAAAATAAAATAAAGAAATTAATTTAATTTACATCTGTACCACTCTCACAACAGACATACATGTCCATTATTGGCAGTTTCCTGGTGTTATGGATGTCGCGATCACCAAATGACTCAAAACAAAGAAATACCCAACAACAAGAAATACCCTACTTCCTCATATTCAACCTTGGATTTGACGTCTGGAAAGTGTGAACAAACAAAGAAGGCAATAACTTCTGAACACCTCAAAGTTTACTTTTCATATTTTTCGCACTTCAGGTTAATCTGTTTTCAACAGTTTCCAGTGTTAATAAAACACAACAGTATCCCACCAAAGACTTAAGATAATTTTGAGACAAAATTACTGATGCTTACTTGGTTTGCTGTTCATAAACTGTTGAAAATTTTGTATTGTCACTATTGTGTAACTACACTGAAAGCCACAGCACTTGAAAGCTGATTTCCCACTTGAGTAATTACACAGACTGAGAAAACTTTTCCTTTGAAAGACAAGAGGCATAATTTTGAACGTAAAAGTTGCTTTAATGCTACTACTGTTTATTAACTATCTTTAAAATTCTGAATAGTTATGTAACTACAGAAACGCGCAAGCCAAAATGCTTGAATGCTGGAGGGTGATCAAAAATGCATGAATGAAAATTAATCCCACCAGGGCAAAAATACTTTAAAAAATTTCACATTTGTCAACCGGAAATATTTACTTAAGATTATATTATTTTTTCATGATTTTTCACGCTACTACTTTTTTTTAAATGGACATTTATTTTCACAACAGACTTTAACTTTACCGTGAAAACAAGCTTTAAAACTTTACATTTATGTCGAGAAAAACAACAAGTAGAAGAAGCGTCCCGCTGATAAAGAGAAATTTCATTTCACATGTTTACATTATATTTCCCCTGAAAATGGTCTCACGATTGAAAAATGTTCCTTGAATTTGCATCAAAATGACAAACGTCAGTGTTTCGAGACAAGAAAACAAACTGAATATCGACGAGATAAATGAATGTCTGACTCATAATCAATGTAAATACGGACTGAAATTTGCATTCAGTAAATTACTACAACACGTACAGCTGGTAGGGGATGAGGAAAAAAATACCAAAAAAACATTTAAAAATAATATTAAAAAAATAACAAACGAATACGATTTTTAGAAAAAATATCAGAATTAACACTTACCCAGCCACCATTTTCCCTGATCCATGTCAGCAAGTTATCGGCAATAAATGCAAGAATCCATTCCACGATATGTTGAACCATTTCTGGTCGCTGCGTTTCAACAAAGTGATGAGCCACTACGCCTCCGAACGTGAACAACGCCACTATTCTGCCCCAATTTGTTCCGGCTTGGAAAATCTCTTGTGCCACTCCAACAAATGTCGGATAAGCTGTAACTGGTGTTATTCCTAACGTTGTGCACAATGATTCAAATAAGTCGGGATGTTCTGCCTCCATAAGAGTCGCCAGTTTTCGTAGAGTACTTGACGATGTGTTTGTCGGTGTCTGGGGAATAAGAAATTGCCGAGGTAATCCATTGAGTTTGTTCTGCTCGAATTTGCTCCTTAGCCGGTAAGAAATATAGTCCAAAGTGAGTGAAAATGCGTCTTCGATGATTTCTTTGTCATATCTTGACATTTCTGAGGTATTTAGAGTAGGAGAAAGATCTTCGCTGTTCAGCGCAGCTGTCGCTCCGGCCATATTGGGTCTATCGCTTTGAAAAGTGAAAGTGTTCGCACGTAATTCCTTTAATGGCGGAAGCTTCTCTCCGTCCTTCAAGCAAGTAAATCGATGGAAGATAAATGCAGTCACCCTAAGAAAAGAAAAAAACATTAGTAAAACGAAGTGCCGTTGGCGGTCGCGTATATTTTCCCGCTTACGACCCACTAACATACGATCACCAAGTAGTGAAACACGGTCGAGTGCTCCCGTTCAAAGCGAAAAACTACTGTACTCACTGAAGTTAACCAATGTTGAAAACACTTTGCATGGTACTTGAAACAGCAGTTTGAAAAGCAAAAAGCATGGAAGAGAGAGAAAGTAGAAGCAAGCCTTGGCGCACAAGCACTAAAAAAACTATCACCATCAAACGAGCCTCGCAGTGGCAAAGAAAAGTAGCCAAAGAAGAATCCTTTGGCACGCCGCGCTCTTTTCTGATTGGTCAAAAGTGCACGCTTCTGTATTTTGATTGGTCGAGACTAATGACCTGCCAAACACTATCCTAGTCATCTTGCGTTGTTTTTTCATCAGATATGAGGTCACTTGCAGATATAACATGTATTGGAAACAGAATAACAATTAGGGGGAAATAATTTGCTTTGTCATTGCTTTCTGACCACAAAAAATAAAGAAAACAGAAAGTGTTACTAGGAAATGGTGCAAATTATCTGTTAGATTTGAAAAATATTGCGGAAATACAGCAAAAAGTACATGTATCTCAATGGTAAACATGCGAAATTATATATATTTTTTTTCTGCGATGCATATCTCTGCATTTCGGAAGAAATCGCCTTTTAGACTAATGGCCCATACAAAAGTGAAGAAAATAAAGGCACATTAGACGAAATAAAAAGATTAAAATCAGGAAATTTCGATTGAACTGTCAAACACAACATGCTGACGGAAAAATATGCAAATTTAGACCCAGCCTGATTCGGAACTAGAATTCATGAATAATTGATGTAGCGAAGAAGAAAATCAACGTGGTTTTGGTGTGCTTTCTTGTTTTGAAACTTGAGGTCCAAAGATTGTGCACGTGGGCATCAAGTTGGCCGTCAAATATGACAACTTGATTGGTCAAAATACAAAAGAAACATTATACGCGTGAACTATTGTCCTCTAAACAATAGAATATGCCTCCTTTGGGCCAATCAAACAGTACAAACATATTGCTAACGTCTACAGTTCGTCTTCCATTTTGGCAGGGATTCAAAATCGGTGAATATATTTATACGCAGTTTAATATTTTTTTCGCGGGAACTTTTTTTTTTGGCATCGTGTTATTAAGCGACAAAGGAATCGCTTCGGGAAAAGATTGTCCCCAATTCTCGGTCTTGCCATGAATTTCACCCTTCCTTAGGGAAGGTTGACAATATCTTCAAGGAATAATCGAGGAGTGTGAGCTATTTCGACCGTTTTCTTTGTCGGCAAGCTTCGAGGGTGAACTTCAAGCAACAAGTTGTTGACAAACTGCGCGAGTCTTCGAAGGTTATTTTATACCGTTCCGGTGAGTGGCACATTGAAACCTTTCGCTACCTAAAATGTTGATTTACAACTTTGAATTTTATGGCCACAACAAATCCAAGCTGTCCTCGGACGTATCTGCTTTCAAAGTTTTATTTTGATACTGCTTGCATCGGAAATGAAGTCGGTAGCTGTTTCTTTGCCCTGAAAAAAAATATATAAACAAAGATAGCCACCGGTGTTTAGCAATAGGACCGGGGTTCGAGGGAAAGATACGCCGTTAATTCTAGTTTGTTTCGCTAATAAGATCGCTGCAAATAGCTAATGGTTTGAAATTTCATAACATCGAATTTAAACCCATTCTAAATGTTATTTCTGTTTCATGTTCACAGACGAATTGGAGAGGTAATACGTAACCAGATGGATCGCGGTGAAATGAACAAATCAACCAGAAATGGGACAGAGGACAACAAGGCTTGTCCCTCATGTGAATTGAGCCAGGAAACTAAAGAGTTGTGCCGGGAAATTGGACGCTTATTGGCCAGAATCGGAGATAGATGCAACTCCCAGTTGCAAGTGACAAGAAATGGACATAATCTTCAACTGAACTGTCGAGAGGGTGAAAGACTGAGCGATGATGATACGAGACCCCGGACCGGGGTAAATAAACTTCCGTAATCACCGGAAGGTTTTTAATCGAAAATTACTCCAGAAAATTCTATTTCTACGCCAAAGGAATTGTACATGTTAATTCAGACGCCGCAGTTAGATGTACTTTTTTGAATTGCTTATTCTGTTGCATAAGCCGAGAGAACATAGACTGCAAGCTTTGTATATTTTGCCACGCCGATATGAACTAAAACAAGAGAAGTACGGACCGCTTTATAAAAGGAAAATCCGAGGTCCAAGGAGCATGTAAATATTTTTTGACAACAGTAGCAAGAGGACAAATAAAATCAGCTGATGTAGAGCAATATTTTGGTACTTAGTTACCATGGTAGCCCATTGTTCTTTTTTGAAAAGAAACTTAACACAATGCTGCTGAAATGAGAAAAACAACAGAGAAACGAGGAACAATGGCTCATTGTGCCGTGAAAAATGAATGATTTCTTTGTTTGTGGTGATAAATCGGGCGTACGGCACATCGAAGAATTTTGTTTTCCAAAAGAATGATTTGCAGAAGCATTTTGATTCGCATCTTGTTGAAATTAAAGGGAAAACCCTCGTGGCCACGTCACAAATAAAAGTTCCTGACCTTGGTGGTTAGAATAATAAGGTGCTTTCTAACGCTGAAGTCTCGTATTAGCTTTTAATCTACTGTGACAAATTTGATAATAATATTTTGACTGGCTCGTGTTAAACAAGGAGAGCTTTGTTCTTGATTTGCTTAGCCATGAGGCTAAAAAAGACAGGACCAGTCTTGTGCTAGCATAATATATTGCGCAATAATTGTTTTTCTGAGACCGTCGTATCGACTTTCCACATCTATGTTAATTTTTAGGGGTAGGATTTCAGTCTTTAACTATAAACGCACGAGGCCTAAGAATTAATCCGACAGTTTTTATTAAAAGCAAGATTTTTTTCAAGTCAATCTTTATCTAGTTAGTTTAGGTTGTTTAATCTCTTTAATACGTACGTCACACGTAAACAAAACCACGAAGTTTGTATAAACAACTGACTTGGAATTGCGGAAAGCAGGCCAACAGAAGCTCCTGATAAAAATTTTATGCCCTTATTTATATGATGTTCTCGTGATTTGAAACGGTAACTGTATTAATATCATGCGTGTGACAAGTTGTTTTTTAAGTTGTTTTTGAGCCGAGACCGCAAAGCGCAATACACTGAAAATACAAATGCCGGATCACGCCAGATATCTAGGATTGCTGGTCTTTTTCTTTATAATCCTCTCTGTTCATAAATAATTTCGTTTGCACGTTTGTAATGACAACAAAAAACGATAAACAGAACTAGTTGGAGAAGAATCAGGTTTTGTCGATACTGAAACAGTACTCATTTGGAGAAGAATCAGGTTTTGTCATGTTTCAATAGAATCCGAGACATCAAAAATAGACTTTGTAATGAAACAAACAATATCTGAAGTCCATGCCAAAAAAACGTCTGAGCCTGCGATCACTTTGGCCAACGATAGAGATTAAGCCAGATGATTACTCCCCTTGAACACGGCGCTGCAATTTTCCCTTTCGTAAACAAGCGATGCCATTTTAGCGACACTTAGAAAAATTTTCACCAATTTTCGAATTATTTTTTTCTATCCGAAAAAGAAAAAATGCAATTAATTACCTAGCATTGAACCCGGAATCTCTGCATGCTAACATCTCTCCTTCACCACTAGACCACTGGTTTGATCCGGCAAACCCAAGAAAAATTTAAATATAAAAGGTGGTTTTCTTAGTGATACATCTATAACCCTAACCCTATCCCTAGATCTAACCTAATCGCGAATCTAGCTTAGATCAGCGCTCCTGCTTAATAGATCTAATAATCGCTTTACCCGAACCCAGTTTTATCTTATTATGATAGCCTATTTTCATCCCAATCCAGGCATAAACTATAGAGAAATGGCATTGACCATTACAAAAGGCTTGGTTACTAATGAATGTTAATGATGGCATCGACCGTTAAAAATGGCATCGCTTGTTTACGAAAGGGAAATCGGCCTCGGCGCTTCCCTTGTGATATGTATATGGATCTAGAAATTGCAAAAAACAACCGGGCTACGAGGGGTCGGTAAGTGGCCCGCCCAATGCCTGACGATGCACTTGATTAAAATGAATATCTCCTGCCCAAAAATTAACACAGAAACATACCTTCTTCACAGCGCATTGAAGATGTTTTAGGGTCGTATATGAAAATACCGCGTTCCGGTAGCTGTAAATAAATCTACTGAAAGCAATGGGTCACACGATACATCTCCGCGGTATATTAGTTCTGTAATCCCTACTTCTATTTAAGGTGTGTACATTAAAATTTAGTTGATCTAAGTAAAGCCACTTTTCTGACACGCGTGTTAGTCAGGTCTCTTAGGGTCTTGATCATTACAGAGCTGACAAAAGCACCAAACTTGGCATAGTTGTAGCTTATGGTAGTACTATCAATGTTAGAGGGGGAGCCCAACGTAAATATTCCTTTAAGGGAAATTACGGAGGATTTACTTTTTCAAATTTCACGATTTGGGCGCCCTGTGGTACTTATTTTAAATATATTTATTAAATATATGTAAAAACGTTTTAAATAAATTTTGAAAAAGCTATTACCCATTATAATGCATTAACTGTCATGACGGTCGATTACAACCCCGAATCGTAACAAAAAAGCTACTTTTCGGCATCTCTTTGAAATACTGGTGCCCAGTCCCACTTGGCCATTGGCAAAATCCAAGATGGCGGCTCTCAGGCGTACCTACAAAACCTGTAAGTATTTCGCTATTAAATGGCCATAATCTTGCTAATTTTATATTGCAATATATATAAAAGTTTGGTTTAACAGTTTTTCTTTCAATTTTAAATTGTTTTTTTCTAAGTAATCGAAAATATAACCGTTTCAAATTTCAGAATCTGAAATGAACCACAACAGAAGATTTAAGATGTCCTCTTAGAGCATGTGGCCCATGTTATGACCCGTATCAGTCTATGCCTCTTTTCTTCAGAATGTTCTCGAGTTTAGCTCACTAGGTGCCCTGCCAGTCAATGTTCCCTTCCCTCTTGATATAGACACTGATGTTTTAATTAAAAACGAGGCGTCTTGGCACAAGTCTTGCTATTTGAAATTCAATTTGTCGAAGCTACAAAAAGCCAAAGAAAGAGTATCTAGGAAAAGGGAGAAGGAAGATGGGTATTGTCCAAGACAGGCAATCGGTTCTCCGCAATCCCCTTTGACCAGGTGCACGAGCAGGAGAACAAGGTTGTAAAGAGTGGAGGAGGAGCTGTTGGCCTTACAGAGAACCCTGTTGCCTTTAGGTAAACTCAAATATTTAATTTAAAAAAAATGCATGTTACAACTGAATTCGATGCATCGCGAATTTTCATTTCCAAAATCCTGATTTCGTTTTAGATCTTGAAAAGATGGCATAGTAAATCAATCCAATCCATTCAAGCGACTCCTGTATTGACATAAATCCATTTGACTGCACTAGGGGACAGGGCAAGTAATTGATAACGGGGCAAGTAATTGATTGTCCCGGACAGTTTAATCGACTACGCGCTATTAAGAAAACAAAAAGGGGTGCGATGCATTGAATTCAGCTTGCAAGGCAGATCGTTGTTCTGGAAAATTTAAATGCGTTAGTTACAAAATATTGATTAATAGGGATAAAAGCAATAACTTAGTTTCGGCTGAGCAATTATTATTTTACATTTTCTATTTTCAGACGATGGATGCTTTCGGGCTCCGAGACAACAAGGCTTCTGCACCAGTTCGAAGGTCAATATCTAGAAGATGGCGACGAGGATGGTGGACGTCTCAACCACGAAATGGGCCTCAGTGCGCAAAAAACGTTCAAGAAGCAGGTGAAAAATCTAGTAGATGTCATGAGAAAGATGGGAAACCCTTTCCTGGACGACTTTCCTGAGTTGGTTACACTGGATAGCCGTGATTGTGTAGATGATGAAGTAGCTAAGGCCGTGATGAACCTCGACACCCTTGGTCAGACCCAGTATAGGGAATATGTCAAGGCAGTTATAGAGGACCGGGCGACCTCCTTTCACAACGCTATTAATAGGAACAAGATCCCCCTTTACAAGAAAAAACCATCCTGCGAGACAAATCTAAACAGACGAAGAGAATAGCTGCACTCCAAAATAATGTTGCACTGTTTGCACAGCTGTACATCGCCATGCAGAGCCGTAATGCTGATCTCGATGAGTTCTTCAGCCATGAAGTTCAGCGATTCCCTCCCTCCTTATCAGAATTCGGCAATCTTCGTCTACCAAGCACTAAATCGGAACTCGTCAAGTGCACTATTCCATCGACTCAGCCAGAGCCTCCCACGCAATTTGACTGCAGCGTTCTAGACAGAGCTGTCGTGGTCCACTGCCTTCCCGTAACTGGTTCGAGCACCTTTGATGATTACGCCCATAATGTCTTCATTCCCTACCTCAGCAGCCAGAGAAGTAGAAGAGTGGACGTTGTCTGGGACACATACATACCTAATAGTCTCAAGGAGTCCACCAGGGAGAAGAGAGGAAAAGGCGTTCGACGGAAAGTAGCTGGGGGTACTAAACTACCATCCAACTGGGCGTCATTCCTGCGTGATCCGTTAAACAAAGAAGAGTTGTTTCACTTCCTATCGTTGAAGGTTGCTGAACATAACTGGCCAGAGAGGAAGACAATCCACGTTACATCAGGTAAACATGCAACACATGTCAGCTATGATACTCATTCAAAGTATGTTGTAGGCGTCATACAACAAAGGTAATTAACTAACAAATCTTTCGGCCAAGCGACCCTCCTCAGTGTTCTACTAAGACATAATGACAAGTGGTAACAATCGTGCTAATGTGTATAACCTATGTTGGAATCCCACATAAAAAATGTTAACTACCGAAATAATTTTTCTCCAGGTACTTCTGTGATTTCCATTGGCTCTGCGACCGCTATGACAGATTGTACTCACGAGGAGGCGGATACGAGGGATGTGGTCCATATCCTTCACGCCATCCAAGTTGAAGAGGCGAAAACTGTCCTCGTCCGAACCGTGGATACCGATGTCCTAGTCATCTTGGTGGGACAGCTTCATGACCTGAGAGAAGTCCAGCCGGAACTTGATCTGTGGCTTGCCTTTGGTATGGGCCGAAACTTTCGCTTCATCAGCGTCAACTCTATTTGTGCTGTTCTTGGTGAACCATGATCTACTTCCCTGCCTGTATTCCACGCATTAACTGGCTGTGATACCACCTCCTGCTTCTTCGGGAAAGGAAAGAAGTCAGCCTGGCAGGCATGGGAGATCTTTCCAGAGGTCACGCCCACATTCCAAATACTTGCCAAGACGCCATTTATGCAGCTTACGACAGACTCGCCCCTCTTCAAACAGATCGAGAGATACACGGTAATCCTGTACGATAAGCTCAGCCCCTTATCTGACATCAACCTGACCCGGATGGAGCTATTCTGCAAGAACAGTAGAGCAATGGACAAGCTCCCGCCTACAAAGGTAAATATTACTTCTTTCTTTATCGCACTTTTTTTACGTTTCACCTAGCAGGGGCGGATATGAGGGGAAGGGCTCAGAGGGCCAGGCCACCTGTAGGCCGTTTAATTGGAAATACTCACAATGACAAGTTTGAACTAACCCACTGCACCTTCTTTCTATGAAACTAGGATCAACCTCTTCCTAATTAATCCTTAATAACATCGACGCTGTTGTTATTTGCAGGATGCCCTTTTGCAGCATGTCCGTCGCACCGTTCTCCAGGCCGGTATCTGGACAGTCAGCGATCAGCCACAGCCACCTGTACCATCACCAGGGCAGATCTCGTGGTTTGAAGACGATGGCAAATGGGTTCCGAAATGGATCACCATACCTGAAGTATCCAAGGCTTGTAGTGAGCTGATCAAGTGCTTTTGCAAAGGCGCGTGTACAAGATGCAAGTGTGCCAGGGCTTCCTTGGGATGTACCCCCCTTTGCAGATGCCAATGCCTATCTTCACGGCTATAACTGCATCAAGCTTAAATGATAATCTAAAGAGTTTCAGCGATCGAGCATTGTTTCCGTTATGTAGCCCTAACTGAATTCTAATAAGATAGCTAACTCTTGGCGTTTCTATTAGCCCTATTTGAAAGTACATTTGTTTCGCGAACATATATATCAAACAGCAGTAATTTAGGTTCAAAACGCGAGTTTGAAGGGAACGTGTAATACGAATCAGCTATGGCGGTAATGTTGAAATTTGATCATTCTTACCAAGAAGGGACTGGGAACTAGTATATATCTAAAAGCCTTATGTAATATATAAATGATGGCTTATAATGAAATATGCGAAGAAATGAGTAAGCATAATAGTTTCACTCAATAAATGTCACTACTGCATTTCTTGTTAGCTGTTTTACTTGAAAACTGCAAACCACCACAGGTAGCCCAATTCGTAATTAAGGTAAATTTTAAAAGCCCCGTTAATCCTTATATGGTGACGATTGCGTTGGGCTCCCCCTCTAATATTAATCAGTAGGTCCTAAGGAACATCTATGCCAAATTTGGCGCTTTTGTCACTTCTGTAACGATCCGACCCATATATTGCCATATGAGACCTGACTATGTATATTATTTTCAATCATGGCAAAAAATTGGGTGACATTTGCCTCTAATTTTTTTAACTCGTCCCCAGACCCCCAATTTGACCCTTAAAATCACTGCGAAAACGCCATTTTTTAAAGGGAAAATCAAAATTTCGCCCATTTATGAATTACTTTTCGGAAATCTACACTCGGATTCCAGTAATTTGGTTATTATTCTATCTTGAAACGTTAAAATGTTTTAAATATTTTAATAACTTAAAAAAAGTCCCGTCATTTTGGCCTTGAAGTGACCAATGCCAAGTAAAGGATTGTATGGAGTTCAACCGCGCGGTCATCGCTTTTAGCGGTATAACTCATTTTAATAGGCATAATGTCAATATCCACACTCGGTTTTGGAGAGACTCGGATCTTGTGAACATTTTGGTGGGAAATATGATTTAGTTGGAGCGAAAAAAAAAACCCGTCACTTGTTGCCATTTTTTCAGTGCACTATGCTTCGACTGAGCCAATTTTGGCTTCTATTAGTCTGTATCTATTCGCATGCTCTTCTGCCAATGCATGGCCTGACAATTTATAGATTACTTTTCGGAAATCCACACTCGGATTCCAGTAATTTGGTTATTATTCTATCTAGAATCGTTAAAATTTTTTAATAACTTTTAAAAAAAGTACCGTCATTTTTACCATGAAGCCGAGCAATTTCGTATAAAGGCTTGTATGGAGTTCGACCGCGAGGTCATCGCTTTAGCGTTCTAACTCATTTTCACAGGCGCAATGTCAACATCCACACTCGGTTTTGGAAAGATTGAAATCTAGTAAACATTTCGGTACGTGGGAAATTTGCGTTGGTTCGAGCGAAAAGACCTCCGTCATTTTGTTTCAGCCGCGGAAAGATTTCCGTTTAACCCCATACATAAGTTATGCATACCGTTCTTAAAACTAAACAAAAGCCAAAACAATAGAAATCCAAAAGCAAAACAATAGCGCATACATACATAATGAATGAGCAATAGTTCATTTTGGTAACGCGCACGCCCGGAGCAAATATCTCGTCTGATCTAAGGGATCAATATTTTGGAATGATAAATGATGGTTACCCGACTAGTTTAGCCGTTTAGTTATTTTGGGTAACCAGCTATTATATCTATGTTTAATTTATATATTATGTACACATCTTTGTAATTTTACAGTATGAATAAACGTTGTTGTTGTTGTATTATACCTTACGCGCGCGCAGCCATATCACCCTGGCATATCACCCTGCCATGGATAGCTATACATACTGTTTCGTCCTTTGTTAGAACTCATCAAATGATTTGTTTTCGAAAAAAAAGACTTGCTATTGTATATCGTGTTCGAGCAGAAAAAAAAAAGACCAAAACACACGAAAATAAAGAAGTGGTCTTGGTTTTTCACTAGGATCTGAGTTGACGACAACGAGGAACCTAGTCTGCGTTGCAAGCGTTTCGTTGCGAAAGCGAAATGCGAAATTTGAACGAGCAAGGAATTCGTTCGTACGGGAACGCTTGCTACGCAGGCTACGAGGAACCAGAATTATAAAAACTAAGCGATCGAGAACGGCGTGTCGCATCATTAGCGGAGCCAGAAAATTCGACCATATTACACCGATACTTAAACGTTTACAATGGCTTCCAGTCCGGTAGCCTGCGGACAGACTTCCATGCAGTCGTTGCCGGCGCCCCTCCGAACCAGGAGCCTGTTCGCAGGCTACCAGTCCGGAGACCAACCTTACTATCGTCAAGCAATCATGTGCTTTAAGTACATGACAGAAAGTGCCCCACTGAGGTTACTTGACTTCATGAGCCATTAAACGCTCCAAAGTGTCAAAGCGCTCTACTAGAAACGCACAAGCTCTTGATATCCCACTATTTAGATCTGCCAGTGGACAGAGAACTTTTTATTATCAGGTTGTTAGTCTTTGGAACTCTCTGAAACCTAAACTTAAACTTTGCCAATGTCACAGCGAATTTAAATAGTCCGTTAAAGCGTCAACACTTAACGCGGAAATTCTTAAGTTAATCAGGTTTAAGTATAATCATTTAACTCTGAAAAGCCTCGTTAGGAATGAGTTAATTAAAATGTATATGTATATATATAAGTCTGTAAAAATAACTTGCTTTTTGGATGCGTGAAGTGGATTCCTAAACACGTAACTTGCTAAAGCAAAAAAAGAAAACTGAAATTTGACAGAGGATATTTTCAACAGCAAATTACACAAGATCTGTCTTTCAAAATCACATTAGACCAATATTAACATGTCAGTATGCAGTGGAATTCCGATTTTTCAAACCTCCAAGGGAAACGGAAATTGCCCGAAAAATCGGGAGTTCGAAAATCGAAGGTGATATTGACTGAAATCAAATCCAAGGGAAACGAGTTTTGGTTCGAATAATCGGGAGTTTCGAAAAATCAAGTATTCGAAAAATCGGAATTCCACTGTATTTCCGAGTTTCCTGAAAGCAAATGATGGAAAAAATCCAATGACTGAATTTTCTAAAAATAAACCATTGGTGCTACCATGGCAAGGGCAGCGGTTAGAAACTGACAAGAAAGCTTAATTCCTGGGCGTGGTTAAGTGAGCTGGGAATTTAAAACCACGGTTTCAAAACTGAAGTGATTATCAGCAGTTTATCACGTATGCCGGAATTTTAGCGAAAGCATCAATAATAACTCCAAAGCTAGAGGAACTATGATCAAACTTCTGGAGTGAATATCCTAAATTCCATTCACATATTCAGCGCAAAAACACACGTACAGTATCATCAAGACCAATAAACAAGTTATCCCATTTGGTACCATATATTACGAACTGCAGGATAACATTCATAGACTCAAAAGAGAACCACGTACACTTTTACAGTATAATAAGCAAGGGATATATGACGGCGCACTGAATTGTATACATTTGCGAAATCATACTCAGTCAAAAGTTAGAACTACCTTGTACTGATGCCAACAAACAGCACCATAGGAAAATGACTGCTCGACAGCTCCAGACTCAAAAGTCATAACCACCTTGTACATCATAATAAACAGTACCACATGAAAGTACTGCTCAATAGCTTTCATTTGAATGGACACACTTTAGGATTTCATCCACAGACTTCGAAAAGTCAGAACCACCTTGTACAGCATATTGAACAGCACCACAGCAAAATGACTGCTCAAGAATCACTCGCGAAAGTTAGACCGAACCACGTAATAATATCCAAGATTAAACTTTGAGATTATTTTCTTAAAACATGATGTAAGTTTGGAAGCTATGGATGCCAGTAAACGTATCAGTTTTCCTGAAACAGGTTTCATGCAGAGATATGATAATGTTAAAAAAAGTTATAGTTTTTTGTACATGAAAGATGCACCAAGAGCTCAAATAATAAAAGTCAATAAAGTACGGGCAATCGATTTGAGTCACGTCGTAATGGGATTTACTGAGAACGTAAAATAGCCAAAATTTTAACCTTCGGCCGGAAAGTCGAGATTCTTTATTTTTAAGTTACTACCTTAAAACTGAATAGCACGATCAGCTATAGGAGGCAGTGAAAACTGTTTAAAGTTTTAGTATTCAGTTCTTTAGGGATTGATTAATCTTAACCAAAACAAGTTCAAACAACGGAAGTCTTACCTATTTACGTTGTAACAGGCTGGCGGAGTTACGAGGACTGAGAAAGTTATATAATTTTCAGAAATAACGCAAAAGAGGATGGTCGCGGTCAGCTTCCGTCGTGGTCGAACTGTGTCCGGATGAAATTTGATGGTTTCAACTGTTGTGGTCACTCTCAATTCCTTTCTCGTTCTCGTTGTCGCAATGTTTTATAAATTACACGGAGTCGAAAGTTCAACTGCAGCTGCTTCAGTTGATACTTTGTAACTATCGTGCGTGAATTTAGTCGATCGGACTTTGGCCCTGTTACATAAAACAGAACAGAAAAAAGTACGTGCAGAACAATGAAAGGCCATTGACGCTTTTAAAGATTACATGTAAATTTTTATCCTCTTGTCTGATGAAATTGGGAGGCATTTTTGCACGCTTTCTTGTTAGACGATTCCAAGAATCATCAGTTAAAACAGGAAACGTATTTTTGCTTTGTGGTTATATGACTCCAAGATAATTAAACGTTTTTTTTCGAAACTGTTTCCATTTTATGATAAAATGATATACGTGTATGATGCGACCTTGAAGAGCCTTGTCCCCGGATATGTGCATAGGTAATTGTTATTTTTGGCCGATAAATGCATGCTTTTTCGTAAGCAAGGCGATGATAGTAACTCAAGAAAAATGCACCCTTTAGCCATAAAGTTAATTTGAAAAACCAGGCAACCAAGCATGGCTGAAGACTCAAGTGATTGGTGATCAACTATTCGAGGAGGGTAAATCATCTTGATTGACAAAAACCAATTTCGAACTACGTAAAAAAAAACAATGAATGGATTACTGACCTTTCAATTCTTCCGTCTGTGAGATCTTGGTCTTTTCACGGTCTAAATACAGCGTAGAGTGAAGATACCAAATTTAAAAAATACTTAACTTTACACGGGAAAATTCTCCCCACTTGGAAAACATGCAACGGGCAAATACCACTCTTTTAGCTTTGTTCGATCTCTTTTATCAAAGGCCTGAATAACATTATTTTCAAATATGGACTTGCCGTGCGGATATCATGCCGTATGGCCTGAGAGTCACGAGGAACAAATAAGGTCAGATTATTTGATATTTCGCACGCTCCACCTTTATACCCTGTTTATTTTGGAATGCAGTTTTAACTTTAATTGTTTTCAAAATAGTCTCTTATATTCAGTTTGCCTTTTTTTTCTTAAAGTAGACCTTAACGGCGTACAGGAAAAATATTATTAGTCGATCGCGCCTTTTTAAATGCAAGTCACTCCGGCATAAACAATCTGTGAAGAACTTCTCTTCTCAACACTTTTTCAAAGTTAATCTGCTTAATTCGTTGTCAAGAGAACTGAAGTTCTAAACAAACAAACAAACAAACAACAACAGTAAAAGTGATATTGTTTAAAAATAACGGCAATTTAGTGTGAAATATTTTTTCCACATGTAGATTTGAAAGTCAGATCTACGCCCTTTTACGATACCTCTAAGAACTTAGTGGTATAGTTTACATGTTACGGCGTCTTAGGAAAGTACATTAGTTTTCATTTGAATGGTTTCATCCACAGACTCAAAAGTTAGAACTGCCCTTGTACTCTATAGTAAACAGTACCACAGGAAAGTAATGGTCAGTAGCTTTCATTTGAATGGTCACACTTTAGGATTTCATCCACAGACTCAAAAGTTCGTAGTTTGTTAAAAGTCAAAATTCTTTGTCATTCATAGAAATACGACGGGGATCGAACACCACGCAGAACACCCCGCTTCTTTTGTCGGCGGAATGCTTAGTTGTAGAACGAGGCACAACACCGTCGGGCATTTTGCAAATAAGTTGCGAGGTATTCTGCATTTTATAGACTAGAATGGTTCAATCAATCTCGTCGTTACATAACTGACTTGGTTGCAAAAATACAGATTAAATTTCAAGATAACATTGACGTGAAGTACAAAGTGTCGCCTTACTTTTGCTCCCGTACTTTTCAGTTTTGCCGTTTCTTGTGAAATTTTTCCCACCTACTTGTATCATGACAAACTGATGACACTGCACTCCATTCTACTATTCTTATAAAAGCAGTGAGCGAGGAGCCAAGAGCCGTTTTAGGTTTCTAAACAATCAGTCTTTCATGCGAACTCAATATCGTCCGTCCATTACAAAAGGAAGGGCAAAACGAACAATGCAGAAGGACAAACATGTTTACGATGCGCGAAATCCCAAAGCGGTTCAGAATTCTTTGTTCTTTTATTGTGCGTCTCAGATATGCATTCATATGCATACAACACACATTTTGGCATATCCACTGAACAAAAGCCTTCGTCTACGATCGGCGTCTCAAAAGACAACGCAAATCACGTTCACAAAACGAGCATACAACGTTGATACCCTTAAAAAAAGTGTGTCAACCTCAAGGAAAATAAGCCAGCTGTTTTTAGGTACCTCCGTGAATAAATCACATGACTCCTCGTTGCCTAAAAATAACCCCTATTTCCGCTAATTACTAAATGCAAACAATTTTGCTGAATGATCCAATTGATGGACTCTACGGTGGAACTTTCGGGAAGTGGATAAATTCCATGTTTCCTGTGTATTTCGCGGGCTTCGAGGAACGATTCAGCTGAACCAAAAAAGGGATTATTTAGCTGAATACATGTAAAAAGTTTAGAAATTAAAGGAATCTTACTTCCTGAGCCAGTATCCTGGAAATTATCGTTTCGAATCTGAGCTTGTTAGAGCAAAAAGCTAAGGGAAGTGGTCATAACAAGTGTACTTGACGAGGATCCACCTTGTGTAGGGGTACTAGGCGGGCTACGCAAGACATAATCTATCTGATAAACCTAATGGACAAATTATATTGGCCTAAAATTTAAGATGAGACTTCAATATTCTGTGTGCATGAAGCTTGAATTGCCAGTGAAACGGCACAGGAATTGAATCTTTTCTCAGTTTCTTTTTTAGAGTGGGGGCTATACCAACAAGTCAGCATCTTTTTAGGTGGCAGAGGGGTACAGAAAGAGTCCGTCATTCTTTTTGTAAACTGGTCGGTCTTGTCCGAGTACAATAGTTTCAATCATTTCCCTAAGAGTAAAGAAGCTATCATTAACTATTATTATTATTATCAGGTCAACCGAAAACATTTTCTAATGTTGTTCAGACCTGTCTAATATGTTAATAATAGTGGAGTGGTCCTCTTTACTAGCTGCATTTACTAAAAATATCTTTGTACACCTGATGCTCACGTGTACAGTTCGTGACACAGAAATAAAAGAAACCACAAAACAGCCGGAAAGGGTTAGTGTCAATGATGGGTTACAATCAATTATGACACGTTCACCATCCTTCATGAAAAGACCCTGAAAAGGCATGCACTGGAGAGGAATAAACATGTACCCTGTTTAGTTCCTTTGTGATAGGTTATGAGCTCATATACTACTGATAGCGACCCCCCCCCCCCCCCCCCCCCCTCCACTTCAAAGTGATTCCAACATAAGTGCACATAAGAAATACTGAATTCCATATTATATACACAATACTGTTATTTCCTCTATTTATTTTATTTTATTTACTAGAAATACGTGTCTCGCAGAACCTCGCAAAGCTCGGGGGAGGGTGCACAATAGAAACTCTCGATTTGCGTATGAGGCTTTTCGCCATTCCACTTCGTCTTCTTTGCAACCAAAAACGTTAGTAAAAGGTGCTTTCGCGTACCGTTTCCGTCCGCCATCTTTATTTACCATGCTCCTGTATAGGCTAACATGAAGTAGTACCACATTGTTGCCAGGCAACTGCAGGACACCATCAAGTATACAGCTGTTTGATTAAACGTTGTCATTGATCGGTCTCATCCCTACGCGACCAGACCGAAAAGGATTATGGGGAGAAATCAATTCACATTCAATAACTGCACATTATCAAAATACGGAACGTCCTTATCGAAGCGACTCTGGTTGTCTTTGCGTAACACGCGAAGACAAACATGAGTTTTGTTCTCCGTTGTAAACGCGATATAGAATAATTAATCATGCATTTTAATTCACCCATACTCCCTTTCGGTCTGGTCGCGTAGGGGTAAGACCGATCAGTGACAACGTTTAATCAAACAGCTGTATATATAAATATATTTTTCGCTCGAATTGCGCGCGGCTTTGCTCCCGAGGCACGACAAATTTATTAACCTCGCTACGCTCGGGCCTTCGGCCCTCGCTTCGCGAGGAATAATTAACACTGATACAGTAATGTACAATGAACTTCTTTTTATAATTTTTTATTATCTGGTAATACCATGTATAGAAATGGGAATACCTGAATAAATTGTTGTTGTTGTTGTTGTTGTTGCATGATAGATATATTTTATCATAGGAAATTTTGAAACGACATCCTAAGAGGCACCAACTAGAATATAGTTTTGAGAGCTTATAATAGACCTCTTTAGCTTGTATGTTTTGTTTTCCCAATGTAGATCATGTGATGTTACCCTAGAGAACTGTTTCTTTTAAATTTTGTTTTCTTCACGTGCATATGTATGCATCATTTATGAAAAGACAAAGGACAAATTCCCTTGAGAACATCACATGACCTACATTGGGAAAACAAAACAAACAAGCTAAAGAGGTCTATTAGCAACAGTTTATTTCTATTATTTTTATCTCATGATCTCATTAGGTATTATTAAAATTTTCAGTTTCAGTTTTAAAACCAGGAGCGCTGTTAGAACTGAACACCTTCATAAAAAAATAACTAAAATAATATATATTAATATATTAGTGGTACCGAATTGATCAGCTGTTATAATCTATTGTAAATATGGAATAGACTCAAGATTACGAGTAGGCTTCTTGTCTCAGCTCTCGGAATAGTCGGAAGCAGGCGAAAACGTAAGCGCGAAAATCCCTTGTCGCGAGGAGACGCGACACGCGAGTGGCCAAAACGCGTCACGCGCGAACAAAATTGGATGAAAGTGGCCGATTGTCAGACCAGAATATATGATTTTTCTCCTGTCTCTATACAATTTCCTATGTGAACCTTGAATATTTCCACCTTTTGAAGGCATAATGGTAAAAATGTATATACTTTTCAGACAAAAATTGCCAAATTCTACACTGTAGAAGCAGAGACCAATCGACATTTTATCAAATTAGGGGTGGCGAATGGTACCTTCAAAATCGTGGGTCTCGGAAAATTTTGGTCCAGTCTCGAAATCTCGGCAGTTTTTCTTTGAAGACTCAAAGTCTCGTTTGGCTGGTGCTTTTTTGTGTCTCGGCGTCTCGGATTTTTTTCCTCGAGGTCTCGGAGTCTCGGGTACTTTTGTCAAGCATTCTCATTCTTCATCCTTGTTTGTTGTTTGATAGGTGAATAGGATATTTTTGACACTAAGTCTCGGGCTCGTTTTTTTTCCGCATTGGGTCTCGGGCTCGGATTTTGTAAAGTAGCTGCGGTCTCGGTCTCGGATTTTGAAACAAGGGTCTCGGCGTCTCGGCGAGTCTCGGATTTACCATTCGCCACCCCTCAAATTATAATTATTTTCAGACCGAAATGGTTCGAAAGTGATACCTAAGTTGCCGCATAAATCAACTGCAAATGGCAAACAGATAATTATAACTGACCATGACTAAAAGGATAATATTCGCTTGACTTAAATCTCATGAATTTAGTGATTTGTTTGTAATCGACGTTCATCGTTGATTGAAGTTCAATGCTTTGGGTTCTTTTGTTTTTATTATTGACCTTGAAAAATAACAATGAAAGCTTTTCTGGGCCACAAACAAGGTCTATTTATAGCGGCTTCACAAGTGGTTTGTTTTGAAGCTTTTTCCATCTGTATTTCTTGGGTCGATTCCATGCTGGCAATAAAGCCAGAGACGACCAATGAAAATATCAAATTTCATTTTGTAAAATACTGAAAAACAAGGCCTGCTTAGTAGCTTTCGTTTGAAAGGTCACACTTTATATAATTCGACTCGGTATCGTTATGTCCGTTATATTGGCGTTGCATTTTAGTGTTTAGCATATGACTTGGCATTTTTCTTGTTCCAGAAATAACGCTTACAAAGAGAGCCTTATTAATTTTCACTTGGACTGATTTTATTGCACTTGAAATAAGATAATAACAATAATGAAAGTGTTTTTGAGCCATGAAAAGGTTTGTATATAGAATTAATGTGGGTTTACAAACTTGGAAAGATTGAAATGAAGTAGCTGTTTTGGGATTATTTTGAAGTCGTTTCTTCGTTTGAAGATTGCTTTAAAAAAATACCACCAAGAGAAAGTTGGCTTAAGGCAAAGTCCATTATAATATGTAAGGTCCGTTTATGCGACCATCATTGGGCTATAAAAAAGGTGGTCGTATTAACAACGGGGTAGCCGTATGGCTGGGCTCCATTGTTTCAAGTAAAACCCCTTGGTTCACGGCATAAAGAGACCGGGACCATAAACATTGATTTTTACATGTATAATAACGACGAAGCTCAAACACGGAAGTTTAATCAGTCATAGAAAATGCCATTAACAAGCTGCAAAGGCGTATTTTTCCGAATAATTCACAACTGAGTTAAATGTTCGAAGTACAAACTCCATAATGTGACGCAAATTATTCATGACTTGGCAATTTTCTTGGCTCCAGAAATCACGGTTATTTTACGATTGTTCGTTATTTGTTCGACCTTGAGCCAGGTCATATAATCGTGAATAATGAGAGCTTTTCTGAGCTATAAACGAGGTCATGTAATATTAGACTACATGATTAAATATTTAATAATAATATTTAGCATGGCAAAATGGATACAAGTAACGACCAGTAACTGTGGATACTTTAAAAATACGAGAGAAATAAGTCGGTTGCATATTGCTGACGACATATATTGCACGACATACTTGAATTCGTTTCTTAGAGTTTTTTCAAAATCACAAACCCTAACTATCACGAGTGACAAAATAAAGCCTTATTTACTTGTCTTGCAATTTTGACTTGTGAGATTAACAAGTAAAAAATGTCAACATATTTATGCTTATTTATCTGATTTATCAGTTGTCACTCTTTTTGTAAAGGGCGTTGTCGTGGCAACGGATCATTCTAGGGATGGCAATTGTGCAAGGAAGCTCCTGGCAAAGATTGACCTGAATTCTTTAATATTTGGAGTTTCCTTCGGTAAATTATTTTAAAATTTTGATATCTATCGGAAATGGTCAAGGTCAACTTTTTGGAAGAAAAAACAAACATAGCGTCTTTCAGAAGGTTTCCCAATATCACAATCTTTGTCATTGTTTTTATTTTGATTCATTACAATAAGAATTTACGAAGCAAAGGCACCGTACTAACTACGAATTGACTTCAAAAGTTGAAAGAGCTTGTTCAACTTAGTAATCTATGCATTTTGTTAGCAGTTTTCATGAACGTAATGTTTAAAGAACGTATCAGCTATCGAAAACTGCAAAATTGTTGGGTGGCAAAAGCGCTAATAATGAGCCTTACTGATTCTTTGCAAAATTATGAGTTTTTAAAACAACATTGCACGAAAAATCTCTAGTATATCGGGCTCGAATGTCTAGATAAAGTCAAAGTTTTATCTCGATTAGAGAATGAGGCTAATATGCTAATGAGGCTGTAAATTGTGAACAACTGATTCACCTATATCACGAAATCTTGTGTATTTACATGTACTAACTATTTAACTGAATTACTCCTATAGATTTTTTCTAAAAAGAATATGTAAAAGGTAGCGTTAATATCTGAAATTTGAAGTTCTAGAAAAATTTACCCAAGGTCAATTCTTGCACAATATTTGCCATTCTTTAGATTCTTTATTGCCTCTACCAAAAAAGCGTTGATAAATAAGCATAACATGATGTTGGCCTCCTTACTGGTAAATCTCGTGAAACAATACATACATTGCAAGACAAGAAAATTAGGCTTTATTTTGTAACTCGTGAAAGTTTATGTTGGTGCTTTTGTTAAACTCTAGGAAGCCACCTTCAAAAAGAAAACTACAGGAGCAAGTTTGTATCGCCTTTTGGCAAGAGTAGAGGTCTTTCTAATTTTTGAATTGCTTATTTTGTTCAAATAAGATTCGTTCAAATTAATGATATTCTCCAATCAACTTTGACGTTATTTTTGTATGGATACTGTCATTGTTATAAGTAATAAGTGAATATTTTTGGCCAAGGAATATTGAGCACAAAGATTTGCCTCGACATGTTTTGTTTGGTTGTTTTTGTCAAAAACAAGTTGTATACAAATGATCTTGTGCGCCTGATTGTCACGTGCTTAACCCTATTTTGCCGGGGGGGGGGGGGGGGGGGGGGGGGGGGCAGGGTTAAGTTAACCTTTTACATGCCAAGCCTCCCGGCAGGTCTATCAAGTGTATCTTTAATCTTTAATTAAGACTGTGTTAGTGTAAGACTAATACGCACGCGTTTTAGCTGTCACCTGTTTCAACTCAAGGTCAGCCCCATGTACAACGTGTTTTTATCTCACGCGGCATGCGCTACGAAAACGAAACGAATCTAAGATGGAAGCCATCTTGCTTCGGTGGTGTTCAGATTGAATTAGAGTTTGTATAAAAATCTTATGTTAGATCATCCCTTTCTCTTCCAAAGCTCACTGATGGTCGGCAAAACAGTAAACATAAGAAAGTTTGGACAATGGAAATGCAATTTAAATATCACTTATCATGGATGTATTGTGAGGGCTCTTCCATCAACCTCGTCTCCAGGTTCTTCTCCGTTTTCAAAATGGCGGGTCGGGGCGTAGAAACCGCTGGACAAGGCTGCCAAAATACTCCAAAAATCGTGGAGCATTTTGTCACGTGACACACAATGAAACCTCGTCTCCAGGTCCTTCTCCGTTTTCAAAATGGCGGATCGGGCGTAGACACCGCTGGACAAGACTGCCAAAATACTCCAAGAATCGTGGAGTGTTTCGTCAACCTCGTTCCCAGGGCTTTTCCCTTCGACATTCCCGCCGCCCCTCTCTCGAAGGGAAAAGCTCTGGGAACGAGGTTGGTGTTTCGTCACGTGACACACAAACACTTTTACAGTTGAATATATCGCTGTGTTTAACGGAGAATTAAAGTGGTTATTTCTCTGCATTGTTTCGCCGTTTAATGCTCAAGACAGTGATATTAATTAAGGGATACTCAGAAGCCGCTTTAGTGGAAAAATAAGAGCTTTTAGGGATAAAATCTTGCTTCGAGGAACTTGATAGCGGAGCTCTCGCTGGCCGAAGGATCGCTCGCGTAGCTCCATACTCAGAATCTATGCCCTTCATTTTTCATGGTCATGGCTAGCGGAATGTTTCGCGCGGGCGTCAGTCCGTGTGGCGGCGGCGTTTGGCAGGGCTAGTTCGCGGGCGCGTATGACGTCTCAAAACATTCGCGTATGACGTCACGCAACATCCGGATCTTAGCAATTTTCAAACCAAAGCGAGGGTTTGTTTTTCGCGCGGCTACACGGCCGAATGTCACGTCAGCTCGGTAAACACTTTGATGTTTTGCTGTGTTTAGCTACTCAAGACAGAGATACTGGGATACTCAGAAGCCGCTATAGTGGAAAAAGAAGAGCTTTCAGGGATAAAAATCTTGCTTCGAGGAACTTCATACGTTTTTATCAATGCGGGAGCAATGCGGGGAGATGTTTCTCACTTCGGATTTCAGAACTGAACAAGCGGAGATGTAAAGAATTTCCAGCAGTCTAGGGACTTAAAGGTAAAACAAATTACATTTTTCGATGGGAATTTATGTTGATATCAATCTGTGATTGACTTTTTCTTTGTGTTTTCGTTAGTTTTGGATTGTTTATAAAACGTGCTCAAATTCAGTCGTTTTGATTTCTTTCATCGAAGACAGCTCGGCCTCGATGCGCTATAAACTTATCCCGAGATGAACTCGTCCCAGGACGAAACTAGTACACAACAAAATGGAAATGACCACATATCGATCGAGACGAATTCAACTCTCATGGAAACCAACGCTCTTCTCAAAGACAGAGTTAACTTAATCCTTAACTCCCAGGAGTGCCAAAATTTAAAATTCAAGAAAAATCTCAAATTTCATTTTCTAAAACATTGAAAAACAAATGGCACCTTGCAAAAGTACTGCAAGAGGTTTCATTTGAAAGGTCACACCATAGGATTTCATCACCAGACTCAAAAGTTAGAACAAATGGTACCATGCAAAAGTACTGCTGAAGAGGTTTCATTTGAATGGTCACACCATAGGATTTCATCCACAGACTCAAAAGTTAGAACAAATGGTACCTTGCAAAAGTGCTGCAAAAGAGGTTTCATTTGAATGGTCACACCATAGGATTTCATCCACAGACTCAAAAGTTAGAACAAATGGTACCATGCAAAAGTACTGCTGAAGAGGTTTCATTTGAATGGTCACACCATTGGATTTCATCCACAGACTCAAAAGTTAGAACTTCACGACTTGTCTCCATAATTGACTCTGCCGGGCAGTGTTGGGGTTTACGAGGGAAGGGAATTAGGAAACTGCTGTACTAGCCATTGCTAATTTCTAAATAGAATCTCAACAGTACAAAGATAAAGACAACAGATTCTAGAAAAATATATTTTTTATTGGGGAAAAACAACCGCATGGATGTACGTACAAAAGAAATGTTACAATAACAGCGAGCGAACCAGAAGATAAATAAAAAAATTTGAGTTACCAAAACAATTATCTACTGAATCGCTAAGTTATGATACAATTATGATATAATAATACAAATATTGCACACCATCTGCATAATTTTTTTATGAAATAGGTATAAAAATGTCATTTTTCCAAGGAAAAGAAATTTAAAACATCTTTTCCCTCGAGATAAAAACTACTTTTAAGAGTACTAAAATACAAACCAAAGCAGTTGAAATTAAATTTATACAAATTTTATCATGCAGACATTCACTTTTATGGCCTTTCAGGCAATTTTGTTTTGGTCACAAAATAAACTCGTTAAAAAATGGAACAGAGCTGGATTCACAGCTACATTATTTGTCGCCTACACGAAGTAGTTTTTCCTTAAAAGGGACATGTATTGTTTGGATGAGGCGGGCAGCGGACCGTACGAACCACTGTCGCCATCACTAAGGAGACTCGGCTTCAAATCGAGGTCTGACGTCACAGGTGCTGCAAAAAGAAAAGTGAATGCGTTAAGGTCGCGGGGGACAGGTTCGGCTCATCAGTATGCATTTATGAAAAGAGTATGCACAAAGTGCGACGGCTGATACCGAAAATGCGCGAAATATTCACGAACAGGCTCTGTATAAATGTTTCTGCATCAATAATTGCACGTGCCAAGAGTGTCAACGCTTTGTTCTTTCTGCATGAAGTGTTAACAATAGCGGCCCGTGGATTAAAATTAGCAAAATTACCATAAATATATATATTTTGCATTCGTGTTTGCTCGTGAAGCCTTCGGAAGCGTAAAAACAAACAATTTTGTGTCCAAGAATTCAGCGCGGATAGAGAATTTCATGAGTTGAAACTGCAGGAAGGTAAACTAGGTGTATTGTAGATTGTCATATCTGACTCAAAATTTTTAAATAGGCTTTCAAAGGGAAGAAATGAGGCTTCAAATTCTAACCTGGACAATTTTACTCCTTTAAAAGCTAACAACTTTTAATTGAAGTTGAAATCAAAAAATCTGAGTCAGATATGACACAATAGACGTTTTGACGGACCAGTAAGTGGTGAAATCAACTTGCTTTGTGTTCTTTTCGAGGAGCAAACTTGGACACAAAACCACCTTTTTAAAAAACATAACTTTGGTCGCTTACAGCATTGCCGCAAAGCGCGATCTCTTCAATAAAAAACAATCCTTATACACTTCCATTATTCGCCAACATCTCTGTTAAATTTTAGCGAAATCGGCTTCCAAACGTTCACGATATAAACGTTTTTCAAATTGGCACCCCTGCTTCAATTTTGCCTTATGAATTTATTCATGACCAGGTATCCCCCGCGACCTTAATGTGCGTCCTTGAGTGAACTCTTGAATGTTATTTGACTTGCCAAGAAATTTAAAAACAAACGGTAACACGAGGAAGTACTGATAAACAGTGGACAAACGATTGTTTTTATCCACAAACTTGAAAGTTAGAACCACCTTGTACGACATAATAAACAACACCACAGGAAAGTACTGCCCATTAGCTTTCATTTGAATGGTCGCACTTTCGGATTTCAACCACAGACTTAGACTTTCTCAAAGTCGTTCGCTTCTTAAGCTCGACTTGTGGGCAAGTCAAACTAAGACTGCGAGCAAGCTGTCCGGAGCCTGAGAGCTTGCTCGCAGGCTACCATAGACTCAAGAGTCATAACGACCTTGTACAGCATATTAAATAGTACCATAGGAAAGTACTGCGCAATATATAACGTTCATTTGTTTGATTGGTCACACTTAAGTCAAGATTTTAACCACAGACTCAAAACTTAGAACCTGATTACATGATGAAAAGTTGGACTTCACAAAAAACGTACCACTCTCCAAATGACGTTTAATACTCTTGTTAAGTTCATTTTCTACAGCCTTCATTAACTGGCCATCTCCCTGTAAAAAAAAAAAAAATTATAAGCTAAAAAACAAACAAACAAATTGCAAACAAAACAATAAGTTTTAATAGAGTGTTTCTGCTAAGATTATGAGTTAGATAGGTCCTCTGATGGTTATGCTGTAAAAGCTGGCTGTAACTTTCGAGTTGAAAGATGGCTGAAACGTTTGAGTCTCTGGATGAACATTAAAACCAAAGCCATTGAGCAGTACTTTTCTGTTGTGCTGTTTAGTATGTTATATATAAAGTGGTTCTAACTGTTGAGTCTCTGGATAAAATCCTAATGTGCGACCTTTCAAATGAAAGCTATCGAGCAGTACTTTTCTGTTGTGCTGTTTAGTATGTTGTATATAAAGTGGTTTTAACTTTTGAGTCTGTGGATGAAATCCTGCGTGACCATAATGGGGCGGAATGAAATTTTAAAGGTCCGCGCACACTAGGCGACATGTCGCTGCAACATGTCGCAAGTGTCGCTGCAACACGTCGCGGCGACAAACCACTCCTTGTGAACAGGTGGGGCGACAAGTTGCTGCAACAGCTCACGGCAAGTCCATCTTATTTCGCTTTCACCGGAGGAGCACTTTTTAAAGTAAAGTAAAGCTGACGTACTAATATTGTGCCATCTTTTCTTTATTTCTTCTTCGTTTTTCGGTAGATTCGACCGCTCCAACTTTGCCACCAAAGGCATGATTGCCTTCCTTTGGCCTTGTTTTTTTTTTGCCATAGTCTTTATGACCTTTGTTCCAAAGTATTCTGTTCTCTTTATAAAATTAAATTAACATCTTCGTGGTGGTCACGTTCGATGCTGAACTGGAAGAAGAATCCTCAGATTGCTCTGATTTGTCTTCCACATGTTCAGTCGCCATCCTGAAAGGGTCATAAAAGGATCACGGGAAAATGAATGTTGCTCTTTGATTGGTTGGTTATTTTTTGTTGCAGCGATATATTTGCAGAAGCGTTCACACGCTGCGAAACGCTCCGATATAACAAATTTTAATCTTTTTGTCGCCGCAACAAGTCGCACAAATTCTGTCTGATTTGATTTTCTGCAACATGTTGCTGCGACAAAATTTTGTTGCAGCGACAAAGATTTTGTTTAAATTCTCCAGTACACACGAAGCGATTTGTCGCTGCGACATGTCGCCGCGACGTGTTGCAGCGACATATCGCCTAGTGTGTACCGACCTTAAAGACCAAACCATTTTTTCGCCTTTGGCCCTTTTTTTCCAAGATGGAGGGATGTCCCTCCCCAAAATCCACCATTGGTATGTTATCGTTAATACCTTGGAGTACATTCTATCAGGACTGTTGTCAGGTGATCCATATATTCCAACCAGTGAGTCTGAAGGGAATGGCTGTGGAGATGTGCCGCGCTGGAATCCATCAAAACTCCTCCGTGACCTTTCCAGGCTGTGGATGTAACACAACAAGGAATCGATAAAAGAGTTGGTTTCTATACAAACTGTGGTGCTGCGCCAGTAGGGGGGTGAAACATGAAAATAAGGTAAATTGGCGACTAAAAGAGATTCGGTTTGCTGTGACCAAACGTTAGCAACTCAGTTTAAAAAAACAACAAATTTTTGTGTAACAAAACAAGAGTCGTAAAGTAAAGTAGAAACGCTGCTAAAACCGGGAGAAAGAGGAGAAAGAAAAAAAAATTATACGTAGACCTTTCCCAAGTTAGAACGTGTCGCCTCTTTTTGAGGTGAAGAAGGTCCTGAAAAAGAGTTTGGAATGGTGAATAAGAATTATCTACAATTTACATTTTTTAGAACTTACTTGAGTAAGGCTTGCGATTCCGCCATCTTCTCATTTGCTTTGTACAAGCGGTTGGCCAATTTGTCTTTAGATTTCAACTCACCCTCGTACAAATCCTAAAACAACACGAATGGCAATTTTAATTTCTTGACCGCCTGTCACAAAATCAAATTTGACGAACTGAATCCACTCTCATCCTTGCAATCCTGCACTTTATCTCAAAACTGCTGCTTCTGTATTGCTCTATAACATCTTGTTATCCAATAAAGTTGTATATTTGGTGCGTTTGGCGATAAAACATAGAAATAAGGTAAGCGACAGGCGGCGGCGAGACAGTGCCCCTTTAACTATAGACAAAATAAAGAGGAAAAGCAGACAGATCAAACATCTCTTCTTGTCAACTCATGAGACAATTGATCGTAGGTTTTTTTTTTATCTCACCTTGTATCTTTTAGCTTCAGCATCAAACGTTTCTTTTTGCGTTTGGCTCTCATGAAATCCTGCGCGCATTTTAGCAACATCAGCCTAAGAAACATAAAAAAAGAGCCGTTAGCGTCAGCTACACTACTTTAACCCTTTAACTCAAAACTCAAGAGAAACTCAAAATTTCATTTTGCAAAACACTGAAAAACAAATGGTACTATGCAAAAGTACTGCCGAAGAGGTTTCATTTGAATGATCACACCATAGGATTTCGTCCACAGACTCAAAAGTTAGAACAAATGGTACCAGGCGAAAGTACTGCCGAAGAGGTTTCATTTGAATGGTCACATCATAGGATTTTGTCAACAGACTCAAAAGTTAGAACAAATGGTACCATGCAAAAGTACTGCTGAAGAGGTTTCATTTGAATGGTCACATCATAGGATTTTGTCTAAAGACTTAAAAGTTGGAACTACACTACATGTCTCCATAATTGACTTTGGGTGGGAAAGGGTTACTAATGACAAGAAGGTGATAATAGCTTTGTTTTCCGGACAATGAGTTCTGTTGTTGGTTACAGAGATCATTGGTAAAACTCGTGCAACCTACTTGAACCAATCAGAGCGGAGTACTTGTCTTTTCAGCCATTAAGGTGCGAGGCCAGAGCCAAGCATTAGTTATGTCACGTGACGTTTCCCGCCCTAGGGCAGCGGTTCGCGTTAAATGTGTTTACTTAATTCGTATAGTGCTATTTATCATTGGAGGAAATTTTACTGATTTTGGTGTAGAGTGAGTTGCTTAATATTTTCATAAAAACTCAATTAGTTGAGCTTGGTACTTTTCTGTCCGGAGTCTGATTCGAGAATTATCCACCAGTGAAATATTACTGACCTTGAGGTCTGATATGGTCAACTCTAATTGCTTTCTCGTCTTGGATTCGTTTGTTTCGCGGATTTTGTCGAGTTTTTCTCGGGCAACGGCCTGCAGAAAAATAATAATAAACGAAATCAATAATTACAGTAAAAAGACTTACCTACTTGAACTTATAAAAACGCTCTTTAATAGGCCATTTCCGAGTTGCCTTTAGCCTCTCTATCAAGGTGTGAAACCTTTCATATGAAAATGAGTTTTCATTCACATGTAAATAAAACTTATTTGCATGTGAATGAAAACTCGTTTTCATATGAAAGGTTTCGCACCTAGCCTCGCTTTGATAGAGAGGCTAAAGGCAAGACTCGGAAATGACCTATTGGCTTTTGTATAACTCCTTACTGATAAATTTCAACAATTTTCGAATAAGGTATTAAAATTTTGGCTGAATGGGTTTAAGAAACTTGAACTTTGGCCGAAATTTGAACTTTAATACTACGCTTTGTGATTGGCTAAAAAATCTCGTGCCACTTTCTCGACCAATCAAAAGTAAAACCAAAACCAATCGTGACTTGCTCGCATGTGTTTTTCCGCGCTTGCCTCGAGTTCTTATTGGTTCATTGGTTTGTCTGCGTCTCTCTGATTGGCTAGTCATTACTTGCTATGTCTCACCTGTTCTTCTAAATGGGCGTTGACTTCTTCTAATTTGCGGTTCAATTCAAAACGCGACTGTTGAAAAAAATGAAATAACAAACGTCAAATAAAACGTTTAATGATCTACAACCCTGAACAACATCGGGACCAAACATTTGGTTCGTTATGTGCCCTGAAGGTGAAATCAAAGGCTCCTATAAACCAACCCGTGAATGCGAAACTTTCGAGCCTTCCAGAAGTGTTGTAATGCAAGTGTACTCTGAGTTTTAATTTTGTAAGTCATGAAGATGTCTTCGATAAATAAATAAAAATGTCGAAAAAAAAAACCCTTCGGGCCTTCCCCTCTCCAAGGCATCTGTCTCCACCGACCCCCCACCCCCTGCGTTCAACTCTTCACCCGCCCCTTCCTCCAAGGTTAACACTCGTTTCCATATCTCAAACTGACTTTTCCTTTTCACATTAAGTTACATGAAGTAAAACCTATTTTACACTTAAGATTAAAATTAGAAAAAAAAAAAAAAAAGATCAGAATAGTGTATGCATCGAACCCGAGTCGTTCGCTTCATAACTAACATCCTTATCCACTATACCAACGTGGACTAGCTGCCAGGAGCTGTAATTTTTAACTTATTTATAGAGTTACCCATAACAAAAAATGAAAGCTAACCGCTTTCAAATCAGTGCTTAACCCTAAACACTGTAGATCAATGCTAAACCCCAAAACGCTACTCTTTGCTTAACCGGAGCTCAAAACTCAGCTGCGAGCGGTTGCTTATGTATGTTGTTACACCAACGCTAATTCGCTCTCTCTGCCGTCCGTTTAAACGTTACCTTGTGCATTAATCAAGCATTTGTTCGTGCAAGGTGCAGAGTGTATTGTGTAAAGGAAATCAAGGTAACTGGTTCTAAAGGTGTTTGTTTTAAAAAGGGATAAAAACTGCTGTCCACAAACCTTAGCCTCGAGTTCTTGTTTATAAGATTCCAACTGTCCCTTTTCGACAAAATTATTCTCGTAAAAAGCCTGAAACACCAAAAAATGCCAATAAGGATTAGGGTCACTCATTTTCTACACTTCTTACACACGACATTTTCTTTTAGAAACCTAGAGGTGTCCACTCATGGGAGGTTAAAAAGGTATTTGTATGTGCCCGAGTGTCCGCTTCAAGAACTGTCCGTTACCGCATGTTCAACTGTACGGTACAGTAGTGGTGGTGGTACAGTAGTGGTAGCGGTAGTGGTGGAAGACTGTACAGTTCGACTTACAGTAATGCCTAGCCTTCGTCACGGTGTTATACCGAATCAATCTGTTAACCTAGGTTAATTTAAGAAAGAGGGGATTGTGTTGAAACACATTCACTTACTTTCAGTCTGCCGACTTCTTCTTCCAGTTGTCTGTTCGTGTGCTCCAGACGCTCTTGCTCAAAGTGAAGACGCTGAAAACATCAAAACAAGGCAATAAAAGTGTTTTAACCTAAAGTTGATAAACTTCAACCTCTTACCTCTTTTAAAATATACAGCTATTTCAATTAACGTTGTCGGATGAAAGCTTAAAGCCAAGACCGCAAGGTAGTATGGATTAGGGTTAATAGCAATTGCATCAAAATCCCATACTACCTTGCGGTCTTGGCTTTTCGCCTTTTTCATCCGACAACGTTAATTGAAATAGCTGTATATCTGTAGTAACTTTTAGATCCGTGTAAAATCCTTTTATCCTTAGCCGCCATTTGTACCCCCAAGACGTTGTATTTATTCGATTTTCTGTTTGTAACTTCACTTCCTGCAATGTACTGTTTAGTTCTAAATAGAAAACACGAACCTTTTCTTCAGCTTTGGCCGCTGACAGCTCTAAAATGTAAAACAAAATCAAAGGTAGGAAATTAATTGATTACTGAATTAATTAATTCACTAATTACAACTCGTCTCCTTATACCCTTTCAGACTCCCAGAGCCACTTTAGCAACGAGAAGGAAACTGGGCCGAGTGAACTTTCGCAACGACTTCTGGGACTGTTACTGGGGACAGAGACAAAAGAAGCGTTCCCGGTAACGATCCCAGAAGTCGTTGCGAAAGTTCACTCGGCCCCATTTCCTTCTCGTTTCTAAAGTGGCGAATTATGGAGACAAAAATGTAATGTCGTTCTAACTTTTGAGTCTGTGGATGAAATCGTAGGGTGTGACCATTGAAATGAAACCTTTTCAGCAGAACTTTTGAATTTGTATTTGTTTTTCAACATGTTGTAAATGAAATTTGGAATTATTCTTCCATTTCGATTTTTGGCACTCTTGGGAGCAAAAGGGTTCAGGCCGACTTAGATTCCAGACATAGTGATAAATTGAATTACCTTGTTGTTGCTGTTTGCTTGTTAGCTCTACTCGCGAGCGATTTTCTGCCTCTTGGTGGAGTCTCTCACTCATGTTATCTAACTGGTAAAAGGACAAACAAAAGAAATACAATTTTAGTTACTGCACAAGTTAGACGGGGAAAATAACTGAGAACTTGGCTTGGCACCTCTCTTGGGCGAAGTTCAGACATAATCTTAGCTACATACAAATACTACAGGAGAAAGTTGAGATGTAACGTTCATCCTGGCTCGAGCGTAGGACAAGGGGGAAAAATTGAGTCCCCAACAAAGATCGAACCTGTATGTTTGGTGACATTTGGCGATAACATGGAAATAAGACAAGCGAAATTTTGTGTCACTTAATTAAAGTGCCATTGTACACAGCTCACCTGTCGTCGTAGCGAAGTAATATGTGACTCCATAGCTGCACGCTCTTTATCAAATTCAACGCGAAGAGCGGGGATCCGGCTTTCTGAACTTTCATATTCCTTCAGAAATATTTCAAAAGTACCGTATCAGTAATGTTTATCAAAATCGTTAAATGTTGAATTTGAGACAATTGATGAAGTAACAAAACCACATGAAAGTACTACTCTATAGCTTTTATTTGAATTGTCACACTTTAGGATTTCATCCACAGACTCAAACGTTAGAACCACCTTGTGCAGTATGTCAAATTGTACCACAGAAAAGTACGGCTCAATAGCTTTCATTTGAATGGTCACACTTGTGAACAGCAGAATAAACAACACCTGACAACAATGTTCTGCTCAGTAGCTTTCATTTGACTGGTCACACTTCAGGATTTCATCAATTATTCACAGGCTCAAAAGTTTGAATCACCTCAGTTTCACAGTATAATAAACAGCACCAAGGAAAGTACTGCTGAATAGCTTTCATTGGAATGGTCAACTTAGGATTTCGTTCATCGACTCAAAAGTTAGAACAACCTTGTACAGCAAAAGAAACAGTAGCACATGAAAGTACTTCTCAATAGCTTTCATCCACAGACTCAAAAACTACACTATACAGCACAGTAGACAACAATACAGTTGATAAAGAACTGCTCGGTAGCTTTCAACTGAATAATCACACTTCGAGGCTCCTTCCAAAGACTCAAAAGTTAGTACCATCTTGTGTTGTATTCTTCCTATAACTACTACATGTTGAACAACAGATCCCTACCTTTAATCGCCGTTTGTAAGACTTGAGCTGCGTTTTGAGGGCAACGACTTCTTTTTGATGTTGTGTTGTTCTAAAAAGAATTGCTTGAAAAGTTAAAACCCGCGAAAAACTTAATTCTTCTTCTCCCGGCATAGTAAATCGAACTAAATTTCAATCGAACTCAATCGAACTCAATTCATGGATTGAGTTCGATGGAGTTCGGCAATCGAACGAAATCGAACTCACCGAAAAGAAAAAAAAATCAATCGAACCCAATCGAACGTTTCGATTTTCGAACTCGTGATTTGTGTAAAACAGGCGTTGAAAATCCATAACCAGATCTTGGAAGCTCGAGTTACTTCAGCCCGGAGTGTAGCGCACGTGTTTTTCGTAAACGAAGAAATTCCGCAGAAATGGCTTCAGATGCGTTGTGGATTGTAAGCTTCAAATGCGTAGTAAAAGGCTACCAGAAATGCCGCTTTGACGTCATTGTATTTTTGCATAAAACTAACCCTTCGAGTTGTCTTGCCGCAATTGTAAGTTAGCTAAAAATGGAAAGGGTACAACAATTTCAGAATACGCCCGTAGGAATAATGATAGCTTTGCTCTGTTCTGTTCTGTTCTGTTCTCTTAACTGCCGTGGACAGTTTATAAATTGGGTTTCTGTTATTGAATAAATTGTAAAAAAGCACAAGAAAAACCTGCTTTGATGGGCTTGCTTTGGGCTTGCTTTGTATAGGTTTACCAGAGCCAATCGAACGCAATCCATTTAATTGTGTTCGATTGAGTTCGGTTTCCGAACTCAGTCGAACACAATCAGATGGATTGAGTTCGATTGAGTTCGATTTGTTCGATTGAATTCGATTTGTTCGGAAATCGAACTCACTGAAAGTCCGGTGTTCGATTTCGTTCGATTGCCGAACTCAATCGAACTCAATCCACGGATTGAGTTCGATTGAGTTCGATTTCCGAACGTTCGATTTACTATGCCGGGTTTTCTTTACTGTCGGTCGCGGCTAAACCCCCAGTCTTTAATGTTCATGTTAAGAAACATTAAAACATTTCTGTATTTAAATTCTATCTGGTCAAGTTTATTAGCATTTATGTTCATGGATAAATCTGTTGGAAAGACAGCCAGTTAGCAAACCTTTCTTGATAATGTAGAAAAATAGATTCACTCACCTTTGGTCGCTGGCTTCCAATTTGGCTTCTAACACTTTCTTCATTTCTAACGCTTTGCGAGTTTTTCGTTTTTCCTACATTAGATTAGAGAACAATCAGCATAAAATACCTAAAACAAACTTCAAGAGTGTATAAATAAACGGGAAATGAATCTGCGATAGTCAAGAAAGAGAAACGTATTTGATAGGGCGCACGCACGGCGGCCATGTTCATGCTTGCGCGAATAACAGTCACTTCGCACCATAGCCAGTTCGCCCCCGGCCAAAAAAGTAAGATCGCTCCCTACCAAAAACGATTGAAACGTTTGAAACGTGGAGTCACTTGTTTATGAAACGTCTAATCTCAACGCAACATAGCTTCTTTTCACGTAGCAAGTGTTTGATTTCTTTGTACGATACGATAAACTATGACCACCATTTTGTTTCACAACATTCATTTCGGCTTCTTGACTGGGCGCCGCTGTGCAAACGCGGTCAAGTTTTCTAAATATTTCCTAAATAATTGAATACTTATGCTTATGCTTTTGTCCGAACCGCTCTCACTGCACAAAAGCACTGTTATCAGTTATGCTTGCGTTTACGATTATGTCGATGGTGAAAACCAGGCTTAAGAGGAAACCGAGGCTTATAAGATTTACCTCCTCTATATCTACTCGTGCTTCCGCCAATCTTTTCTCCATTTCTGCAATCTATAGAAAACAAAAATGAGGACGAAATGTTACAATTCTAAAACCAGTAGAATGGGCAAGGATAAACCTTAAGCGAACTATACACAGTTCAACATCAGTCAACATTTGTTGCTTAACTTGTTGAATGAGTAGAAAACGCAACTAACATTTTAAAGTGCATGTGAACCGAAATTTATTTTTATGTAGTTAAAAAATTTAGCCTTTGAAATGCACGATTCCAAAATCTGAGAGGTTTAGAGTAAAAATTGGTGATGTTACAAGCGTTCAAAGTTACGTTATTTTGCCCTAAAAAATGGTTTTCAAATCGCCCGGCCAAAATGTCAAAATGTCACGTAATATTGGTTGCACGATCAGTTCAATGCCCAGTATGCATGCCGGCTCTGTCGCACGCATTTCGAGGAGTCTTGCTACGGGCGCAACCGAATCCCTAGACATCTTTCGGAGCGGCAAGAACTCAACCAACCAGTTACGTCACAACTCGACTCCAGTCCCTTGAATTTCATGACCATTTTTTTAGGGCAAAATAGCGCAACTTCGAACGCTTGTAACATCGCTAATTTTTACCCTAAACGTCTCAAATTTTGGAATCGTGCACTTCAAAGGCTAAATTTTATAACTACCTAAAAGAAATTTCGGTTCATATGCACTTTAAGACGATTGACTGAGGTACAATTTTCACCGTGCACGGTGAGGGAAGGGGGAGGGTGGGTGTGCGAAGGTTTGATAAAAAATGGCTGATATGGCCGAGGCTTCGTAAATAACACGAATCTTACCTTAGCTCCCAACTTTGTCCGTGAACGTACTTCGGCTTCCCACAAGTCTTTGTGTTCTTCCGCCTCTCTTTCATGTTGGGTTCGACTGAGAGACTCTGACTAAAAAGGAAAACGCAGACAATCATAGCCGGGTAGTGTCACATGCCTCAATGTTTGACACTCTGGGGAGGTGGAGGGGGGGGGGGGGGGGGGGGGGTGCGGGTGGGGGACTACTGACCAAAGTACAAAGGACAAGGATGAACGACAAGACAAACAAAATCATACCTGTAATCTGTTCTCCAGTTCTATAGAATCTCCCTTTACATTGGATAACAGTTTCTCCAAGCTCTGTCGCGCCTGCAGATAAGAGAAGAGGAGTGATTAGATAACTATGGGATATTACCTAGCCGTAATGGATATTACCCCTGGGAAATTACAAATTCAATAGCCCAATTTCGATATATTAAAATTCAACTTGAAACAACTTGGAGGCGATCGATTTTTGGAACTGATCACAGCAAATCAAAGCAAATGTCGCACCAGAATCCCACAGGAAATCATTGCTAGTTTGCACTTGCGACAAAAGTTGCGACAAAAATCGCATGTGTAAACGGTCCTTAAGAGATATTTAGGTTAATTCGTTCCAACCGGAATCGCAGGACAGTTTCGACTGAAGGTTGTTCACTAGTTTCAACCGAAATACCCGGAAAATCAACCGTACCATTTGCTTTCTAACCGAAAATACCGTGGTTTTTTTTGGCTTAATGGTTAGCACCCCTGATAGAGAAGCTAGAAAGACTTAGGACTGAACTCTAGTAGAATCTTTCTGATTTGAACTTTCTATAACTCGGACCTTTCGTTAATTTGAACCCCTGCTTCAGCTTGTTACAGAATTTAACCCTCGATAACTCCAGCTCTCGACAACTTGAACGCGAACAGTTCGAATTGTCGTGATTTTACTGTAATCTTACAAACGTAAAGAAGATGTTGAGGACTGGAAAGCGATTGAACAAAGATAAATAAAAACTGGATAAATAAAACTGCTATCTCACAAACGTAAATAAGATACCAAGAAAATCAAACATAGGTAAATAATTATTATACAGCACCTCGTGTTTGAATTTCGGCACAGAGTCGCGTTTTCTGAAACGAACTTTTCTTCGATCAGGTCCGTGACATAGGAACAGAACTACATTGTCATCGAATTTTGCAGGAATTTTGCCTGGTCTTTCGGTTTTCTCCGACATTCTTTCATCAGCAATTTTCAACATTAATCCATTCACAAAACTGAAGTTTCGTTTCGTGTTTCTACAGAAAGCGGCGTCCGCTCAAAATATCGAAACAGAAAGAAAAATAATCATTTACGCGTCTCGAACTGCTGTCAAACATAAGCATGAAACAAAAACCACCGGTGATAATTTGAAATTAATAATAATTAGAAAAATTATCAGCAAAATGAAGTTAAATGATTGGTTTTAACTATTGCCGGCGCTAATTATAATGCAAAATTGATATCGCACGACAATGATTTAAAACCGCGATTGAAAACCTAAAGGATTTCAGATGTTAATAATTAAAATTTATCTGTAAAACATATTAATTTCAAAGTAATCAAACAATGATTAAAACGTTTACTCCGAACAATGAAAAAAACCGCAACTTACCATATGCTCCTAGGCGGTAGAAATGATGAGAGATGAAAATCAATTTTCTTCGACTTGACCGATTAACTTGAATTTAATCGAATCAAAGTTTATATTTTCTCTGAAAGCTCTAGTCTAATTCCAAACTGTGAACAAAAAGTATCAATCTTTTTAAATAACCGAAATCAAAATTTCTCTTTAGCCTACTTAACGAAAATAAATAAAAACAATGGAGACTACACATTTCAAAAATGGTGCGATACGTACAAATTTGAAAGGATGTGACGTCATGTGAGTTGCCAAATGAAAATGGAACTTGATTAAAATATAAAAACGTTCTCTTGTTAAAATGATTTTATGGAACTGTTTAATATATTTTCGCAATAAAAGCCTTGTCAGTTGATTAGCATACAGACTGCAGAAAAAAAAAAACAGCATGGCATTGGGCTGATGACTACAGGGACAGTTTGAAAAAACATTTTCCGTTGTAGAAAAATAATAGAAGTTTAAGGACGTTCGCGCGAAAATCTTCTAACATTGCTGCAGCTAGGTAACGTGTTACTTGTGTCAGAAATGAAAAAAAAAAAAAAAAAATGGGGTCACCGACTTCGTTTCGGAGATAAGATATCTGAAAGGCCACCCTAATTTTGAAATCGGTATTCCTAACTCGATATGGCCCCAATACATACATACATACATACTTTATTGTCTCCTCCCCAAAGGGCTTTTCAGGAACAATCAATAAAAATCACTTATTACAATACTTAACTTATTTTGTTACAAATTATAATACTTAACTTATTACAATACGTTAGCTAAGGAGCATTTACAATGAATGATGTTAGTCTAAAAATATTGCAAATGAATCTCTAGAATGAAACTTTCTATGCCAAATTTTACATGAGTGGATATATTAAGCAAATTAAATCAACTGGTGACGTCCCTTAGCCTAATCTTTAAACGACAACATTTGCAAACCCACGCGTTGACGGGATTCGGTAGAGTATGAGACACACTCTGTTAGCATACATGATGTGCTATAAGAAGTTTTGTGGTTTACAATGCATTGCACATGAAGGGTAATTTCATATCACGTGGCTTTTACTGAATTTTCTCGAATCGAGAGCTCCATAGAGCAAAATAAATCGTACAATCAGCATAAATGACTCAAGAGAAATGCTAAGACATTTTTGTGCTCGGACACCATGATCGAGCATAACGTAAAATTAGATGGACATTTTAGTATCTTGGTCAGACAATTTCCTATGACCGACTGTCATTTCCAACACTGTTGATAATCTCTCGGTTAAAATTGGTGTATATGCTCGAAAGTGTCTTCAAAGTTGTATTTGTAAGATAAAGAGAAAGAGAACCAGTGAATTTTTAGCAAAAAGATGGGGGTAAGCTCCGATGGATAAGGGCATCTTCAATTTGCTTCTTCGCGATGAAACAAGAGTTCTTGAGATCTAGCCCAAATGGTTAACCTGTGTCCGAATGGTTAACCTGTAGCCCGAATGGTTAACCTGTGGCCCAAATGGTTAACCTGTGGCCCAAATGGTCAACCTGTGGCCCAAATGGTCAACTTGATACCCGAATGGACAACCTGTGTCTGAATGGTTAACCTATGGTCCGAATGGTTAACCTGTGGCCCGAATGGTCCACCTGTGGCCCGAATGGCCCGAATGTAGAGAGGTGGCCGTTAGAAAAGGTTCGACTTTATCTTCTCTATTAGTAAAACACTCTTACCTCGTTTGATTCCTTTACTTCCTTCAAAAGTAAGCCACACTTTGCCTCTTCTTCTCGTAAACACGATTCTAACTGAGCCTTCTCAACTTTTAACCTCGTCACCATTTGTTCTAACTGAGCCTAGAATGTAGAAAAGAAAATCATTTAACAGTCTAATTTCCAAGAGTGCCAAACATCAAAATTCGAGAAAATCCCAAATTTTATTTTGTAAATTATTATAAAACAAATGGCAGTATGCAATAGTTCTGTCGAAGAGGTTTCATTTAAATGGTTACACCATAGGATTTCGTCCACAGACTCAAAAGTTAGAACTACATTACATGTCTTCGTAATTCACTCGTCGGCTACGACTCCGCCGATATAGCGCTTCGCTTTCGCACAATAATTGTTAAATATTAGGAACAATGACTACACGAGAGAGATCAATTAGTTTATGAGGAATACCCAACATTTTTGGGGGATAAAAGTTTAAACGAATACGAATCAAACTTTAATCACGCCAATTTCCTTTCTATCGTTAGCCTCATATAGTTCATAATGGCTTTATGCTAGTAGGCAAGAAATGTTTTACAAATTATCTTAATCCATTAAATCGCAATTCCTAGGATTAAAATATATTTTTCTGCTAATAGTGAGAGTTTAAAACACATTAGAAATTAGAAACCTTAGCTTGTACCAAATTATTGTGATACATTTTCCCGATCTCCGATGTTATGTCCTGGCGTCAAATTGGTGTCTGTGAAGATGGATTTCCGAAGATCCAACTTTTAAATGAATTTAAAGGCGATAATCTAGCGATTTTTTTAATGGACCTCGCAATAATCTTGATCGCAGAGATCCTTTATCTTCATATATCAAAGATAATAAGCCTTTTAACATGGCCATAAATGGTATACATTACAGCTTTCTAGATTAAATGGAAATTACAATAACAAAGCCTTAATGTCTTCATAAAATCAAAGATGTTGTATTCTTTTGTCACCCGTTTTGCGGAAGGGTTTTTAAAACAAGAAAGCAATGTGGAGATGCTTTCTTTATATTTGATGTCACTAAATGAGACAATATTTCAATGCAACAATTCCCACTTATTCCGATTTGTTTGTTATGCTTAATACGTTTGGCACCAGCGATTCGTAAAAAATGGAATTATATTTACATTTTTAGGAAAACGGGAAGTTTAAAAAGAATAATATTTATGATTTTACACCTTTTCAGATACAGACATTGATCATTTGATAGCGCGAATCCAAATTTTCATAGACACCATTTAATGTTATTAATTTTTACCGGAATCTCTCTAAATACCCGTTTTACATTTAAATAGATATTTTAAAAAATTAAAGGAAATATCCTAGATAAACACACTGAAGTGTATCTATATGTTAGCGATCATTTATAACGTTTATAGTTTTGACTTTTTGAGTGTCTTATTGTTCACATTTGCTGAAGTTCACTGTTTGAAAACGATTGACAATTTACTGAAGTGAATGAAGACAATTGTGCCGCCAAAAACAACGGAAAAAGCTTGTGGTTATAAAAAGGCCTCCTTTAATTTAAATAGGTGACAGGTTAGCGGTTAAAGCCTAGTTTTCACAGCACTATTAGCATAAGCATAAAACGAACGTTGACTGATCCTTATGCCTGTGCTTGCACTTATGCTGATGTCGGGCCCGATTTCACTTGGACAAAAGCGCTGTTATACTTCCGCTGATGCTGATGCTTTAATTTGTCGCCGGTGAAAACCACGTTACGTTTTTCCCTTTTCATTTAAAAAAACTTAAAATCAAGCTACGTTTTTTCCGTTTCATTGAAAAACTAAGAACAAAAAGCAATGATGTTTTTCTCTATTTTTGATGCCACAAAACGAGACAGTCTTTCAAATCAACAATTCCCACTTTTCACGATTTATTTCTTGTGTTTAATATTTTAGGCACCAGCGGTTCGAACGAGATAGAAAACGGGAAGTTTAAGAAGAAAATATTTATGGTTTTACACCTTTTTAGATACAGATAGTGGGCACTTTGATAACGCAAATCCAAATTTTCATGGTCACCATTCAATGTTATTTAATTTCAACCGGAATCTCTCTTCATACCCATTTTTAATTTACATAGATATTTTTTAAAATGAGGGATATATCCTAGATAAATAAAGGTGTATCTATCTCAGCGATGTTATATAACGTTTATAGGTTTGACTTGATGAGCGTTGTATTGTTTTGGGCGTTTTAATTTAGCCGAAATGAACTCATTTGTAAACCGAATGAAAATTTGCTGACATAAATGAAGACAATAAATATTGTGTCGCCAAAAACCACCGCAAAAGCTTGTCGTAAAAAAAAATCCTTCTCTAATTTAAAAAGTGACAGGTTAGCGGTTAAATCAAGTTACGTGCATTTAACGTTTTCTACGTTTTTATTTCTTTTCATTTATTCAGCTTTTGAGTCTTTGGATGAAATGCTAATGTGTGACCATTAAAAAAAAGCTATTGGGATATTTTTTGCCGACCTCATTGTTTAAATTCTACTTCGTTAGCACAGAGCGGCTTTCATTTGAGTGTCGTAAAACCAAAACCAAAGTAATTACTTTGACCAATCACAACAGTCGTAAACAATCCAATGAACCAATCAGAGCTCGAAGCAAATACATGTAGCCGGCGCCAAGCGCGGGAAAACGCGTACATGCAAGTCGCGATTGGTTTTGGTATTATTTCTGATTGGTCGAGAAAGTGGCGAGAGATTTTTTAGCCAATCACAAAGCGCAGCAATGCAAAACCAAGGCAATTGCAAAATTACTTTCGATACTCAATTGAAAATCGCTCTAAACCAAACAACAAGCTACTAACACAATGGACAGCATAAAGGGACACTATCCTGCCGAAATAGCAAAATTTCTCTTAGCTTATTTCCACGTTATATCGTCAAATGCCACCAAATTTACAACTTAGTTGGATAAAAAGATTCCATAGAGCAAAACAAAAGCAGTAGTTTGGAGATGAAGTGCAGGATTGCAAGGATTGATAACAGTCCATGAAATTTGATTTACTGCGCATAACGGGCGGTCAAGAAATCAAACTTGCCATTCTTGTGAAATTTTAACTTTTCTAGCGGTTTCTTTTCTAACTTTTGGCGATGGTTTCTTCTGATTTCAAAATAATAAAGCAAGCTCCTGGCCATAATCATGAAAACACGATTTTTTAGCAGCGACAGTGTTCCCTTAACTAAAAGAGCATGCAACACTTGGCAATCAGTGTTAATATTTAATAGTTTCATATGTTAAATATTCTCGGAGAAATAAGCTCTCATAAACTGTACAATTTACAGAAGATAGTTTGAAAAAAGAAATTTGGAAACTTCGTGTAGCAAAAAGAGTCAATGTTCGTATATGAGGATAGCACGAACAATGACTAATTCAAGATTCTTGGTAGCGCAGTTTCATGAAATCAGGAAAGTATGGGTCTGTGTCTACTTACTTTGTGATTTTGTTTACACAGATGTTTTCATTCTTTCGGTTATAAATGAAAATGGTCGCCATTTGGAAGTGGGCGTAAGAATATAATCGACCGCTATGTGGCTTTAATGCACCAGTAGCTCCTGGGGTAAACAAAATCAAATTTCTAGAAAAATCCCAAATTGCATTTTTTAAAATAATGAAAACAAAGACCTCATAGAATTTTATCCACAGACTTAAGGACGTTCGCGCGAAAATCTTCTACAAGACAGATTTTTTTCAAACTTATGCTACGGTCTGATAATGAGTTACTGATGTCAGAAATGCAAAAAATAATTGGGGGTCACCGAATTGATTTAAAAGATAAAGTGTGTAGAAATATACCCTGTTTTTGAAAAGTTAGTCCTCGTAACATGACATGGTGTCCATGGCTTTTAGTTAAACAATATCAAAAATGAATCGCTGGGGAGAAACTATTATATTCAAATGTTATCTAAGTGGGCCTGATTCGTAAATAATTCGAACTGTTTTCAACCTTTAAATGAGTTAACCCTTTAAAGAGGGCATTCGGAAACAACATACAGCTGAGATATGAGTGCAATTCGACGTCGCGTGAATAAAAAAATGAAAAAAAAAATCAAACATCTACAAGACGGATTTTTTTCTTTTTTTTTCACAAACTGTAGATAATAGGTAAAGAAAGTGATATATGAAGAAAAAAATAAGGGTCACCGACCATCCAAGCGAGTTAAATCAAAGCAAAGTTAACGCAACGGCTACCATCCCTTCATGTGAATAGATTTCTTCCTTTGCCCGCGCGCTCGTACATGACGTTGCATGGCGTTGCGACATGAATTGCGTGCGCAGTAATAATGCGCATAAACAATTGGCGCGAACGTCCTTAAAAGTTAGAACCGTCTTCTACAGAATAATAAACAGTACCACAGGAAAGTTCTGCTCAGTAATTTTTATTTGAATGGTCACACTTTAGGATTTGATCCACAGACTCAAAAGTTAGAACCAACTTGTACAGCATAATAAACAGTACCACAGGAAAGAACTGCTCAGTAGCTTTCATTTGAACAGTCACACCACAGAATTTTAAATACAGACTTTTACAGTGAAGGGTTAATTTTACACAGGGTACCTATATAACGGTTTCTGATAGGAGGAGCTTATTTCCGTAGGGGCGTATTAATAAAGGGAACATGGTATCTTAAAAGGATTTTGATAAGAATACTGTCTGGTATGCAAGTCTTCAATTGAAACTTGACAGGTTCCGAACATGTATTACACGACATAACACAAATCGTAAAATGCAAGACACAACTCTCTAAACCGATATAAAACATGAAAGCGAACAAACCGATTTGATTGAGGAACCGGGATAAAGTAAAAAAGCGAGACAGTAAAAAAGGAAACCAGCGCGACTATAAGGCGCATATCTATAGTAAATATTATTTTAATTTATCACAAAGAAATAAACCTTTATAAAGGGCCAAAACTTACATCTGGTGTTATGTTGTTATATGATTATACACCTTATTCATAAATGGTGGCCGATTTATTATTCTTTTGTATTTATTTTAATTAGCCTCACTAGCCTCATTTTAGAGTATAAGTTCATTTGAATTTTGCACATGCTAACGAGGCTAGTGAGGCTAATTAAAATAAATACAAAAGAATAATAAATCGGCCGCCGTTTATGAAAAGGTGTATAGATTACATATTTGCCTTTGAGGGTTTCCATCTTATGTCGAAAGTAATACACCAATCAAAAGCAAACCCAAAACCAATCGTGACTTGCCTGCCGGCGTTTTCCCGCGCTTGGCGCCGGCGACATGTATTTGCCTCGCATTCTGATTGGTTCATTGTATCGCCTGCTGTTGTGATTGGCCAGAGTGCTCTTGCTTTTACGACACTCGTTTGAAAACCGCTCAAGCTAACGTTGACAGCAGATCATTAGAGAGCTTAAGCAACGACGACGGCAACGCCATGAAAAACGTCACTTGAAAAAAGGATTCGCGCTATTTTAAACTACTTTACAGTTGTTCCAATTTGTTAAGTTTGTCTCATGTGTCTGAATTGTCCAGGAGCTAAATTTGAAGGAATGGATTACCAGTTCAAATGGAGAAAGGAAAATTAACCGTCGCGTGTTCACGTTCTCCACAAAACCTATAATTTGATCATTTGACGTTGTTGTTTTGCAGGGAACGGCAAAGAAATGTACCAAAATGTAAAACGCACGTGCAACACGTGCAGAGGCATTGTTTTTGCTCATTAAACCTATTGTTTTGTGCCGTTCTCGCTGCCGTCACCGTTGTGGTTGCTTAAGCTCTCTATAGACCTCTTTAGCTTGTACGTTTTGTTTTCCAAATGTAGGTCATGTGATGTTACCCTAGAGAACAGTTTCTTTAAAATTTTGTTTTCTTCACGTGCATATGTGTGCATAATTTACGAAAAGACAAAGGACAAATTCCCTTGAGAACATCACATGACCTACATTGGGAAAACAAAATGTACAAGCTAAAGAGGTCTATTGAAATCTTAACGTAAATAACACTTTCTTAGGGAGCGCAAATCGTTTTTAGGTAAACAAAGCGAGAAAGTACAATTCATTGTCGCTGTGGATACGTTCTATTGACATAGAAGGTAAGTAGAAAGTTTATTTTGGTTAATGTTATAAAAAAGTTAGAAGAACGCGAACAAAACCGTTCCGTGACGGCTCAATAAATGACCTCGAAAAAGGTTACATGACGGGCTTGTGATAAGTTTACTCTCCTATACAGCGAGATTAGTTTTTTTAAAAAGCTGTTGCTCTGCGTTGGTCGGGAAGTGAGATACTAAACTATGGGCTTTTATTACGTGTACCGGATACACCTGACGTAAAACAAAAGGTAATCAAAATTCTATGACCCAAAAGCAATGGCCGAAAACAATGTTTTATATTCTATGTCCGGTTCACGAAGTGAACGCCAAACTTTAATATCAACCAAGTGGATAAGGTAAATTGGTTGCCATAAACAGATTCAAAATCTGACGTTTAGCCAGACATCAGAGCGAATCCACTTTGACGAAGAGACGCTGGGGCGGATCCAGGTTTTTAGCAGAAGGAGTTCGATGAAGGGGGCCGCCGAAGGCGTCCCCCTTGTAGGGGGGTCCTAGGGGCATCCTCCTCTGGAAAATTTTGAAATTTTAAGTCCTCGAAAATGCAATTTCCGCCATTCTGAGGCCAAGTCAGCGCGTTTTAATATCTCATTTTTTAAAGTTAAAATGCCATTCTGTATTTATTTTATATTTTTACATGTTTTTGACGTTAGCTGTTTTAATGTAGGGGGTTCGATTGAACCCCCCCCCCCCCCCACCCCCTAGATCCGCCCCAGAGACGTTTGACACGTCAACTTTTAAATCTCTTTAGGGCGGCCATTTTACCTTATCAACTCAGTTGATAGCATATCTAAGGACATAACGCAATAACAAGCGCTGCGTGACCATCACATCACGCAACATCTGCTATTTTGTGGATACCCCAAAATAACGGTTGTGAAGTGAACATTATATGTTATGAGTTTAATATGAGTTTATTTACCGGTTCTTTGTGGTCCTCTTCTTGGGACTGCGAGAAAGGAAGTTATTGTTTAAGGAAAAAGTCAACATTATTTATCATTTAAAATCTTAGAAGCGTCAAAAGGTAGTTTATCCTGTTAGTGTGGTTTTAAATGCAAGATCTTTTTGTTATAAGTTATAAATAAAGTATTTAGTGGCAGGGGAGTGCATTTGGGTAGGACATCAGGAATCTCCGAGAAATCTCCTTTTCTCATTCCAAGACTACCTCAGTCTGTAAACAGAGCAAATCCCATGAGCTGCCCGTGTATGTCCCAAGGCACTTTATCTCGGCGAGAGAGGCCATGGAAAACTCGTATCCAGATCTCCCACGGTCAGGGCCACTGTTTGCTGGAATTTACTCACTGTGGTTCACATTTTTATTTAGTTTGAATATTTTTAAACCAGTCAAACCAGTTTAATTTTGATTTCCCTTTGCGTCAAATGCATTATCATAATCTCATACAAAGGAAAACAAAAATCTAACTGGTTTGAAAATCTTCAAAGTAAACAAAAATTTGAACCACAACGTGTATGCAACAAATTGTCTGCCATACGCATGTTTATATTATATTGGATTTCTTCATCACGGTTACATTTATTGGTTTGTTATTATCTGTTGTCATTCATGGTGGTTAATCATCTGTTATCTATTTTATATATTCTTATTTTTAGCATGAGTTTATTACAGCCAGAAAACGCGGGCAGAAACAACGAAGCGTAGTTTTAAGCAGAGGTCCGAAAATCTGGAATTTCAAGCTTTAAACGCATACACATGAAATTCAAATTGTGCAAAATTCTACAATCCTGGCCAGTTGGTTTGGGACATGTTAGACAGGACTCTATTCAAACTAGCAATTACGCTAAATTAGATATTCGTATAAATATTTGGTAAAATAAAAATAAATGAAATAAATAATTTGACTTTGACAAAAACATGACTTTCAAATAAACTCCCCTGCCCTTGAGCAATGCTGACATCCAAGAATCAGACCAGCATCCTACGTTAAATACAACTGATGGACTTCAACACTGTATAGGGTGTAGGGGGGGGGGGGGGGGGACTTTCTAATTTCGATTTCAGTGACATTAAGTATCGGCGATTTTCAAATTGTCCACCTAAAATGTTTAGAAACGGTGAAGTGTCCCTAAACCAATTGGCCAGGATTCTAGGTAATGGAAAGCCCATTTTCTGCAAGTTACGACAAATCTATACCATCAGATCTCCCCAGAAAAGGTATACTTACCAGGGACCTGGTAACGGATTCTACGTCCGCGCTCCTTGAGACCAGCCGGTCAGTGGTCTCTCCTTGGACTCGTTTAGTGTGTTCCAGTTCCTCCTCAAGTTTCAAAGCATGCCCCGTTACCTCCCCCTTAGTGGCTTCTACTGATGCTACCTAAAAAGAAAGGGAATAAAGGGCGTTTCTGATTTAGTCACAAATTCCCGAACTTTCGGTTCGGTGGTAAATGGTAAACTCTTCCTCGGTTCGTCAAACTGGAAAATTACCGAGAAAACGGAACTTCCTTAAAAACCAACATTTTCAAATTCCAATTCGACCTGAAAACAGTGAGAGTAAGAGCTACTTTGTGGAATTCCACTGAAATTCCCATTTATTATTATTTTTATTATTATTTATTGAAGGAGATTCAAAGAGACCTACTAAACGGACCAGGAGAGAACTGGGCTTTCGAAAGAGACCGGGATTTAAGCAGAAAGAAATGGGGGGGGGGGGGGGGGACTGGGGACGGGGGAGTCTTGGTTTCTCTTTCCCAGTGCTCCTCTTTTTCTCGTCATGTTTCCCCAGTCCCTTTTAATCAGTCTTTTGATAACACACTAGGATTTCATCGACATCTAGAGAGTATTGTACAGCAAAATAAACGGGGGGGGGGGGGGGGGACTGGGGACGGGGGAGTCTTGGTTTCTCTTTCCCAGTGCTCCTCTTTTTCTCGTCATGTTTCCCCAGTCCCTTTTAATCAGTCTTTTGATAACACACTAGGATTTCATCGACAGGCAATTTATTGTCTGCATTTATTGTGTGCAATTGTATAAACAAACATCTCCGTTTGCCGTTCCAACTGAAATAAATATTGTCCTTGATTAGCTCGCATTTTGGGCTGAATTAACATTAAGCAAACGAATCGACTCACCGCTGCTAAATCTAAGAGAGTAAACTCTTGCGTTGCTGACACCTCGCTATAACGGACATCCTGTTATTATGGACGGTAAGAGTTCATATCCCAGCGAATGGTTTATAGGGCGACTTCAAATCAAATGGTCTTTTCTGTATTTTTTTTTTTGCATCTAGAGAGTATTGTACAGCAAAATAAACGGGGGGGGGGACTGGGGACGGGGGAGTCTTGGTTTCTCTTTCCCAGTGCTCCTCTTTTTCTCGTCATGTTTCCCCAGTCCCTTTTAATCAGTCTTTTGATAACACACTAGGATTTCATCGACAGGCAATTTATTGTCTGCATTTATTGTGTGCAATTGTATAAACAAACATCTCCGTTTGCCGTTCCAACTGAAATAAATATTGTCCTTGATTAGCTCGCATTTTGGGCTGAATTAACATTAAGCAAACGAATCGACTCACCGTGGTTTCTAGATTAGTCAACTGGTTTCTCAACCGTGATCGCTCGTCTTCCAGCTCCTCGCGAAGCTAAAATAAAATGGTGAAAATTGTCGCTGGAATTTAGTAAATGGCTGCTAAATCTAAGAGAGTAAACTCTTGCGTTGCTGACACCTCGCTATAACGGACATCCTGTTATTATGGACGGTAAGAGTTCATATCCCAGCGAATGGTTTATAGGGCGACTTCAAATCAAATGGTCTTTTCTGTATTTTTTTTTTTGCATCTAGAGAGTATTGTACAGCAAAATAAACGATACAAACAGTCAGGCTTCCCAATAACTTTTTAATCAACTGTTCCATTTCTGTTAACAGCCGTAACAATGTGGCACATGGTCAAAAGGTCTTACTAAACTTTGTTTTGAAACACTTGATTCGCAGCTGTAACACTTAGTAGTGACACCCCTCACAGGTGTAACGGATTACGGGTTACGGGTTCAACTGAGAACACTGTAAACAGTACTCGCCCCGACTATTACGGACATCACATAGTGGTTCTGAAGGTGTCCGCTGTAGCGTAGCCTGCGAGCAAGTTATCGGGGACGGGGGCAGGGGTTGGTGGAGGCGGAGGAGGGAAGGATGGAGCTTGCAGCCTTGTCTTAGGAACTTAAATGCCGCCCTCAATAACCCCCGCGGCTCCCCGCTGTCCGAACCGTCAGAATTTGACAAATCATCACAAAACCGGATTAAGTTTCAATGTAAATAAAAACATATAACAAGCACGTGATAGGAAACGCTTTAAAAGACCGCAACGCTTGCTGAGAGGAACTCTACACTTTCTGATCGAGTTTTTCCACCCTGTGCCCCCCCCCCCCCCACACCCTAACCCTACCCAACTCCCCTCCTCCAATATCTACACTCGAGCCCGAGAGCTTGCAAGGTTGACTGTATAAGGCGAAACTGAATACATACCTTCATTTGCATCTCCAAAGACGTTTCAGACTGCACAAGTTTCTTGGATGTCTCGTTAAGTTCCTGGAAGTTGATTTAAAACAAGGCATGGTGACACGAATCAACTAAAGTTTTGGTCAAAGACTATTTTCTCATTAAAATATTAATGCAATTGTCAAGCAAACAGGTGTTGAGAAACTAAACAACTGAGAACATCAACTAGAAGGCATGTCTTAATGGAGACCAAGGTTAACTGTGACAGTGTCGTATCACCTCATCTGCGGGGTCGTGTTTGTTGTTGGTTCTTGCATTGCATTAGAGAGCTTAAGCAACCACAACGGTGACGGCAGCGAGAACGGCACAAAACAATAGGTTTAATGGGCGAAAACAATGCCTCTGCACGTGTTGCACGTGCGTTTTACATTTTGGTACATTTCTTTGCCGTTTCCTGCAAAACAACAACGTCAAATGATCAAATTATAGGTTTTGTAGAGGACGTGAACACGCGACGGTGAATTTTCCTTTCTCCATTTGAACTGGTAATCCATTCCTTCAAACTTAGCTCCTGGACAATCCAGACACATGAGACAAACTTAACAAATTGGAACAACTGTTAAGTAGTTTAAAATAGCGCGAATCCTTTTTTCAAGTGACGTTTTTCATGGCGTTGCCGTCGTCGTTGCTTAAGCTCTCTATTTTCCACCAAATACACGAGTAAACAAACAGACTAATAAACAAGCAAACAAACGAAGGATGCGCGAAGCGAGCAGTGAGTGCAGTTACCATACGTCATTGTCTGGTATAAAGACCTGGTCAATTTCTGATCATGACATGTTTCTACATACTCCCAGTAAAGTCATATACGAAGGTGGGTTGAATTGAAAATCATAAATTTCGTCATTTTTTTAACAAAAAAAAAATATTTTGAGTGTGTTGCTCTTTAGATTTTTCGGCATTGAGACGGGTAAAGGACGGAAGAGCAAATGTTATGAGCAACATTTGATAAAACAGCTGCTCAATTTCTGTACACAGGTGTGACAAGCTGGTACATGGCCAACAGACCTTACTCAACTTTGCATTGAAACACTTATTGCACATCCGTAACACTAACTAATTACGGGTTATGGGTTACAGTAAGAATACTGCTTAAAATAATGTGTGAACTAGTGAAAAGACGAGGACAAGTTACCTGTTGTAAATCCCTGATATGTGCTTTTTGTTGAGCGCTCTTTTCTTTGCCTTTATCAACGTCTGACTTAAGTTTGTTAACCGTCTCCAAAAGATTTTCTTGTTTCTCTGTCATTATATGTTTACTCTAGGAAGAAAAAACAGCACTTACAAAAAAAATTCCTGATGCAGAACTCCATTAATACATTCTCTATAAAAACCTGCTCTTCAAATTGGATTAAAACTGTGAATTTCATAGGAAAAAAAAGGAAAGGTCCGCAAACCTGCTAACTACAGACACAGAAGGGACAGACCCAAGTGCCCTCATTATAATAGAGGTGTGCATATTATAGGGGTAGGATTTGTATTAATTTTTGGTATTTTCAGGACCCAGATAAATGTCTGTAATAGAGAGGTGTCGGTATTGTAGAGGTAGGGATTGTATGAATTTTTGTATCTTAGGGACCAAGAAAACTGTCCTTAATAGAGAGGTGTCTGTATTAAAGAGGTAGGGATTGTATGAATTTTGGTATCTTCAGGACCCAGATAAATGTCTGTAATAGAGAGGTGCCGTTTGTATGAATTTTGGTATCTTCAGGACCCAGATAAATGTCTGTAATAGATAGGCGTCCGTATTATAGAGGTAGGGTTTGTATGAATTTTGGTATCTTCAGGACCCAGATAAATGTCTGTAATAGATAGGTGTCCGTATTATAGAGGTAAGGTTTGTATGAATTTTGGTATCTTCAGGACCCAAATAAATGTCTGTAATAGATAGGTGCCGTATTATAGAGGTAGGGTTTGTATGAATTTTGGTATCTTCAGGACCCAGATAAATGTCTGTAATAGATAGGTGTCCGTATTATAGAGGTAGGGTTTGTATGAATTTTGGTATCTTCAGGACCCAGATAAATGTCTGTAATAGATAGGTGTCCGTATTACAGAGGTTGGGTTTGTATGAATTTTGGTATCTTCAGGACCCAGATAAATGTCTGTAATAGATAGGTGTCCGTATTATAGAGGTAAGGTTTGTATGAGTTTTGGTATCTTCAGGACCCAGATAAATGTCTGTAATAGATAGGTGTCCGTATTATAGAGGTAGGATTTGTATGAATTTTGGTATCTTCAGGACCCAGATAAATGTCTGTAATAGATAGGTGTCCGTATTATAGAGGTAAGGTTTGTATGAATTTTGGTATCTTCAGGACCCAGATAAATATCCGTAATAGAGAGGTGTCTGTATTATAGGTGTCCATATTATAGAATGATATAGGTAATGCATGAATTTTGGTATCTTCGGGACCAGGGAAACTGTTCGTGTAGAGAGGTGTTCGCGAGGAGAGGTTAGACTGTTTTTTGATTGAATTGAAACATTGGCGACAACTAATCATTCTGCTAAATAAATCAATCACTCCAGTCACTGAAGAGGATTAAAACAAAGTGTACCTTTTCAAAATCAGCCCTCGATGAAGCAAGCATGGAGTTAAACTTTTCCTGTAAAGAAGACAGATGTACTAAGAATAATGTACAAACAATGCTAAGTCCGGGAGGGGAGGGGTTGGGGAGATGTTGGGTATTTGTACTCTTTTGCAATGCACACCCTGGGGAATTTGAGTGAGGGTCTGGGCTCTGTCGTGGGGATGTTCGACTTTTTGGCAAAGAAGACTGGAGCGTAATGTGTTTTTCGTGGCAATCAAAGGCTTTCAAACTTTCAAAATAGAAATTTGTTTTCAAATTTGTTCAGATAAAAGTATATTCTATTTTATAGCAATCAGGTTTCTTGTAAATACTATTATAAATACCTTATTACATGAAATTTTGGCGACACGTTAATTTAGCGATTTTGAAAAATCCATATTTAGCGGCACTTTAATTTAGCGATTTTTCGTAAATTTTGGAACAGAAGTCACTTAATTTTCGCGATTTCACGAACTGAAACTTTGGCGAATTGTGAATTGTGTCAAGCTTTTCATTTAGTCTAGGATTCCACAGCTCTTTATAAACGTAGAATCCGCGGAGTCCATACGGGAATGCAAAATTTAATACTAGCGAAGAATCCATTTCAGTTGTCAAGCTGAAATGACTGATATGTGCACGAGACATCCGATACACGTCATAATCGACCGTAAAACAGTATGATTGTGTGAAACGGACCGATGGCGGAATTTCATATTGTACTCACTTTTATTTAGCGACGATTTAAATTTAGCGACACTTAATTTTGGTGCATTTTAATTTAGCGATTTTTAAAAAAATCGCTAAATTCGCTAAATTTAAGTGTCGCCAAAATTTCATGTAATAAGGTAGACGCCGCATTTCAATTTTGCACAAAATTTTGACCTTTCACTTTATTGTTTAGTGACGATACACGATACAGTAATACTGTACTTCAAAGGGACATACCTCACCCAAGGAGGAGAGGGAGGGGCTATAACTCATATTTCTGGCCCCAGCAGTGACACTAGGGTCTTAAAGCTTCTTCGGTAATTAATCCAAGTGCATTGTTAACCCTTTCACTCCCAGAGTCAGTTATAGAGACATGTAGATGATGTATTGTGGTTCAAACTTTTGAGTCTGTTGATGAAATCCTATGGTGTGACCATTCAAATGAAACCTCTTCAGCAGTACTTTTGCATGGTACCATTTGTTCTAACTTTTGAGTCTGTGGATAAAATCCTATGGTGTGACCATTCAAATGAAACCTTCAGCAGTACTTTTTTGCATGGTACCATTTGTTCTAACTTTTGAGTCTGTGGATGAAATCCTATGGTGTGACCATTCAAATGAAACCTCTTCAGCAGTACTTTTGCATGGTACCATTTGTTCTAACTTTTGAGTCTGTGCATAAAATACTATGGTGTGACCATTCAAATGAAACCTCTTCGGCAGTACTTTTGCATGGTACCATTTGTTTTTCGATATTTTATAAAATGAAATTTGCGATTTTTCTTGAATTTTGATGTTTGGCACTCTTAAGAGTTAAAGGGTCAATTAAATGCAGATAGTTTGTATTTTAAAACTGCAAGAGAAGAAGGCTGAGGACGAATATTTAATCATTGATCCACCTCTGATCTCAAGGCCGCTTCTTCTTGCTTTCTTAACTTTTCATTACTTTCCTCCAATCGCCGTCGTAACGAGTCACAATCACTGTGCAGACTAGAAATCCTGAAAAGAACGAAAAACCCTTGCTTAACCATTTGATTTCCAGAGTTAAATCTTGAATCATATCAAGGCTGCTGCCTAAGAAAAATTTAAAGGAGCTTACAAAGCCAAAAGCTAAGTAAGGAGCCCAACCTGTGAAATATTTTATTATTATAGGCGCCCAAAAAGCTCTTGGTCGACTAGGCTACCAGGCTCCTGCTAGGCAACAGCCTTGTATAAATCAAGTTATCATGTTAGGTATCTCGGAGTGACCATTCAACTGTTCATTGACAAATGAAAGCTATTGAGCAGTACGTTAAGTCTGTGGAAGAAATCCGAAAGTGTGACCATTCAAATGAAAGCTATTAAGCAGCACTTTCTTGTGGTACTGTTTATTATGCTGTATAAGGTGGTTCTAAATTTTGAGTCTGTGGATGAAATCCTACAGTGTGACTATTCAAATGAAAGCTATAAAGCAGCACTTTCCTGTGGTACTGTTCATTATGCTGTATAAAGTGGTTCAAAATTTTGAGTCTGTGGATGAAATCCAAAAGTGTGACCATTCAAATGAAAGCTATTTAGCACTTTCCTGTAGTACTGTTTATTATGCCGTTTGAGTCTGCGGATAAAATCCTATAGTGTGACCATTCAAATGAAAGCTACTGAGCAGCACTTTTCTGTGGTACTGTTTTATTATGCTGTACCAAGTCGCACATATTTCGCTCTTGCCGATTTTATCCAAGTGGTGGCAACTTCCATTTTACTGTTGAACAAAAACTTAAATAAAGGAAAAGTTTGATGAGTTTTAAAATGTTAAATGTTCTTATGTACCGGAAAACAAACAAACAAACAAACAAACAAACAAACTAGAAAACAAAGTTGGTCAAAAGAAAAACAGGTTAGGGCCCGGAACTCTTGCAAGGAACAAAGTATGCGTGTGTAATGGTAGACTGCGTTTCAATGGAATACACTTTCGCATATTCAAGTGAGCAAGTTGAGTGAATAACAAAAGCTGCGTGGTGACGCGTCTTTTTACGGAAAAGCTACGGCTTAAACTGTGATAGATAAAAATTACCTTTGCCTAAAGGAACATTATTCGAAGAGCCAGTTTCATTTTCCATTTTATTTATTTTGCCATTTACCACATTACAAAAAAATATATATGTATATATAATAATAATAATAATAATAATAATAATAACAATAATAATAATCATACAACACACTAGTTTTAACTATTATAGAAAATATCACAAAATGATAGAAAAGATGTGGTAATCTTTAAGTCTGGTTTCCATATAATCGCAACGATCGCAGCGAAATATTTCTATCTCTGCCATCGCAATCGCAACGGATCGCAACGATCGCAAGGGTCGCAACGTTTTGGTTTCCATATGATCGCAAAGGTCGCAAGAATCGCAGCGATCGTCGATCGTAACGATCGCTGCGATCGTTGCGATTATATGGAAACCAGGCTTTGGGAACAGTAACGAAGTGTAAGGTCAAATTAAAATACCGTGATACAATATCAGTTACTCAAATCAAATGTAAAACAGTTTTAGTTGAAACTCACTGTAGCGAAAACGCACGCCTGCGGCACCGAAAAGAACTGTCCAACGGCTTTCATTTCGAAATTATATACAAACATCACCTTTTAACAGAATGTAAAACCGTGTTGGTGCCCATTTACTAAAAACGTGTCTTTTGTTCAGATGTAATTGTAATAGTGACATGGATTAACGCGTTTTATATCCTCATGTTGTTTCACCTGTATTTCGATTGCATGTGCTCAAACAAAAAAAAAACGAAAATGTTGTAATCCCAATTGAATGCGAATAATTAATTCCCATCAAAACAACAACGGTATATATTGCATAATAAACAGCACCACAGGAAAGTACTGTTCAATAGCTATAATTTGAAGGGTCACACTTTAGGATTTAATACACAGACTCGAAAGTTAGTGAGAACAACCTAGTACAGCGTAATAAACAACAAAGAAGTGCTGAATAGCTTTCACTTGAAGTTTTGTTCGCAGACAAAAAATAAAAGATAGGAACGAACTACAAGCAACAAGGGGAAGAGAGAATTGTTTCATTTATGACTTACTTGAGCTCGCAACCTTCTAACTTTGCAGAGAGTCTTGAATTTTGTTCCTGAAAAGGAAGCAAAAAAAGCAGATTAAAAACATACAGTGGGAGCTCTTCATGCGACAACTCTCGCAAACGACCCCCCCCCCCCCCCCCGAAGTGAGAAACATCCCCCCCGCATTCCTCCCGCATTGATAAAAAACGTATGAAGTTCCTCGAAGCAAGGTTTTATCCGTGAAAGCTCTTCTTTTTCCACTACAGCGGCTTCTGAGTATCCCTTAATTAGTACCCCTGTCTTGAGCGACAAACCGCGAAAAAATGCAGGGAAATAACGACTTTAATTTGAAACGGTTTTCTCCGCTAAACACAGCAAACGATGATCAAGTGTTTACCGAGCTGACGTGACATCCGCGACCGTGTACGCGCGAAAAACAAAGCCTCGCTTTGGTTTCAAAATTGCTAAGATCCCGGATGTTACGCGACGTCATACGCGCATGTTTTGCGACGTCATACGCGCCCGCGCGATAGCCCTGTCCAACATTCGCCCGGACACATATGTACAGACGCCGCCCGCGAAACATTCCGCTAGCCATGACCATGAAAAATGACGGACATAGGTTCTATGAGTATGGGCTCCGCTAAAAATAGGAGGCCTAGGATGCTGGAGTCACACAATATTTTATGGCTTCAACTGATCAGTTTCAACGGGTGGTAACTTTCTGATATTTTCAAATTCGTTTGTTTCCGCTCTGATTCATCTATTTCAGTTTATACTCCGACCTATACCGATCATCTGGAGAAAATAAGAAAAATATAAACTCTCACAGAGAAAAGAAACGTTGGGAAATAAAACACAACTTTACGCTGATATGTTTTTATTTTACAAGGTATATCTAAATGGAATACTCATATCTATTTGAGTCTATTACGCTGTCTAAGTTGATCATCTGGCAAAAAGATGAAAAATATATCGCTTATAAAGAAAACAGGCTTGGGGAAATAAAATATAACTTCACGCTAACATGTTTTTATTTTACAAGGTACATGTATATCTAAGTGGAATACACAAATTTTGCGCACAAAACGGCGAATGCCAATTGCAAAACGAAGCAGTCGCTTCCAGTCGTGCCCTGATGGCTGAAATAATTTTTTTCTTTCCAAAAAGACCGGCTGGATTGTAGCCGGCGCCGAACATTTTCAGTTTTAAATGCTATTTCTCTTCAGAGGGCATCAGTTTATTTTCAATTGTCCAAACGTTCAACATGGTCAAAACAGCGAGCCAATTTTTCAATTCAACCAAGCAAGAATGCATACAGACTCTTTTACGACACATTGAACATACATGAAAACCCTATTGGGCATCTTTATTTTTATCACAACTAGTTTTCAATTACTACCTAAAAGCGTTTTCACTTATATCGCATTTCATAACAGACGCCATCTTTGTCCTTCTTACCCGTACTTACTGTCATTTTATGTGATCTAAATAGATCAGATCTGATTTTTATTGAGCGTTTACATTTCTTAACACAAAACTGCTTAACGTACAACCGCCGACTCTATCCTCTCTCCTCTCTGTCTGCGAGTAGATCAATCCATTTTTTCGAAGTGTCAGTGTTTTAACCAAGCGAACTTAGAAATCTACTGAAAAACTACTACAGTAAGTTATTTCAAAGGTTTCATCTTTGTAACTCAATTCAAGCAACAACAAAACTGTTTTATCGTGTCTTTCACTGCTTGTCTTACTTCTTTGATCTTCCAGCAGTACAGTAACGGATTCAACGAAGAGTTAAAGTAAACGAGAGTTACTGTAATAAACCACACGATATCCGTAGCTGTACCACTCCATCCATTAATCACTATTACTATACTACAAATATCAAACGGAACATAGCATGCAACTAAAGCCAACTGCACCCAAGCTATGCTGGAAACGGTCTTCTTGTATCTTGCTACGTTTAATGGCATTTCGGCTCCTCTGTTCGGTTGTCCTTGAACGTGGGCTTGTACTTGAGCTTGTTGTTGTCGAAGCGTAAGGAAGATCTTCGTGTAAGAAAAGAGTGAAATGACTATAGAAAGTACTGCCAAACTTATAGGTACGGTAAACACGAAGAAATTTTTGAAATGCGAGTACATGAATATACCGCTCGAAACAGCAATTAACCAGACGCAGGATACGACTGCACAAACTCGCTTTAATGTTACGATCTGTCTGTATCTTAGTCCCAGCAACAGAGCGAGAAGTCTGTCCACGCTAATGGCAGTCGATGTGAAGATCGATACTTTACATAAAGTAAAGGATGAAGTATAACATACTTTCAAAGCAAAACTGTAAATATTCCAGTTTATCTCTGTAACTAAACCCAGTAGGATAATGGCAAAGAGTGGTTGCGAAATTAGACCAACGCCAAGATCAGTGACTGCCAGGCATCCAAACAGCAGTTTTGAAGGTGGATGAAGTGAAGACACTTTACGAAGAGCAATCAGGATTAGCGTATTGCCCAGAAATGCGGTGAATGAAAGAAAAATATTAATTGCAAACAAAAACACCCCAAATGCGCCTTGGATTGCTGGTAAGATGCTTGTTTGGTTAAGCATGCTGCTCGCGTTTTGCCATTTTTGTGTTACGACGTTCGGTTGTAGAGATATACTAGGGTCGACTGACTTCTCTTCGAATGGGTCGATAACACGCAAGGTGTTCTTTATAACTGTCCTTGCGAGAATGCTGACAAAGAGGCACTTTTGACATGTTTATAACCATGTGATAAAATAATCTACAATTTAATCGACAAGTGTCACACGCCATTGATAAGCTAAGAGGAATTTCCGCCGTAACGTCGAAAATAGCGCTATATTTAATGAACGTGATCGTTTCTATGTCATACGCCCACAAATTTAGATATTTTTTGGACACATTTTATCACGTCGGCAACCGTTATTGAACTACGAACTTCATTTATTTATTCAAGCTGCTGAAGGTCTTGGTCAACCGATTAGCAGCTGAAAAGGAACTTGTTACTAAATTGTTCTGAAAACGCTCAAGAAACATTGCTTCCACAGCCCTAAAAATGAACATGTAATATTCTTGACTTATTGAGACCTGATCCATAGTTTTTTAACTTCTTATTCTCGTATATACTTTCGTCGCCCGCAACAAAAACTCTGCGGAAACCAGCTTATAACTGAATGGGTAAACAGTGAATAAATTAAGTGATCTCTTTATCTTCAACTTGAATTAGTGGCTGCCACGTTCTACAAATAATTAGATTAAAACGGCATCAGTCGTTTTCCACCATAACAAGGTGCTGTGGCTGGCATCATTTTACTACTAAATATCGTTAAACGTTTGACATCTATGTAGCCACACAAACATCAACACACATCACACATCACACATCACACATCACACACATCAACACTATAAACATCAAAACTATAAACATCACACATCACACACATCAACACTATAAAAGAAAGGAAATAAAAGCAACCAACTTTGTTCAGAGTAGGTGGGGGATATATGTTATGTTTTACTAGGAAAAAATGAAACGTGTCCCAAACATTTTGGCCACTGTTGTATGTCATTCATGGGGAGTTTGACGTATTTGGGTGACAGCTGCCGCAAATTAAAATTAAGTACATGCAAACGTTTATAGAAAATATTACGAAGATATCGAGAGAATTTTAAAAACAAAATCAACCGTAATGTGAATTTTAAATAAATGCGTTTTCCACGACAAAAAGCGAAAACTCGATCCATTTCCATCCCGGCCATCTACAGCCCAAGACACTTATTTTTATTCTTAGAGCAAAAGTGGAGTAAAAGTCGCGCACCCGAGCCAGAAGGCTCATAACGGCCGGAGCTTAAACCCGGTTTCTATAGCATGAAGCGACTAGGAATATTGCTACTCCCCCCTGGATGGGATGCTAGTCCTTCGCAGGGTTACCCCCAGCATTTTGTCGCCGGTACCCATTTATACACCTGGGTGGAGAGAGGCAGTGTGGAGTAAAGTTTCTTGTCTAAGGAAACAACCGAGGCAGGGACCAGGCTTCGAACCACCGACCTTCAGGTTGAAAGTCCGACGCGCTTACCACTACACCACCGTGCCGCCCACAAAAGTGGAGTAGCCTTAAGCAAAACTGGATCATTATATTGCGGTTTCAACTTATATTAAATGTCAATTGGGCTTTTTAAAGTCACACTGGAAATATTGACATGGCCACTTTAAACTAGCACGCTCATAAGCCTTCTTTTTCAGACTCATTCAAATGTTATTAGGGGGCAAACTAACTAAAACAGAAATGTTTCCCTTAGCATTCATCTAGTAACCGATCTCTTTATAGCTAGATGACAAGAATTTTCTCATCGTTGTTGATAAAGTCATCACAGAAAATGAAGCCACGATTATTTGGGGTCGAAAACACAAGGATGTAAAATACCCCAGGGAACACTAGATGACGGCTTCTACCGGATGCCTGAAATGCCCGGGGAGGGGCATTGACGAATTGACTGCTGTGTTATTAACCACTAGAGCGCTTTTCAATTAAGTGTGAAAGTATTTCTTAATTGTTTTGGTTTTGTGATTGGTTAAAAAAAAATCTCGCGCCACTTTCTCGATCAATCAGAAACAACACCCAAGCCAATAGCCCATTTCCGAGTTGCCTTAAGACTCTTTTTTAAAAGCGAGGCTAAGTGCAAAACCATTCTTATGGATATTAGTTTTCATTCACATGCAAATAAAACTTGAATGGTTTTGCACTTGACCTCGGTTTGAAAAAGAGGTTAAAGGCAACTCGAGGCAATTGTGACTTCCTCCACGCGTTTTCCCGCGCTTTATCCGTGTAAGCTCTTCTTTTTCCACTACAGCGGCTTCTGAGTATCCCTTAATTAGTACCCCTGTCTTGAGCGACAAACCGCGAAAAAATGCACGGAAATAACGACTTTATTGGAAACGGTTTTCTCCGCTAAACACAGCAAACGATGATCAAGTGTTTACCGAGCTGACGTGACATCCGGGACCGTGTACGCGCGAAAAACAAAGCCTCGCTTTGGTTTCAAAATTGCTAAGATCCCGGATGTTACGAGACGTCATACGCGCATGTTTTGCGACGTCATACGCGCCCGCGCGATAGCCCTGTCCAACACTCGCCCGGACACATATGTACAGACGCCGCCCGCGAAACATTCCGCTAGCCATGACCATGAAAAATGACGGGCATAGGTTCTATGAGTATGGGCTCCGCTAAAAATAGGAGGCCTAGGATGCTGGAGTCACACAATATTTTATGGCTTCAACTGATCAGTTTCAACGGGTGGTAACTTTCTGATATTTTCAAATGCGTTTGTTTCCGCTCTGATTCATCTATTTGTGTTTATACTCGGACCTATACCGATCATCTGGAGAAAATAAGAAAAATATAAACTCTCACAGAGAAAAGAAACGTTGGGAAATAAAACACCAATTTACGCTGATATGTTTTTATTTTACAAGGTATATCTAAATGGAATACTCATATCTATTTGAGTCTATTACGCTGTCTAAGTTGATCATCTGGCAAAAAGATGAAAAATATATCGCTTATAAAGAAAACAGGCTTGAGGAAATAAAATATAACTTCACGCTAACATGTTTTTATTTTACAAGGTACATGTATATCTAAGTGGAATACACAAATTTTGCGCACAAAACGGCGAATGCCAATTGCAAAACGAAGCAGTCGCTTCCAGTCGTGCCCTGATGGCTGAAATAAATTTTTTCTTTCCAAAAAGACCGGCTGGATTGTAGCGGGCGCCGAACATTTTCAGTTTTAAATGCTATTTCTCTTCAGAGGGCATCAGTTTATTTTCAATTGTCCAAACGTTCAACATGGTCAAAACAGCGAGCCAATTTTTCAATTCAACCAAGCAAGAATGCATACAGACTCTTTTACGACACATTGAACATACATGAAAACCCTATTGGGCATCTTTATTTTTATCACAACTAGTTTTCAATTACTACCTAAAAGCGTTTTCACTTATATCGCATTTCATAACAGACGCCATCTTTGTCCTTCTTCCTTCTTACCCGTACTTACTGTCATTTTATGTGATCTATATAGATCAGATCTCTGATTTTTTTTTTAATGAGCGTTTACATTTCTTAACACAAAACTGCTTAACGTACAACCGCCGACTCTATCCTCTCTCCTCTCTGTCTGCGAGTAGATCAATCCATTTTTTCGAAGTGTCAGTGTTTTAACCAAGCGAACTTAGAAATCTACTGAAAAACTACTACAGTAAGTTATTTCAAAGGTTTCATCTTTGTAACTCAATTCAAGCAACAACAAAACTGTTTTATCGTGTCTTTCACTGCTTGTCTTACTTCTTTGATCTTCCAGCAGTACAGTAACGGATTCAACGAAGAGTTGAAGTAAACGAGACTTACTGTAGTATACCAAAAGATAGCCGTAACCGTACCACTCCATCCATTAATCACTGTTACTACACCACAAATATCAAACGGAATATAGCATGCAACTAAAGCCAACTGCACCCAAACTATGCTGGACACCGTCTTCTTGTATCTTGCTACGTTCAATGGCATTCTTCCTCCGTTCGGTTGTCTATGGACGTCAGCTTGTAGTTGAGCTTGTTGCTGTCGAAGCGTAAGGAAGATCTTCGTGTAAGAAAAGACTGAAATGACTATAGAAAGTACTGTCAAACTTATAGCTACAGTAAACACGATGGAATATTCGAAATGCGAGTACATGTATATACCGCTCGAAACAGCAATTAGCCAGAAGCAGGATATGACTGCACAAACTCGCTTTAATGTTACGATCTGTCTGTATCTTAGTCCCAGCAACAGAGCGAGAAGTCTGTCCACGCTAATGGCGGTCGATGTGAAGATCGATACTTTACATAAAGAAAAGGATGAAGCATAACATACTTTCAAAGCAAAACTGTAAATATTCCAGTTTATCTCTGTAACTAAAACCAGTAGGATAATGGCAAAGAGTGGTTGCGAAATTAGACCAACGCCAAGATCAGTGACTGCCAGGCATCCAAACAGCAGTTTTGAATGTCGATGAAGTGAAGACACTTTACGAAGAGCAATCAGGATTAGCGCATTGCCCAGAAATGCGGTGAATGAAAGAAAAATATTAATTGCGAACAAAAACACCCAAAATGCGCCTAGGCCTGATGGTGAGATGCTTTTTTGGTTAAGCGTGCTGCTGGCATTTCCATCTTCGGTAAAGTTCGCCATTTTTGTGTTACGACGTTCGGTTGTAGAGATATACTAGAGTCGACTGACTTCTCTTCGAATGGGTCGATAACACGCAAGGTGTTCTTTATATTGTATGTTTTGACATGTATATAACCATGTGGTAAAATAATCTACAATTTAATCGACAAGTTTCAGACGTCATTGATAAGCAAAGAGGAATTTCCATCAGGAGAGATCGTGACGTCGAAAACAGCGCTCTGTTCAAGTGAAAGTGATCGTTTGCATGTCACACGCCCACAAATTTATACTGTTTTTGGACACATTTTATCACGTCGGTAACCGTTATCGGACTACGAACTTCATTTAGTTATTCAAGCAAGTGAAGGTCTTGGTCAACCGTTTAGCAGCTGAAAAGGAAGTTGTTACTAAATTGTTCTGAAAACGAAATTTATACTGTTTTTGGACACATTTTATCACGTCGGTAACCGTTATCGGACTACGAACTTCATTTAGTTATTCAAGCAAGTGAAGGTCTTGGTCAACCGCTTAGCAGCTGAAAAGGAAGTTGTTACTACTTTATTGGACAAAGTCAACTGTGTTTCTCAATACAACAAACGTATACAAAATATGTTAATTTTACTTTACAAAAGCCTTTTTATAACTAAGTATCCTATCTACATGAGCAATATGTTTACTTTCCGTACTTCTTCCTATAATTTACGTGGTAACTACATTTTGACACTCCCTGTACCTAAAACTACTACTTATGGCCTTCGCTCTTTTTCTTATCATGCCGTTAAACAATGGAATTCACTGCCGGACAACGTTCGAACTCTGAACCTTAATGACTTAAAAAAGCATTAGCTAGCCTTAATACAATGTAAATTTCGAACATTTTGTAAATTAATTTTAAATTTGAATACAGTATTTTAAAATACTTAGTAAATAGATTTATTTCATTTTAGCCGTTAATTGTAAATATTGCACAGAATTGTATTTTATAATGATATTGAATATTTTTATTGTATATTTTGTAATTTGATATTTTTCTCTCGGAGAAATTAGCTACATAGCTACTCTTAAATTCGAGAAAAAATAAAGTTTATGTATGTATGTATGTATGTATGTATGTATGTATGTATGTATGTATGTATGTATGTATGTATGTACTAAATTGTTCTGAAAACGAAATTTATACTGTTTTTGGACACATTTTATCACGTCGGTAACCGTTATCGTTATCAGCTGAAAAGGAAGTTGTTACTAAATTGTTCTGAAAACGAAATTTATACTGTTTTTGGACACATTTTATCACGTCGGTAACCGTTATCGGACTACGAACTTCATTTATTTATTCAAGCAACTGAAGGTCTTGGTCAACCGCTTAGCAGCTGAAAAGGAAGTTGTTACTAAATTGTTCTGAAAACGCTCAACAAACATTGCTTCCACAGCCCTAAAAAATGAACATAATATTCTTGACTGATTGAGACCTGAACCATAGTTTTGTAACTTCTTATTCTCGTATACACTTTATTCGCCCGCAACAAGAACCCTTAGGAAACCAGCTGGTAACTGAATGGGTATACCTGAATAAATTAAGTGATCTCTTTATCTTCAACTTAAATTAGTGGCTGCCACATTCCACAAAAAATTAGATGAAAACGGCATCAGTCGTTTTCCACCATAACAAGGCGCTGTGGCTGGCATCATTTTACTACTAAATATCGTTAAACGTTTGACATCTATTTCGCCATACACAAGGTTATATATCTCTTCAACATTAAAAAAGAAAGGAAATAAAAGCGCCCTTGGTTATCTTTTCAGGATTTATAGTGTTCCTCGGCAAACGGTGATCAAAAGTGTTTACCGAGCTGACGTGACATCCGCGGCCGTGTAGCCGCGCGAAAAACATAGCCTCGCTTTGGTTTCAAAATTGCTAAGATCCCGGATGTTATGCGACGTCATACGCGCCCGCGAGATAGCCCTGCCCAACACTCGCTCGGACACACACGTACAGACGCCGCCCGCGAAAAATTCCGCTAGCCGTGACCATGAAAAATGACGGTCAAAGGTTCTGTGAGTATGGAGCTACGCGAGCGGGCCTTCGGCCCGCGAGAGCTCCGCTATTACTCTCAAAAGTACCAACAATCAAAATACAAGAAAAATCCCAAATTTCATTTTGTGAAATATTGAAAAACAGATGGTACCATGCAAAAGTACAGCTGAAGAGGTTTCTTTTGAACGGTCACATCATAGGATTTCGTCCACAGAATCAAAAGTTAGAACTACACTACATGTCTCCGTAATTGATTTTGGGAGTGAAAGTGTTACGTGTAACAGAATTTGGTCGAAGGACGTGTAATACAGTGTACAACGTTTCACTTTGTCGATGCGTGCACTTGTTATCTGAACCAATTTATACGTAATCCCTTTGGCATGTTTCAAGCTCCCGTGGGCGACCAACGAGTGTCTGTCTTTTCGCTCAAGAGAAATAATTCTGCTTAGCAACAAGCTGTAGTTACGACCATTTTTTTTCCGAGAAACCCGAGGTGGTCGCTTACGAAAGGTTCAACTGTACAAGCAAAGACGACCTAACTATCTGAGAGCTTAAAGGAGCTACAACCGTGGCCACAATGTTTAGAGACACTTCACTTTTTTCTAACCTTTTCTTTGCACAAACTGAAAATAAGCGATAATAAACACTCACCCAAGCCATCATACAACGGCCCCCCCCCCCCACGCCCCTAAACAAGGTTGAAGTCCATAAAGTGTAGAAGATCTGTGACATATGTTTGACTAATGACACCCAACTTTGTTCAGAGTGGGTGGGGGATATATGTTATGTTTTACTAGGAAAAAATGAAACGTGTCCCAAACATTTTGGCCACTGTTGTATGTCATTCATGGGGAGTTTGACGTATTTGGGTCACAGCTGCCGCAAATTAAAATTAAGTACATGCAAACGTTTATAGAAAATGTTACGAAGATATCGAGAGAATTTTAAAAACATAATCAACCGTAATGTGAGTTTTAAATAAATGCGTTTTCCACGACAAAAAGCGAAAACTCGATCCATTTCCATCCCGGCCATCTGCAGCCCAAGACACTTATTTTTATTCTTAGAGCAAAAGTGGAGTAGCTTTAAGCAAAACTGGATCATTATATTGCGGTTTCAACTTATATTAAATGTCAATTGGGCTTTTTAAAGTCACACTGGAAATATTGACATGGCCACTTTAAACTAGCACGCTCATAAGCCTTCTTTTTCAGACTCATTCAAATGTTATTAGGAGGCAAACTAACTAAAACAGAAATGTTTCCCTTAGCATTCATCTAGTAACCGATCTCTTTATAGCTAGATGACAAGAATTTTCTCATCGTTGTTGATAAAGTCATCACAGAAAATGAAGCCACGATTATTTGGGGTCGAAAACACAAGGATGTAAAATACCCCAGGGAACACTAGATGAGGGCTACTGCCCGATGCTTGAAATGCCCGGGGGAGGGGCATTGACGAATTGACTGCTGTGTTATTAACCACTAGAGCGCTTTTCAATTAAGTGTCGAAAGTATTTCTTAATTGTTTTGGTTTTGTGATTGGTTAAAAAAATCTCGCGCCACTTTCTCGACCAATCAGAAACAAAACCCAAGCCAATAGCCCATTTCCGAGTTGCCTTAAGACTCTTTTTTTTAAAAAGCGAGGCTAAGTGCAAAACCATTCTTATGGATATTAGTTTTCATTCACATGCAAATAAAGCTTGAATGGTTTTGCACTTGACCTCGGTTTGAAAAAGAGGTTAAAAGCAACTCGGGGCAATTTTGGCGCCGGCTTCATGTATTTGCTTCGAGTTCTGATTGGCTCAGTGGATTGCCTGCGTCTGTCTGATTGGCCAGTGTAGCTACCTTGGTTTTGGTTTTACGACACTCTAGTGAAAACCGTTCTAAATACCTTTTCCAGTCGAATCTTCTCCTGCAGACGATCATGCTGTGATTTCTGATGTTCCGTGTCACGCTGCACCAGGTTCAGTTGACTTCCTCGCTCAGTTAGCATCACATTCGCAGTTTGCAGCTAAAACGAGGGAAAAGTCATAACTCCAGCTTATTAATTCTATCACCCACGAACAAAAAAATGCTCATTAGGCGAGCCGTAAACTGAAAACGTATTCAACTCAGAAATTTAAGACTAAGACAAGTTAGCGAGTTGAAAGAGTTAATGACGTTTCTCTGGTATTTTCAAGTTAAAAACAACCGAAATGACTTACTCAATGTATTTCCTTTAACTATGTTTAGAACATAAAAAAGACACTTGGAGTGGTGAACTTGGTTGGACGCCATTGATTAAACTCTATAGGTACATGTCAACGTAACACACACACAAAAAAATATTTGGAGCATTTATTTCATAAAGCAACAACAACAACAACAACAACAACTAAAAACGTCCCGTCCTTGTCACACAACAAAACTGTACGGTATGACAAAGTATTCTCCGATACTTTTGCCTGCTTTTGAGACGTCAGTTTAAAGTCGTATTGTCGTATTGCCGTCTTAAGAACCAGCCTGTGATGGTTGAAAATTTTTACCGCGACATTTTATTTGGTTCCTCGCGTACAAAACCAACATTTAAAATTACCTTCAAAGGAAGGGCAAAAATGTTAATTACTTTGCCAGGTTGGGCAGATAAAACAACATTCGTATTGGACGGAGTCGCCAGCCATCAACATAATGCAGTATTGCCGTCTTAAAATCGCAATTAGTCTATAATGTCTGCAAATCAATAAATTCTGACCCACCTCGATATCAAGGTTACTTGCTTTGTTTTCCGTCGTTTCCAGCTTAACCATAAGACCCTTTTAACGAAAACAGAACGATAATGACTATGTCGTTATGTAAAAGGTTTGAGTTGACATAATGTCTCTATAGACTTGTTCCAAGTCACTCAATGGGTTTGTTTCGGTGCTCTAGGATGAAAAGCATGGCTTTTACACGTAAGTAGGAAGCGCGCGCGGAATACATAAAAAATATGGCGCCCGTTTCTTAAAAATCCCGATAACTTTTCGGGCTAGCTATATATTAAAATCAGAATTTACAGAATCGTGGTATAGTTGTCAGCCCGCAAAACCGGCCGACTTGCTTTGTCAACTTGAATTCTATTGCTTAGCTTTCAAAACCAAGAAAAATTGAATATTTAATGTAAATATTGCGAACAAAAAATAGTTTTTCCTTTCCCGGCATCTTGCTTTTGGAGCCCGCGCGAGTCCTCCCTAACCAGCCAGCGGATTGAACTGATAGGGAAACGAGCGACTTAGAGCATGTCTAGAATCCACGAGCTCAACAACACTGACAAGGTAGTTGTCGGTTAATAACTAAAGCGTTACCATTCAAATGAGAGTTATTCACCTCCACTTCGGTGAATAATTGTTCAATATCCAGTAAAACATTGAAGAATATAATGCAACTACAACTTACCTTGTTAGCTTCCTTTAGTGAAGAGGTCTCTTTCTCGAGTCTAAGCTTCGCTTGGTAAAGTTCATCGCGTAAATTCTGTGCTTGTCTAGAAAACACAGCAAAATGATTTTATTTGCCCAGCCAAATAAAATATATTAATTGGCAAAAAAAAAAAAAAACTATTGTAGATCACGTAATTTCTATACGGGAGTTTTATTTTTCAAAGCGCCGCTTTTTTATCTGCTTGTTGTTGGTATCTACTTTTTTGCAGTTTCAAAAGATATATTCTGAACGTTTTTAAGTTTCTACAGGGTGTCAGTAAAACGCGGGGTCGGGGCCGGGGTCGGGGCGGGATTAGGTCTAGGATTAGGTATGGGATTAAATATAATCCCTTTACCTAATCCTAACGCTATGCCTAATCCCATACCTAATCCTTGACCTTATCCCACCCCGACCCCGCGTTTTACTGACACCCGTTTCTACATCACCAGTGTCCACGGTAATTGATAACTGATAAGTGATTATTAGGTGACTTTTATAGCAAGGAAAATGTGTTTCATCTGGTATCCAAACACCTTGAAGTTAGTTAAAGAAAACTCGACTGCGCCTCGCTTTTTTAATCCACTTCTCCGCGGTGTTTGGATATCCTGATGAAACGCTCTTCTTCGTGTTTCATATATCACTTTCATAATCGTGTAAACCTTGTTAATGTCATACGACAGGCTACGTAACTCACCTTTCAGCTTCTACTCGTCCAACACTGACTCTTTCTAATTCTTTATCGGATTTCTCCAACCGCGATCTTAATGACGAAATCTGAAAACAAAAAATAATAAGCTGGTCAAACAAAACAAACAGCTTATGAATCTCTTTAAATTGGCCAATTAACAAATTATTCACCGAAGTGGAGGTGGCTACTGGCCGCCGACACTGAGTTGAATAGTTGTTAAAGTATCTACCAAAACAGCAAGATAATATAGCACGGAAATGATGATTTTCAACTCATTTATTCCTGTCAACGAGTGCAATTTTCGCAGATACCACGCAACTCTTAACAACCTCTAATTTTTGGACCTGAGTATCACGCAGCTCTATTGTTTTCAGGGCTAGGGTCCATTGTTGTGTTGTTTGTTCTATTGTTTTCTCAGCAAATCAGAGACTAAGACCTTGAAAGAGCTGCGTACTGCCCCAATTTTCGCGCACAAATTGCTTGGAGGTGAATAGCACTTGCTATTCCGAGTTTCAGTAGCCAATCAGAGCGTGCCAACAACGCTATCCACTGTTTTACTATTTACCAATTCACCTTATCAACTCAGCTGATAAAACCAGATTTTCGTGTTTAAAACCAGATTTTCGTGTTTAACTCCCCCATTAAAAACTAACCCCTTCATTTACTTGTTATTAAAGGTCGACAGCGCTGTCAAGTGGTTAAATATTCAGTGGATAGCACAATTGGTTTTCATTGGACAGGGATATATCCAATTGGACAGCGCTATACTCTTTGACCAGTCAAATTACAAAATTCATGTAGGGTTAACACATCAATGTTGCCAAACATCTGTGCATACACATTACGTAAGATTATATGACGTACTTCAGACTCCAGTCGAGCCCGCGTTTGTGTCTCGCTTTCCAACTTGCTGCTGATCTGCGCATGCTCGTTTTTTCCGCTGGCCACATGCGAGTCGAACTCGGCGCGAGTTTGCTGAAGAGCTTCTTCGTGTTTGGCCTGTAAGAATAACGTAGCAAAATTAAAAATGTACCTTACTATAGAATATGCTTGTTATTTGAGAAAACTGTTTTTGTGATTTTGGACAATTTGTTAACTTCATTTTGTTTCTTACTGAGCCGACTTGCTTTCTTTAGCTGCGTCACTAAATGTTTGAGTTTCTTAATCCCTAAATTTAAGAAAAATGAGACCCATTTTTGTATGTCGTCGCCTTAAAGGGACACTATCCTGTCGAAATAGCAAAATTTCGCTCAGCTTATTTCGACGTTATATCGCCAAATGCCACCAAATATATAACTTATTTGGATAAAAAGATTCTATAGAGGAAAACAAAAGCAGTAGTTTGGAGATAAAGTGCAGGATTGCAGGGATTGAAGTGGATTACAGTTTAAGAAATTTATTTAATGACAGGTGTTCAAGAAATCAAACTTGCCATTCTTGTAAAATTTTGACTTTTCTAGCCGTTATTTTGTCTGTTTAGTTCATATTTCTTTGCCTCTATCACTTTTGGCGATGGTTTCTTCCAATTTCAAGATAATAAAGTAAGCTTAAAACAAGCTCCTGGTCATAATCATAAAAACACGATATTTCAGCCAGGACAGTGTCCCTTTGATTGCCTTACCAACTCAGTAACAAAACCAAGTTTACTGTGAAAGTTCTTTGGCTCTGTTTTAAACCAAAACGTCTCTCACTTTTAACTCTTGTGTATACTTACCATTTTGTCCGATTTTTTCTGCAGTTTCTCCTTCAAAAGCGCAATTTCCTTCCCCATGGATACTTTTGCAGCCTCTAATCGAGCCTTGGTATCGGCCAGCTCAATCTAACGATAAAAAAACACAGTCATCTGTCTCAAAGCGGACACCCCTGTTAGGCGGGCACTTCAGGGGCACCTCACCTCGGGATATCAGTGGCTGGCTCGTTCCGAATTCTCGAATTTCACTTTATTGTCTGTCGCTAACTCTCAATAGGGCCGACACCTCTCTAACGCGGACAGACAGAGCTTGCCCCGAGGGTGTGTGACCATTCAAATGAAAGCTATTGAGCAGTACTTTCTTGTGGTGCTGTTTATTATGCTGTGCAAGGTGATTGTAACTTTTGAGTCTGTGGATGAAATCCTAAAGTGTGACTATTCAAATGAAAGCTACTGAGCAATACTTTCCTGTGGTACTGTTTATTCTGCACAAGGTGGTTCTAACGTTTAAGTCTGTTGATGAAATTCTAAAGTGTAACCATTCGAATGAAAGCAACTGAGCAGTACTTTCTTGTGGTGCTGTTTATTATGCTGTGCAAGGTGATTCTAACTTTTGAGTCTGTGGATGAAATTCTAAAGTGTGGCCATTCAAATGAAAGCTACTGAGCAGTACTTTCCTGTGGTAGTTTATTCTGCAGTACAAGGTGATTCAACTTTTGAGTCTGTGGATGAAATCCTAAAGTGTGACCATTCAAATGAAAGCTACTGAGCAATACTTTCCTGTGGTACTGTTTATTATGCTGTACAAGATGGCTCTAACCCTTGAGTATGTGGATGAAATCCTTAAGTGTGACCATTCAAATAAAAGCTGCTGAGCAATACTTTCCAATGGTAATGTTTGTCTTTCAATATTTTACAATAAGAAAAAAAATAATTTTTCGATTATAAACTAATAAACAAACACTTACCTGAGCCGCTTTAAGTTCTTCCCTGAGTGAGCCACTGCTAACCTCATAGCTCTTCCGTGTCTGATCCACAGCCTCCAGTTGGTACAGCGCTTCAGTCTTCTGCAGTGAATGGTTACGTGTCTCCTCAACTAACACTTCATTCTTTTTCCGCTCAGCTTCTAAAAGCTCGTTTTGCACAGAGCGCGCGTCCTGTTCTTCGGCTAAAGCTCTCTTTAGATCTCGTACATCAGACTCCAGCTGCTGCAGGCTGTTTCGTAGCGATTTATTTTCGATTCGTTGCTGGCGTTTCTCGACTTCCAAGTTTTGACGGTTTTCTAGTTCCCTAAAAACAAGAAACGAAGCTTCCGTTAACAAATGTTTATTGTTTAAGGGACAGTACATCAAGGTGATTTTGATCTGTTTTGGTCAAAACCATGTTACAATGCTTTTAGAGCAGTTTTCAATTGAGTGTAGTAAAACCAAAACCAAAGTAATTACTCTGACCAATCACAGCAGTCGTAAACAATCTAATGAACCAATCAGAGCTCGAAGCAATTACATGTCGGCGGCGCCAAGCGCGGGAAAACGCGTGCGAGCAAGTCACGATTGGTTTTGGTTTTACTTCTGATTGGTCGAGAAATGGCGCGAGATTTTTTAGCCAATTACAACGCATAGCAATGAAAAACCAAAGCAGTTGTGTAATTACTTTTGACACTCAATTGAAAACTGCTCTACAAAGTAATCACAAAACACCAAGAGTACGAAATCAACTAATTCTTGAAAGAGGGACAAATTATGGTCTGTTCTGGCCCATTTTGGAGACGAAAATGTGAAAATTTACAAAAACTTAGACTATTTTTTTTCAACTTGCAACAATTTTTTTTGCGCGACAAGTCGCACGAAAAATTGTTGCGTGTGACAGCACCTGAAGGTGGCTCCCTACAGGTAATTCACAGGATTAAGCCAGGTGAATCTTCAGACCTTCAAGACAACATTGATTGAGAGAAAGAGGAAGGTAACATTTCTGCGATATTCATACGCAAGAGAACTGTCAGAAAAATAAGTTAAAAGTATCTTTATGTGAACATACTTGGCTAGTTTCTCCTCTGATCTTGTGATTTGTTCCTTGAGCTGATTATGCAGGGCTTCTGATACTCGTCGTGCCTCGCTCTCCTGGTCGTATTTATATTGAAGCGTTCTATAACCAGCTTCCACTTCCATCTTCAGTCGCTCTGACTCCGATTTTTCTTTGGTTAGAACTTCCACTCTCCTGATAAAACAGACAACAATGAACAGTAAATAAACTGAAATTAGTATATACTAAAACAGTGGATAGCGTTGTTGGCGCGCTCTGATTGGCTACTGAAACTCGGGATAGCAAGTGCTATTCATCTCCAAGCACATTTCGGTCATTTGCGCACGAAAATTGCAATCGCTGACAAGAATAAATGAGTTAAAAATCATCATTTTCGTGCTATATTATCTCACTGTTTTAGCATATACTAAATAAAGCATTGGTGGCTCGGTAAATATCCACCACTTCGGTGAATAGTTGTTATTGGTGCGACCACACTCGTTAAGTGACATTTGTCCTTAACCCTTAAAGCCCTAACATCAAAATTTAAATTCTCATTTCTTGTCCCTATATACATTTCCTATAGAAGTATTGGGGGATAATTGTTTAGATATCAAGAGAATTAATCTTGTGTGATCATGTCCTTAATTCTCATGACCTTGTTGATCGATAAGGCATTGATATTACCAGGAGAAATTTGATGCTGATCATTCTTAGGGCTTAAAGGGTTAAATGGCCACCTTCACAGAATCCCGGCGTATGAAGTTGACCTTTACTCAGTGAAACTGAGAATCTTCAGTTAAATGTAATGGCTTGTCAGAGGAAGTCGGAAGAAGGTAAAAGACGTACTGACACTTAAAATGAAGTTCCGATTCTTGTTAGCAATTTTAGAATATTTTAGAATGTCAAGTTCAAGGTCCAGATAAGTAAAGAAAATTTTCTATGATAGTCGCGTAAAAAAATTACGAAATGAGCGAAAACACACAATCAAAAGCAATCGCTAAAGAAACAATTTAAAGCAGTTTAGGAATAATTTTTTAGTCACAAATCTTGTAAATCATTTGCCAGAGGGTCTTGACTTGCAAGCTTTTATCATTTTCTCTCAACATCCCGCGTGGGTCCAATGCAAAATCAAAGCCAGGGGAAATATAGGCTATTGCTAAAAGGAAAAACGAGGAATGATAACATTCTTACTCCTGCAGCTCAGCTAAGTCGCTCTCCATCTGTTTCCTGCTGGTCTCCAGCGCTACAATTCTTTCTCGCTGCTTATCCACTTGCCGCTTGGAATCACGAAGCGCTTCCTGGAGTCGAGCGAAACTTTGACTGTCTGAAACGTAAAGAAAATTACTATCAATACTACGAAAGCTATAAAAACCGACACTTAAAAAATAGGATTCATCTTAAAGATAAAATTGTTGGAATGAATGCAAGAAGAAAGACGAATTCCTAAACTGTGGAATACAACGATAAAATTTGAAAGACGCCGCATGAAAAAGTTTACCATAACTTTTCCGTTATGCATTGTGACGAAAAACTTGCCATTATGACGCAAGATACTGCGCGCGCTGCAGTGGTTCTGCACGCGCGCGATAAATTTTGGACATGGCGAGGGTATGAAGAAAATAGTCGTCGGATGCTTAAAAAAGTGATAAGATCGTTCAAAATAACACGGCGGCGGTCCACTGCGTCTCCATTGCACTCTCAAGCTACGGCTACACGAGCGACGTTTTGCTTGTGCAAACGAGTTTGTGAGCGTTTTTGTGTTTCTAAAGGTGCCTTTACACGACAAAGACGGCAAACTCCAAATAGTTGTCAATCTCGTGTTTTCACACGTGACAAACTTCTGTACACCCAACCTCGTTGTCAGGATCCTCTGGTGAAGAGTGCAAAGGATTTGATTGGTTGAAAGAGAACAATGCTTGTTCTCCTTTATACGTCAAATGCGAGTTTGCCAACTCAAAAGAGTTGGCGAAAAAGTTGCGAGAATAGAAACAAGATCGATTTGTCGCCAACAAGTTTGCTAACAGTTGATGCTAACACACGCCGACTTTAGTTTGTCAACTTGACTTTGTCGTGTGAAGGCGGCTTAAAACATCGCGTCCGCAGCAGGAGATTAAAAATTGCAAGTGTGGTCGTTCTTGACAAGGGAGGCGACGGACGAAAAGTCGTTAAATATAATAGCAAGAACTGAATGAAACGAGTTGAAGATTCGATACAAAAGATGACATCGCATGTGGATTAATGACTACACGAGTGGTTTTCCCTGCGCGCTGGAGTCGCAACACTTTCAAACTGTCGCGTCAGCTGTGTTCGTGTAGTCCGCACTTCTAAACTTTATATTTTCTTAATTCTTAGAAACTGTCGCACGCAGATTTAATCAAGTTCGAGCAGTACTTACGGTCGACCGTCAGTTCTTTTAGCCGCGAGGGTCAACGTGAGCAGCACCAGACTTATGCAGCAAGAATCTCTAATTTTGTTTAGATCTGCTTAGCGACCGAACACTAAAAACCAATTGCGTCATAATAGCGATGGCGGTTTGTTGAATTCCACCGCGCGCGCTTCAGTAGGGGGCTAATGGTATGGTCAGAGTTGAAAAACTAATTGAAGTGTCAAATAATTAAATAAATACAAAGGTTTAGGGCTTTACCCTTCTTACTCTTGTCGCACAAGTGTCACGCATCACACGAGCTTTGTCTTTTATTCTACTGGCGCTAATCGGTTAAGGCACCATATTGAAAAACTGTTTCTTATAGTTTCTCAAAATGGCGTACATTATTTTACGAACTAATTGGTTTAACTGATCAGTTCTAACAGTTGGTAAGTGCTTTGTCAACTTTAAGCTAGTCTGAAGAGTCGGACGCTTTTTCGCGCTACCCCCTGTGGGTGCTGGCGAAAGAGCGCGCCGGCGCCCAAAAGGGGAAAATGTGTGACCATTCAAATGAAACCTTTTCAGCAGTACTTCTGCATGGTACCATTTGTTCTAACTTTTGAGTCTGTTGACGAAATCCTATGATGTGACCATTCAAATGAAACCTCTTCAGCAGTACTTCTGCATGGTACCATTTGTTCTAACTTTTGAGTCTGTTGACGAAATCCTATGATGTGACCATTCAAATGAAAGCTCTTCGGCAGTACTTTTGCATGGTGGCATTTGTTTTTCAATATTTTACAAAATGAAATTTGGGATTTTTCCCGAATTTTGATCTTTGGCACTTTTGGAAGTTAAAGGGTGAAGACAATTTTGCAAATTTTGTGGCTTACCTAGCCGCTACAGTTCTTTCTTTTCTAAGGGTCCCGTTGTTGTTACATTTGGGACGGATGAGTTTATATTCTGCGTTTGTCGCAGTTAAGAAAAGTTCGTGATACATATTATTTCGCTCTATTCTTCTCATATGCCCACTTGAGGAAATATTGATAAGGTAAGGAGAAATTACATGTTGACCAAAGTTTCTTAGGGCTCACCTTGAAGCGCAAAAGAGCCGTTAAGTGAAGTGCCCAGGGCACCACCGGTTGTATTCACAGGAGTAGAAGATTTGACCAACGGGGACTGGGCCCGAGGGGGCGAGAAACCAGTCGGGGGTTTGGTGTTGGTGCCACTCATTGCCATGGCAACCAAAGAAGAGTAGCGACCTTGGTGATCTTCGTCGGATGACTCGGACCAGTCTCCCTCGTCCGCGTGTCCGTTCACGATTGGCTGAAAAAAGACAGAAATTTTATAGATAGGATTACAAAGTGACCTATTGAAAGTGATATTTTTACGAGAACATTTTTGAACGACGATTTTTTAACGCAGCACGCGCGGTGTAGCAGAGCGCGTGGACGATTTATAAGTAAACACATTATTTATTAACAGTTAATGTTGTTACATAAACATCCTTCCGTGTTATATTAACCTTGTATGGTGACAAACCCCGGCTGTGCTAGAGTTAAGCAAACTTCCGTTGAAACAACAAATAGCAAAACAACAACAAAGTGAAACGAAACAAAACAACAACATACCTGCTCTCCTTCAGGTTTATCTGTGTCTCTCATACTTTTCCCGGTGCCAGGATTCCTTTAAATAGGTAAAGAAAAATGTATTTATCATGGCTCACGTAACCCTTTATTCGGGGTGTTCTTTAGCTTGTATTCTCTATTTTCGAATTGCCCAGAATACACTTTGTTTGCCCCCCAAATTTTGCATCAACTATTGTTTTGAAATGCTCTTGGGAATATAGTCCTCCCAAGAGCATTTACAAACAATAGTTTATGCAAAATTTGGGGGGCAAACAAAGTGTATTATTATACATTGGTGTCACTACCTCGATTTTGATTGGCTATAAGCACGCAGCTAATTATTGCTTGCTGTTTCTGTTACGTCATACCTGCAGACAATAGTTTTATGCATGCAGAAGTGACGTCATACCTACAGACAATAGTTTTATGCATGTAGAAGTGACGTAAGTTGTTTACTTACAAGTTGACTGCTGTGCATTGATCACTTTTTTGTGCGCGCTCTTGTCTTTACAAGTGCAGCTCAGGAATATGCATAATAAAACAATTATTGGATTTGGTTTTCGCATGATAGCGATAATTATCAAGGCCTCAGTTTGTGTTATCCGCCTCAGCCTTCGGCTACGGCAGATAACACAAACTTTGGCCTTGATAATTATCGCTATCATGCTCAACCTCATCCAATAATTGTTAATTATGGGCAATTCGAAAATAGAGAATGTTTTGTTTTCCCAATGTTCATCATGTGATGTTACCCTAGAGAACTGTTTCTTTTAAAAAATTTTTCTTCACGTGCATATGTATGCATAATTTATGTAATTCATACAGCTGGAAATGCATCATTTCTTTTATGCAGAAAAGCAGATAGAATTGGAGTATCATCGATCTGAGACTTGGTTAGGACATCATTCTTCTGATCTTGAATTCCAATGGTCGCGCGTAAAAGGAACGTAAAAATAATCCGTAAAAACGCCGCGACAAGAATTAATCACAGTTGCACGCTCCGGGTTATGGACTCCTAATGCTGAAGAGAGGTTGCCATCATGGGAAGCTGAAAGACCGGTTGCATAAAAATTGGCGTTACAAATATTTTAAAGGTGTTTAGAAAAGAAACTACCTTATTACATGAAATTTTCGCGACACGTTAATTTCGCGATTTTGAGGTTCGCATATTTCGCGACACGTTAATTTCGCGATTTTGCGAGAATTTTGCATTTTGACTCACTTTAATTTCGCGTTTTGAGTCAGACGCACTTTATTTCTTTGTCAATGTTATTTAACATGTCCCTGAATTTGATCAAACAACTTAATCAACAATGTCCAAATAAACAGAAACGCAAATGATTATGTAAACAGTAACAAGAAAGATGTTCTCACAGTGTATACAAGGCACGGTTTGTAGTTCATGCTTGAAGGACCAGAACATTACCACAGAATAGTTCAAATAGGCCATTTGCACGATGACGTCATTTGACTACTACTACCAGAATTCATTTCGTTTTTCCTTTCTTATTTAAATTTTGTAATCCCAGTGCGGTTTAAATAACAATAGCCCTAATTTGCACTACAAAATAAAAAACTGAAGGATTCTGGTAGTAGTAGTCAAATGACGTCATCGTGCAAATGGCCTATTGATTGTTATAAACGTGTGTAATGGTAATAAAGTCGTTTTTTTAATTATTGACATAATGTGTATCACTTAATTTTCACGTCATGTTATTTTCGCGACATTTAATTTTCGCGTCACTTAAATTTCGCGATTTTTTTTAAATCGCGAAATTCGCGAAATTAACGTGTCGCGAAAATTTCATGTAATAAGGTACTGAATACGCCAACTGGTCCAATAATATGAACTGAAATCTCTTGAAGACTATTGACTCAGCCTTCGGTTTTCGGAAATAATGTTGCTAAGCAACATAAAGTATCGAAGTAGCGTCATCCTCACGCGACAAACCGCGTGACTGCTTGCGCTTTTCAACAATTAGAGAACAAGGATCGAAAAGACTTAAAAGTGCTGATTGGCCAAAACACACTTTTTCGGTAATTACGTGACCGAAAACCCACATCTTGAAGTAAACTTGCAACAAGCAATCCGCTTCTTCTTTAACACTGATAAAGAACTTGCGTGACATAGATGCGTGTTACGTGATAGGGTATGTCTCCTCAAACAGAGCGTCCCAAAAGGAGAGCTTTGCTGATTCAGTGTTGTGTGGCTAAAGGGAATGATGTGTGTCACGAAAAGTGCGGCGCCACAACAGAAGCATTACGTGATCCTGAGCCGTATTGTGTGACAAAACGAGGTGTGTTGCGTTACAAACACAAAGAACAAAGAGCCCCAAAGGTATTGTCACGCCATAGTCCTACCTGCCGTTTTCACCGTGGTCACGGTCGCTTCCCACACTGAGACGCTTATCCGGGGTGAGTATGGATACTTCAGGCGCTTGGTTCAGTTCCGTAGTCCTCTGTCTCGCCGCTTCAAACGTAGCACTTAGCTGGTCCCGTTCCTCGAGGATTTGACGCGATTTTTGTTCAAGTTCCGCCCGGCGTTGCCTGCAGAACAAGCAGGAGAAACAAAGACAAAGAAGTAAATGTGAAGTCTGAATTGTCAACCGCTTTCTCGCGGTTTACACTTCAGACTAGTATAGGTAAATGCAGTGCGGCTCGGTTATGAAATACGTTCACTGCATTCACTTGGTCATGAGAATTGAGTCCTCCACTCACGACCTTCCGCACGCTACATGGATGCTCCAACCACTGAGCTACAGCAAGATGAAAGTAAACTGTGTTCAGTTTGTCTCGAGTATACAGGACTTCAAGATCAAATACAGAGATTCGTGTAGTGATAAAGATAGTGAACTGAATGTGTGAATGTAAAGCTCGGTTATGCAATAAATGAACTATATCCAGTTAGTCACGAGCATGGAGATACAGGAGATTATGGTAGAAGTTTGGCGAAAATAGATTAGTAGAGGTTACATCCTAGGCCCAATCTGAGGAAACGTTGAGAGTTCCGTAAGAATGCTTGAGAGTTGAGCAAACGAGTGCGAGAGTTTGAAATTGCATTTACTGAATAAAAAGCTACTTGCATTCAAACTCTTCGATAGCGCACGAGTCGCCGATAGCGCACGAGAGTCACCAATAGCGCAGGAGGGTCGCCGATAGTACACGATGGTCGCCGATAGCCCACGAGGGTTGCCGATAGAGCCCGAGGGTCTTCGATAGCGCACGAGGGTCGCCAAAAGCCCGGCCAAAAGCGCATGAAAGTTTCCTGCGAAACAACTGCATGCCACAGCTCCAAATCCAGTCGGCACTTGTCGTTCGCTCTGGGTTTAAGACAACTTCCATTTGACTGGTTGGCGAAACTAAAGGCGAGTTAAAATGAAATGATTTTCAGCGCAACATTGTTGCGTTAAAAATCACCACTACATAAAAGATCTCGATGAGCTGTAACGGGACATCTTACTGTGCCAGCATGTTACGAGGTTTTTAAAAGACAGTTACAAAAACATGCAACATGTTACCATGACAAAATGTTGTGCAAAAAAATAAAATCGTCGTTAAAATTGTCAAGCATGTAATATCAGCTAAATGCACGGCTCATACAAGAACAAAGGAAACGAGATCGTAAACAATTTAATCGTCTATGCGCTCTCGTTGTTTCTCGTATGCTCTTATGAAATTAAAAACTACTAAACTGTTCTTGATAATCGCAGAAATCACAATATTTTCCTGTAATTTTAGCGCCAACTCCGACGCGCTCCCATCAAGTTTGAAAATTTTTCAAATCTTATCTTTAAGAAAACAGTTTCGAAAGGTTATTTTCATGAACAAAAGCGTTTACCATTAAACATCCTTGAAATAATACAAAATGGTCAACATAGACTAAGCCAAGCCAAACCAACCTAACATAAGCTTACTTCGATATCAATAACAGGTGTCGACTTACTAAAAGTAATGAATGCCCTCGTCAACTTTCGCTGACTTCAGCCGGTTCTTCTCTGAATCGTACTAAAATTTCACCATATGAAGTCCGCCTGGACAATAACGGACCGTGGTAGCGCCTTTGCGTTATGGTTAACGCAACAGTCTTAACGGCAAAATCAAAAATTACATGGAAGCAAACAAATTGCAGTGCGGTTATTCCGTTGCGCTATGAATCAACGGCAACACCTTAGCGCGCGCTTAACCTCGTGGGCAGAGCGATAACTGTTACGTCACAAAGAGCACGAGTTTTGTTGCTCAGAAACTTTTTTGACGAAAACCGCGGGCTCAGTATCTTCGAATTCGTTTTCATGGAGTAGTGATGATCATCTTAAACTAATTTAAAATCAAAATTTAGCAACGGAAGCAAGTTCAAATACAACAATAACTGCACAAAAAATCGTATGTGTTAACTGGCCTTAAGGGGAAGACTCTTTTTTTAGGAAAGGTTTTTTACCTGTTGTTAAGCTCGGCCAGCTTAGCACTGGTTTCTTGATCCAAGCGGTTCCTCTGTGCTTCCAGCTCCTTCACCTGTTGATGTTCCAGTTCTATGGAAGATAAACATGAAAGATCAGCGCTGAAGTTCTCCTCAATGTTCAACATACAATCTCAATATTTCCCCATGGGTGAATTTGGTTTTTAAGAAGTCAAGAAGCAAGGCAGGTGTCGGAAACCGGGAGAATAATCCATTTTTCCGTATTACACAAAGATCAAGATCTTTTAGCGAATTCGAGCAACAATATCAAAGAAACTAAACATCATTGCTGGTCTTAATCAAAGGCTCCGAAGAGCCAACCCATGATTAAGAAATATTCAACGCAATATTTCGAGAAGCTTATGTTTTCACACTGACACGGTTCGATCTGTTTTTTTTTTTTTTTTGTGACTTTGTTTTAATGGCTGTAGTATACTTCCAAACTGCCTAAACTCGTCATTTGTTTACTGTGGCATTGACGTTTGTTTTTGCTTAAAGGGACACTGTCCCGCTAAAATAGCAAAATTTCGCTGAGCTTCCATTTCCACGTTATATCGCCAAATACCACCAAATATACAACTTAGTTGGATAAAAAGATTCTATAGAGCAAAACAAAAGCAGTAGTTTGGAGATAAAGTGCAGGATTGCAAGGATTGAAGTGGATTACAGTTCATCAAAAACACGTTATTTCAGCCGGGACAGTGTCCCTTTACAGAAATTATATATCCATTGTGATCATTGGAGTATATTGAAAATTATTCGAAGATAAAGCAGTCTGTGACAATTCATAACAATGTATTAATATATTATGTAAAATACGTAAAGCTTCAATCGAGCAAAAACTGGGACAATTGGTTAATTTTGGTCTCTTAGCGCATAAAAAAAGAACTTAATCCGAAGTGACAATCATACATTTTGAATTTTACCCTCTTAAGAACTGTCTACACTATACTATAGTGTCCGTAATAAAAGAGGTTCAGTTTTATATGAATCTACTCGCTGCGACACAAATTTAGTGTCCGTTGCCCGTAACACAGAGGGTCCGTATTATAGATGTTATTTTAATAGAAAAGAAATGGAGATTTTGCAAGGAACAAATGAAGTATCCGTAATAAAGAGGTGTCCGTAAAGATAGGTTTGACGGTAGAACACTTAAGGAGCGGAAGGGTATAGAACTTAATATTTTGCAAACACGTAGCAATTAAAATAAAACAAGCCTTGCTTGTTTTCAGAAGGATCAACCGAAATCTTTTCGAATGTGTCAGCGAAAGATATATTTCACACTTGATTGACTTCAAATATTTATGGCAAATTTGAGTCTGGGGCAACACAACGCAGGATACTTCTTTGAAATTTCTCCGCTTTGCCTCAAAAGCTCTCAGGATTTGTTGTGCCAAGATCTCGCATTATTCTTATCTTATGCTGGTGCTAGTCTGTGGCGAAAAATAAAAATGTATTTTGCGAGATATTTGAAAGCAAACATCCCTACTTGAAAGTACCATTCAGTAGCTTTCATTCGAATGGCCACACTCTAGCATTCCCCCAACAGAATAACACATTTTATGACATTTTAAAATTGTTCGCTTACCTTAACTTACAGAAGCTGTACATTTTGGACGACAGCTTTGGATAGACCGGCTGACCACGAATTCTTTGCGTCGAAATAGCCGTCCAGGACAAATTAGCAGACGTCTTCTACACTTTTAAAAACTTGAAAGAAATGCTTTACGCTCGTTTAAGTTCATCTTCTACGTTGATTTATGTGGTGTTTAAAAGCGTTAACGCCAAAATTTCTTCATCCGTGAAACTCGTAAACAAAGTTATAGAGATGTAAATTTATTTAAATGAACGCGTCGCTAAAGGCACAAAGCAAGCCAAGCGTCATGTCCAGTGCAAACAATGCAATGACAGCTAAGAGCTTCATATCACTTATTTATTTTTTTAAAATTTGAGAAGATTGCGACGATTAAATGGTTCAAAACATTGCACTATGAAACCGGGAAATTCTGTTGCACCGCAAAACAAATGCCGTCAATATGGTCTACACTTTTTCGCCTAATATGATTACCTTTATGGGGCAGATTCATGCTAACTAAAGTGATTCTTTCGCATGTGCGTTGATAATGACATCTAATGAACGTCTTTGTATTGGTTGGAGACGATAAAAAATCACAAGGGAACTTAAAAAGCAGAAGAAGGGAAGGAAGGCATAATCCATCAGTCAGTCAGCCAGTCAGAAAATCAATCAGTCAGTCAATAAGTCAGTCCGTCAGACAATCAGTCAACCAGTCAGTTAGTCAGTTAACCAGTCAGTCAGTCAGTCAGTCAGTCAGGTCAGTCGGTTAGTCACTTAGACAGCCATTGAGTGAGTGAGTGAGTGAGCCAATCAGTGAGTCAATCAGTCAGTCAATCAGCCCAGACTGTCAGTCAATCAATCGGTCAGTCAGTCAGTCAGTCAGTAAATTAGTCAGTCTGAGTCAGTGCATCGATAAATCGACAGTCAGCCAGTAAGTTACCGGTAGCCAGTCATTTAGTTAAGCAAGTCAGACAGACAGTCAGTCATCCACACAATCCACTGCAACCCAGTCAGGTCATTCGATCAATAAAATAATCAATCAATCAATCAGTCACGACAACCACGCAAAAAAAGTTGTCAATCATTCGATCATTTAATCGCTTAGTTAGTCATTTCTTCAACTAATCTGTCAATTGGTCAAAACAGTCAGTGAGTGAGACTGAGATCAATCATTCGGTCAGTCAAGTCAATTCATACTGAATCACTCCGCTTACCTTTCTTGGTGTTCACAGCCTGTTCTTCTGCCTCCAGCCTCTGCAGTTTCTTCTCCGCTTCCTTCAGCTCCTCTCCCTGCCGCCGGTGCCGCAATGCTCCCTCGATCCGCGTCAAGCCTTCTTCCTGCTGAATCTGCCGCAGTTTTAAGGCAGCTTCTTCAGCTTTCTGCTCTTCCTCCTTCCTCTTTCTAACGGCTTCTTCCAACGCTGTTTTCTCCTTGTCCACATTCATCTCGTACATTCTTTTCCACTCCTCTAGTTCAGCCTGACAATCACATGATAAATTAATGTTGAGCCAGAAGCAGCAGCAACAACAACAACAACAACAACAACAACAACTTTATTTAGAGTGGTTTTCAATTGTGTCGAAAGTCATTTCGCGATTGCTTTGGTTTCGCATTGCTACGCTTTGTGATAGGCTAAAAATCTCGCGCCAAATTTCAATTTCTCAACCAATTAGAAGTAACACCGAAACCAATTGTGACTACAGCTGTAACTCGCATGCGTTTTCCCGCGCTTGGCTTAGGGACAGAGCCGGAAACTGTCCGCAATCCAAGCGAGTTAACGCAACGGCTACCAGTCGTTTATGTGTTTCGATTTCTTCCTTGGAGCGTGTGCTAGTGCATGACGTAGCATGGCGTTGCGACACTCATGAATTGCGTGCACAGTAAGATTGCGCATAAACAATTAGTGTCTGTAGAACGGGTATGCACTGTGATTCAGAACCTGTAATATGTCATGACTTGGTACTCACCTGTTCTTGAGAGCCCTCCATAGGTAGAGAGGAGTATGACTGGTTTTTCTGCACAACTGTCACCACCTCTTGGACCGGAATTCTCTCAGGCTCCGGGCGTTTTGTTCTCTCTTCGAGTTCTCGTTCGCGCTGCGCCATTTCCTCTTCAAAACGACGCTCCTTTTCTAACAGCTCCTCTTGTTTTCGTCGATAAGCGTGCAACAGCTGTTCAGCTTCTTCATCAGCTGTTCTCTGCTTCTGAAGGCGATCATCCTCCTCCTTAGCACGTTGTTCCTCCATCGCGATCCGTTCCCGCTCCAATCTATCTTCATACTCTCGCTTCTGTAGTTCCATTTCCTCCTCTTTCAACCTCATCTGCCTCTCAAGTTCTCGCTCTTTTTCACGCTCCAAGGCTCGCATTTCTTCCTCCTGTACCTCTTTAAGTCTCTCTATTTCTTCTTCTCGCTTTCGGCGTTCCTCGTCTTGTTCTCGCTCAAGCTGAAGTCTTTCTTCTTCTCTTTGTCGCAACTGACGATCTAGTTCTTCCTCTTTCTCTCGTTCTTCTCTTTCTTTCTCGCGCCTTTCTTCTTCCCTTCTCCTTCGCTCATTTTCTTCATCTTGTTTCCGTCTTCTTTCTTTTTCCTCCTCTTCTTCTTTCTTCCTCCTTCTTTCATCTTCTTCTCGTTCTTTCCTCTCCATCTCCATCTCCAATTCCAGTTCTGCTTGCAGTTCTCTGGCAAGAGCATCTTCCTTTTCTTTCTCTTCCTTTTCCCATTGCAGCATTCTCTGTTTTTCTTTCTCCTTCATTTTAAGAACAAAATATATTAGAAATTATGAATACGTAACTCTTTCATTCTTAACAGTGACCAAATTTCAAATTTAACACCAGAAAAATGAAATTCCGAATTCCACCCTCCCTCCCCCAAGCGTGTACGCTTTCTAGTTGTGAGCGCTTATCGTGTCAGGCGTAGCTAACCGCGGTTCTGTGCTGAATAGTCTGAGGATTTCAAAAGTAAGAACCACAAAGCATGAACCAAGAATGAATTCTTTCATTTAACCCTTTCACTCCCAGAGTCAATTATGGAGACATGTTAACCGCGGTCAAACGAGAGAAATTTGCAAAAGTTACGCAAAGTACTTAAAAGTTAAGGTTGTCATTTTCACTGTTTAAAGTTTAATATATTGCCAATACACTGTCAATTTACCAAACGTTTTGAAAGTTTACCAAAAAAGTTCTAAGCGTTTAAAAACTGTGAACTGCAGAATTGTCGGCGCCATTTGCCAACATAATTTTGATCAGGCGCAGAGTTTTGGTCAGTTTTCAACGGAAAAAAGCTCATCATTTTGAGAAAAATTAAAAGATAGTAACGTCAACTAGTTTTTTTTTTTTTGCATCCTTGCTCATATTTCCATTTAATGTTAAATAAAATCCCACTAAATAAAACGAAAAACGCCTCGGACGTTTGACCGCGGTGGAGGAGACATGTAGTGTATTTCTAAAGTTTGAGTCTGTGGACGAAATTCAATGGTGTGACCATTCAAATAAAACTTCTTCGGCAGTACTTTTGCATGGTACCATTTGTTCTAACTTTTGAGTCTGTTGATGAAATCCAATGGTGTGACCATTGAAATAAAAGTTCTTCGGCAGTACTTTCGCATGGTACCATTTGTTTTTCAATATTTTCAGTACAAAATGAAATTTGGAATCGCTCTTGAATTTTGATTTTTAGCAGTCTTGGGAGTTAAACCGTTAAACAACTCACCTTCTCTCGCTCTTCTTCATCTTTTTGTGCCTTTTTGAGCGCTCTTTCCTTCTCCCACTCGCTCTCCGATTCTGTGACTTCAGAATCACTCTCGTTAGCACCAGACTTTCTCGGAGATGCAACCGACGGTTTCGCAGCCTCAGCATCTCTTGCTGCACTGCTGGGCAGTGGACTTCTCGTACCAAACAAGCTACTGCCTCGGGTGGTGTCGGGGCCATCTGATGGCAGAATATCCTGGATAAAATAAAACGCGGAGTTCATCAATATACAGAAAATATCATTATTCCATATGGGCAATACGGCTGAGTATTTTATTCATATGGGATTTATAGCCTAACTTATCAAAATAACCGTGTTGAAAATTTTGCGGAGTGTTTAAAAACCCAAACCAAAGTAATTACTCTGACCAATCACAACGGACACAGACAATCCAATGAACCAATCAGAACTCGAAGGAAATACATGTAGCTGGTGCCAAGCGCGGGAAAACGCGTGCGAGCAAGTCGTGATTGATATTGGTTTTACTTCTGATTGGTCGAGAAAGTGGCGCGAGATTTTTTAACCAATCGCAAAGCGTAGCAATGCAAAACAAAAGCAATTGCGTCAGTCAGTCAGTCGAAATATTATTAATAAAAAAAGACGGTCACTTACCGCATCTGAGCTATCCCAAGCAGACTCCTCTATATAATGACAAAGAAAGAAAACGCCAAATTACTGAGAGATTGATACTTGCCAAAACGTTCATTCCGCCTCAGCGTGTTTTTTGCATAAAAATTAATGCTGGTATTTCGCCAATTTTAAGTCACTCAAAAGACAAAGCTGACATCAATCAAACCCTCCATTAATGGACCAGTGTTGTTTAAAAATACTCTACAAAAAATACATTGTTAGTGTCTCTAGATCTGGCTGAAATTATTGCAGCTAGCCTACGTAGCAACATAGCAGCCGTTTACTTTCCGAGAGAGCGCCAGAGACGCGTAAAGGCATGAGGCGCGAAGAGCAATTTTTTCGCTCCTTTTCGCACCCCATGCCTTCGCGCGTCTTCCGCGCCCTCGGAAGGAAAACGACTGCTAGGTTAGATTGCAGCTTGAAAAAATTGGATAAAGAGGTTAGTTTCTAAACAAAATTGTGGTGCTACGTCGGCGGGAGACTGAAACACTAAAATATAGTTTAATCAACTGAGTTGATAACGTAAATTGGCCACCGCGAAGATGTTTTTACCTTTTCTAGTTTAGGAACCAAGAACAAAATTAACTTTTACCTTCACTTTGACTTTCGTCATCAGGTTTGACAGGTTCATCCGGTTTAGCGGATTTGCGCTGACCGTCTTTCGTCGCGGGCTCTTTATCTGACATTCCACTAATGTCAGGATCTGAGACAGAACTGACAGAGCTGACGAGATCGACATCCAGCTTTGGAGGAACTAAAAAGCAAAGAAACACATATTAAACAAATTGGAAATAAAGACAAAAAAAAGGTTCTAAAGAAACTGTACATGTGTTGTTGCTTTGGCAGGTAAGTTGGAATATTTGGTTAATTTTCAAATAATTACTCTTTGTCGGATAAAACCACTGAAATAGTCGGTAAGGTAAACCTTGTTTAATCTCACCAATTTCTTTCTTTTCAGTCGGTTTTTTATCGTCGGTTTGTTCCCGCGGTTTTTGCGTGGATGTCAGCGGTTGCGGCGAGGGAGTAAATCCAGAGCTTGGCCTGGCCAGCGGTTCATCGTCCTCGTCATCAAGTGGAGGCTCGCTGAAGGACAAATCCTCGTCATCATTCCCCTCTCCACCACTTGATAAGCTGAAGTCTAGATTGTGCTCTGTTGATTAGATTTGTCAATCAATCAATCAATCAATCAATCAATCAATCAATCAATCAATCAATCAATCAATCAATCAACCAACCAATCGGACAGTCAATCAATCAACTGGTCCGTTCAGAGATCTGTTCGTTAAATTATTCATTAGCAACTTCGTCAGCTTCTGAAGCAACTGTGTCGGTGGGAAAGTGAAACATGAAAATTTTGTTTTATCAACTGAGTCGATAATAAACACTTAATGACTGGTCCCGAGGGAAACAGTGAATTTTGTTTTCCAAGAATCTCGATGTTTCCTGAGACGAAGTCGAGGGAAACATCGTGATTCGCGCAAAACACTCGAGGTAAACATCAATCGCATCATAATCATGCCTCCTTTAGTCACGGTCTGATCACGTGCGCAAATGTTGCCCGCTCATGGACGTTTGGCGGGAAACAGTTGGTTTGTTAGACGTCATGTGACCATGAATCAACCAATGAACGCGCGCGTTGCATTGAGAAAAACTCCAGCTGGATAACAATTTATTTTATTTACCACTAAGTCTTCGCTCAATGATGAGCATTTAGACTGTTTAGAATATATTCTATATTTAGACTGCACAGTAGTTTGTTAGTCGGTTCATCTGTTGCCCTAATCCCTTGATAGTCTGTTCATTTATTGGTTAATTTGTTATTTTAAAAAAAAATTCTTACCATTCTGTGGTGGCTTCAAGCCAGCTGTTGGTTTTGGCAACTGAAAGAAATAACCTCAAACTCAATATTACATGCAATTATCAAATATCCATCTGCTAACTCCAGTAAATACATGATACAGTACTCGTAAGTATTCACATAAGTTATGTCGTTTGACGCAAAAAGGTAGCCTGCGAAACTAGCTCTTTTGCAGTGCAGCAAGAACAGCAATAAGTGAGCGTGGAGAAGAAGCGCCTGTGAAAACACAGTTTGCTCCCTGCTCGATCGTTGCTTGCTCTTGAAGCTCAAGCATTGCACAAATACCTGTTTCGCAGGCACAAAAACAATAGACCTCTTTAGCTTGTACATTTTGTTTTCCCATTGTAGGTCATGTGATGTTCTCAAGGGAATTTGTTCTTTGTCTTTTCATAAATTATGCATACATATGCACGTGAAGAAAACAAAATTTAAAAGAAACAGTTCTCTAGGGTAACATCACATGACCTACATTGGGAAAACAAAATGTACAAGCTAAAGAGGTCTACACAAAGAGAAGAACCGCAGGTTACACATTTACTCCCTGTTTGCTCGTTGCTTGCTTTTCAAGCCCAAACACCGCACAACTGCCTGTTTCGCAGGCACAAAAACAATGTCTTGTTTCACGGCAACTTCTCTCTGTCATGAAAACCGTGGAAGTCGGTGCACACAGACATATTACTCCTGCTTTTCTACAAGAAATCAATAATTATTGACTAACCTTGGTGTTTCCTCCACTCAGAGCTGCAAGCACATCTGTATCAGATATAGCACCCTGAGGAAGAAAAGTAATTAAATATGTCACTCTTGTTCACGAGATAAAACATTTTATTACACCAGTACTTGAACACTGGAAGAAACCGGCGATAACCTCGGAATTACAACATCCTAAATGTCCTTTAAACGACCTCTATGTTGTCCCGGACGAACTCGATTCCAATCGATTCTAAAAACTGAACTGAATATTTGCTTAAATATTCGAACTACGGCAACACTGATACAAAAGCAGAAAGCATATTCGAAATACTACAACGTAAGAATGTGTGAAAAACTATTACGTAACCTACATGTAACAATTATTCTCACAAAAAACTACATAATTATTTCAATTAAGTTCAATGTTCTTAAATTCTCCGGATTCTCTCGTGTCCAACTCTTCTTACAGGTTAACATTTAACTGTCTTTCTCTCATATACGTGGTTCTTACACTTCGGTTTTGAAAAAACCGAAGTGTGACCATTCAAATGAAAGCTACTGAGCAGTACTTTCTTGTGGTGCAGGTTATTATGCTGTCCAAGGTGGTTCTAACTTTTGAGTCTGTGGATGAAATACTAAAGCGTGACCATTCAAATGAAAGCTACTGAACAGTACTTTTCTGTGGTACCGTTTATTACGCTGTTCAAAGTGGTTTCAACTTTTGGGTTTGTGGATCCTAAAGTGTGACGTGTGATGCAGCCTTTGTTTCGGAAAAGGAAACTTTCTGACACATTACATTATTTGTCAATCTTGAGCCATCTTGAAAGTAAAAGTGTTCAAAAACAGAAAAATCGCCAACCTCAGAATCTTGATCTGCAGTCAGCTCCCAAGGCCTTGACTGAGGTTTACTCTCCTCTGTCCTGGTTTGTGTGGGTTCCTTGACGACCTGTCCCACTCCCCCAGGGATGGGCAGTTTCCGTTTGGTGGGTGTACTGTGAGGAGAGTTGGTAGGACTGTTCTTTGGACTGGCACCACCTGCTATGAGCTTTTTGGCTGGAGAGGGGGACTGAGTCTCAGCTGAGCGGACAGGAATGCGTGATTGGCTGCTGGTTTCAGGAACAGAGGGCTTGTGTTCTAGGAGATAAACAATAATCCTTCACTCTATAAGGCACAATTCCATAACTGTAACATTAAAGAATCTGACCCACCCAGTTTGCATTGCGCGCCTACGTTGGTTCATCCGCCATTTTCAGGGCCCCTGAAAGTCCATTATACTGTATTGTAGATGAGAAATTCACTCGCGCAAGAGGTGATATGCTTGCCCAAATATGGAATAGAGCCGTATCATAACAATAAGAGAAGCGCACAATGCAAACTGGATGGGTCAGACTTTTTATAGCTCAAGTGGAATATACTTTACAGCAGAAACACAAAACTATGTGTGTGGTACATGGGGGAGGCTGGGGGAGGCTGGGAGGCACTTATTAGAAGGGGGAACTTATCTTATCGTAGGGACCTTACGCAACGAGGACGGCAACGTCAAGGAAAACGTCACTTACAAAAGGATTCGCGCTATTTTAAACTACTTTGAAATTGTTCCGATTTGTTTAATTTGTCTAATATGACTGGATTGTCCAGGAGCTAAATTTGTAGGGTCAGCCTTTAAGTTCAAATAGAGAAAGGAAAATTAACCGTCGTGTGTTCTCCACGTTCTCCACGAAACCTATAATTTGATCATTTGACGTTACTGTTTTGCAGGGAAGGCAAAGAAATGTACCAAAATGTAAAACGCACGTGCATAAGCATTGTATTCGCTAATTAAACATATTATTTTGTGCCGTTCTCGCTGCCGTCGCCGTCGTGGTTGCGTAAGGTCCCTAATTTTAGCCTCGGGGGGGGGGGGGGGGGGGGGGTGCTAACCCTACAGTACAGGGTAAGTATTCGCGTAAATTCTCTATTATGCCCTCTCTCAACTGAGTCCCCTATCTAACTCCCTTTTAAATCCCCCTTTTGGTAATCAAAATTTGTAATGGGCCCCCCTCCTCCCACCCTGCGTTCAGTTTGTTGGAACTAAACATGGTCTGAAAAGTCACTTAAATGATTTCCAAGCCAATGCAAATACTGTAAAATCCTGGTTATTGATCAGTAAATATTTGCAACTTACAGCTGCCGCAAGTACACAGTGACGTTTTCAGGTGTAGGGGAACAATGTCATAAAATCACATAAACTTACCTTGAATGGGTTCTGACTTGGCAACAGTTGTCTTGATGGGAATTCGACTAGCAGCTGATGAAAATAGTGCAAAATATATTTAATATTATTTCAACATTCCAGTATTTTAAAAAGCACATATTTTTAATTTAGTAATTTTAATCCCAGAAGAAAAATGTATTTATTTAAAACATTCACAGTTAAACAGACTTTAATATGGCTTGCTTAAAAAATATGTTACACGTAACTTCAAATAAGACACTCACATTTCGCACTCTGAGTGGAGACATCTGAGCCTGTTCTATTGACTTGTTTGGGTGATTTATTGAGTGCTGCTAACAAACTTGGCTTAGCTGATGATGTCTAAACATAACCAGAAAAGAACAGTTTTTAAATTTGTAGCTCAACAAAGAAAGATTAAGGAAGTCCTGTTAGTCTAAATTTCAAACCTTGTCATTTTGCAATTTCCCCGAGGTTCATGTGTCGCTATCAGGAGTTTTGTGCACTACCAACTGCAACTTCACAATTTCATGGAATGTTCTCTTAGGAATTTACCCTAACTGGGCCACATTATATATTTTGAGGCCCTCTTTTAGTTTCTCAACATCTGTAGGTAAGGGATCCATGCAGCATATAAACAATTAAAACCAATTTGGCAACATTTCCTTGATGTTTCTGACTGCTTCTTGATTTGGGGAAGTGCTAGGAGCATGTGGTACATGTAATTTAATAATAATTAACCCTATGGAAAATAGTACCATAAAAATTCAAAATATTAAGCCCTCCTGAAAAATAAAGGTAGAACAAACCTTTGTCTTTGATCCAAACATGTTATCATCCTCATCCCCAGAAGAATCCCATGAATATCCTCCTGCTGAATGACTAATAAAAATAACATACATGAAAAAAAGAAATGTTATAAAATTTATTAAAAAATAAGTCAGAAAATTAAAAAAACCTCAGAGGGGAGTTGTGACTACTGTGATGTACAGTAGTTGTTGTGGTTCAAATTTTTCTCTGCGTTGAAAATTTTCAAACCAGTTTGTTTTCCTTCATCTTGGCATATGGCTAGTAATCTGAGAAAATGGAGCATAAAAATTAAAACTAAACCGAAGAAAAATTGAACCACAACATAGGATGTCATGAATACTCTACCCCTACTAACAACAAAAATAATTATAAGCCTAGTTGATATTAATATAAATGAAATTTGTTCACAGACATTTAATACCTCCCTCAAGATAAGGGTCTTGAGGTTTTTAAATATCATTGCAGACTGGCAAGGCTTAACCAGCTATTAGCTGTATAATAACACCTATAGCTGACAGTACAGTTTTTTAACTCTACCACCTTGTAGTCTTTATATTAAATAACATTAATAAATGCTTTTATGGTGCTTCTGTTTGCAATATTTTTAATTACCGGGTAAGCCACATTATTTTGATATTACAGAACAAAATATTTTCATGTTTTACACAACATTGTTTAGTCCTGAAACACAGAATTATATACTCAGTGTCTCATCATCTCTCATTTGTGAGTTGAAACACATGCAAATGACAAATGGAAAAGCAACTGTTTACATTTGTTATCACAGAACTAAATATTTTCATGTTTCACACAACATGAATGTTTAGTCCTGAAGCACAGAATTATAATATTACTCAAACTGTCCATAATCATTAATACAGTCAAACACAACAACATCATAATGATTTTTCAGCTACATCACTCCTATATGAACTGTAGTCAAGGTTTCAACTAACAAACACATGCAGTAACAAATGAAAGTAGCAGTTAAACTTCCATATACATATTCCTACAGTAAAATATCAATTTTTTATAAAATTAAATGCAATTAGAAAAATGCAAACCCTTACTCTGTCTGTAATTTATAAAACTATGCTGGAGTACGTAGGTGAGTCAGTTTTTGCTGTTTTAAAATAATATTCATTAAATTTCATTCACTGAAAGCATAAACTTAGAGACATGACACCTGCCTTTTAAAGACTCAAGAATAAATTAGTCCTACACATTTCCTATAGAAGTAGTGGGGAGAAAATTAATTGTTTGGATATCAAGAGAACTCATCTTGTGTGATCATGTCCTTTATTCTCATGACCTTTTTGATTGATAAGGAATTAATATTACAAGGAGAAATTTGATGCTGATCACTCTTAGGGCTTATAAAGGGTTAATTATGGAATATGAGGTCAACATGAATTAATTAGCATTGCCTGAAACCCAAACAATAAATAAATTAAAGCAAAAGGTAATAAAGTAAGTTATTCACTTACTGACTGACTGAATCATCTTCCTTGGCAGATGTACTGTTATAACCTGCCAAAAACAGATAAGCTTAGAGGAATCTATAAGCACACAACAATTTATTTGGTTTTAAATGAAGTGGTGAAAATGTACTTCCTAACTTAAAAGCTTTTTTCCATTTTCTCACTTTAATTAATACATGTAGATGCCTTAACCTAGTTAGTAGTAGTGAGTAAGCCTAGACCTTCATTTTACTGCTTTGAGGAGGCCTTAAAAAATAACACAATTTAAAAGGCTATTCAGGTAAATGTTACAGAAATTGAACATGGTACCAGTAAAATTTGATTTCTTAAAAATAAGTTACTGTTTCAGTATAGTTCATGCTGTCACTTGACTGAATAAACATTCCCTCACCATCAGGCAACCCCAGGGCATTCATTTGTATTTTGACTGACCAGAAACGAGTGTGTTTTTGAGAGGGAGGGAGCAGGGCTGGGGGGGGGGGGGGGGGGGGGGGAATAAATGAGACAACCAAGGGTTTAAGTAACTATATATTAAATGAAATCCTACATTCTATTAAAACTCAGTTCTATTAAAGATAAAATACAAGTACAGTATTGTTAACTTGTACTCTTTGCCAATAGTCCATTTTACAGTTGTCTTCTTAGTCTCCTGGCCTTTGAGTAGAAGCGAGACTGAAGGTGACCTTGCTATGATACAGACCTTGGAGCTTTTCAGATGTAAATTTAGCTAGTTAGCATAAGAAAAGCATTATTAACACAGGAAAGGCAGAGAGGTTTTCATCAAAGCAAGGTCGCCTTCAGCCTCGCTTCCACTCAAAGGTACGGTCACCAAGCACACGACTGTAAAATGGACTATTTATAAATATTTCTCTGCCTTATCATATATGCTGTAAGGAAAGGTATGTCATTTGCAAAGAGAACACTGGTTATTTTGATCACATGCATGTGCACAGTCACCTCCTTCATCAGCCACAGGGGCACCAAATGAAAAATCCACTTCATTGGTAACCGTTCCAGACCCCATTAATCCAGGAAACTCTGATCGCTTCTTGCTTGGTGTTGACTGGTTTGATTTTGCTGCCCTAGCTTCGTTCCTTGCTTGTTCCTGCTGCTCCTCATACTCTTCAATAATGTTGGAAACACTGCAAAATATTTGAAAAACCCATATGCAATAAACGATTACCAAAAATGCAAACTTACATGTACATGTAAGGCAAGATGATGTCTTATCCTTGGAAGGTGGTTGCTGACCACAGTGGGTCTTTTCAACCACTTTTTAACCACATATTGGGTTGGTGTCGTGCAGTTGCCTAGAGCAACAAAACTGCAACAAAGCTCCAACTGACACCTTCCAGTGTGATGAGCGACTGGGAATGAGAATGTCTCAACTTCTGGGCCATTGTGGACATGCAACCCAACCTCTCCAGTTAAACCAGAAATCTCATCTCTCCCTCCCCCACTGCTAAAATTTTGAAGTGCACCCTCCTCCGAGCTTCGCAAGGTTCTGTGAGAGCATGGAATTTCTGGTTCTAGTATTTTTATTTAACAATGTTAGAAGTGGGATCCCTGTATGCTTGCTGACCTGTGGTGTCCATGAATGACGGCATGATCTGAAGCCTTCCAACCCTGGGAATCCTTTAGTTCCGTGTTGGCTTTGTGCTGAAGAAATAGCCTGACTATTCCAATGTGTCCCTCACTAGCAGCTGTCATTAGCGATGTCCTATATTAAAGACAAAATAATGGTCAGAATACGTAGCAACTAATTAAACCTGCATGATTTTACTGTCAGTAATGATTTGATTTTAAGGGCTTTCCATCCATCTTGCAATAGGATTTCAGCATAAAATGTTCCTAGTTCACTAATTATTAAGGAAAATCCAGGGTCAGATCTGGCACAAAGACTTATTGGTAAACAAGTAAGATACAAGCAAGAATGTCACCTGACAAGAAACCCAAGATCGCACTAACAAGGGTACCTGAAGGCAAGCATAGGAGGGGATGCCTGGAGAATTAATAACCTGGAGAGAAGCAGAAACTGCAGCTGCATGTAGAGACAGAACTCGGTGGAGGAGGATTGATGGCCCTTTTCTCCACGAAGAGAGAGAGAGTGGAATAGACGATAATGATGTAACAATAAGGTGTTTTTTTTTTTTCGGAGGGTTTCCATTAATACATAGTAGCAGTGGCGTTAGATACTAATGGGGTTTTTCTCTATAAAGGCCTGCCTGTTTGTGTCTGTATATTACTAGATAATTAAAGGTACATGTACATGTAATAATTTATAAGGTACAGCACATGTAATGTTTTAATTTTTCTTTGGTTTGAAAATTTCAATGAAACCATTTTTTTTTGTTTTCCTAAAGTTGTCTCGGATTCATTATCATATTAAAATCTGAGACAAAGGAAAACAAAAATTAAACTCACTGGTTTCAAAATTTTGAACAACAATATTACCTGCCATGAGCATCTGCAGCATCAATTGTTGCTCCTTCATTGATCAGGAAATTCACAAAATCCAAGTTTCCAAGAGATGATGCTACATGTAGAGGAGAAAAACCTTCCTGAAAGGATAATCACAAAATAAAAAAAAAATAGTACATGCATAAATAATATATTTTAATAGTACTCAATCATGTAGACCTTCCTGTATTAAACTACATGTATGTATGATTTCTATACCCTATCCCAGACTAAACTGCTTGAAGATGATAAAATCCTCCATAGTGGTACATACAGTCATGTATAACCATATACACTGTACAAGTCATGTACGTGTTAAAGTAGCTTAAAGCTCATAAATGAGAGTACCCCCTCCCCCCCCCCCCCCCCACCTATATACTAGTATCCTGCAGGGATGCCTGTTACAATAATTTTTATGGTATTTTTGAAAGTTTTCAGTACAACTACATATTAAGTTATTTTTTATGTATTTTAGTATTTATGAAAATTTAATTAAAATAACTAATGCATATGCAGTGCTGTCATTAAGGGCCGGTAGCCGGCCAAAACAGATGGCTACTTGCCCATCCTTGGCCGTCTACTTTAGTTTCATTTCACTGTTTCTGTTGAAGAGAAAGCTTACAGTAATAAAAAAAATCCATCGAAATTACTTGTAAGACATTCCTTCTAATTTTTTAGTCAAAGTAAAGGTGTATCAATCTGTATTACAACAGTTTTAAACGTCGGCAGCTGATGTTATGGGCTACTCGATCTCTTTTGAAGTTATCGAAGGTCTGTGGGGAGCGCACTGGAACATTTTGACAGGTGGTTCCCAGGTTTGCGCGTAATCTCCGAAAAAACAACACATGGCATCCGCATCAAAGAAGCCTTCGGCGCTCGAGTGCCAAGCCGCCTACTTTTCCATTTTCAGCCTGCTTCTTACAAAATTAATGACAGCCCTGCATATGATGATGATGATGATGATGATGATGATGATGATGATGATGATGACAACTTTATTTCAACTTGGGTTGAGCAAGATTATGCTCAATTACCAAGAAAAATAACATATAAAGTACGATAAAAAATATGAAAATAAATCATTACCACAAAAAAAATATAAAAAATAAATACTAACTAATTCTAATTTACATTTTGTACATTTGCAACAGATCTAATGCAGTCCAGCATTCTTAAAATTACATTTTTTGTGACTTCATTGCACGTAATGTATCCAGAAGTAAATTCCAAGCTTTTGAAGCTGTGAAGACCACTGACTTAGTCCCATAACGGGTGGAGTTTACTTTTGGGATGACAAGTTTGTTAGTGCCTCTAAGATTCTTAATGTTCTCACGAATAATAAACAAGTCTGACTTTTAAATACAAGTCATGTAGGAAGAAGATTGTTGACAATTTAAATTTTTGAAACTGATAATCCCTACCTTGTCTTGTGCATCCACATGAGCTTCTCTTTCTAACAGCAGCACAGCAATATCAACATCACCATTAGCTGCCGCAAGATGAAGTGATGTACTGTTATTGATGTCTACGACATTTGCCTGGGCTCCTTGATCAAGCAAAATTTTTGCACATTCCTGAAACTGGCATTCAACCACCTACATGAATGGACAAAACAAACTACATGTTTGCAAAGACAATAAATATACAGTATTTCAAATTTTATATTTCAACAGCTTAATGTAAGTGTGATAACAGCAAAATTAATAGTAAATACAGACAAAGAAAATTTAATAGTTATAAATTTCCTGGATGAGGATCTATATGTAAATTACATGTGCAATTCTTTTGTTTCCGAAAAAGTAATGATCAGTTTCTTGGAAGAAAAATTAACAAGCTTAGGTCAGACATAGGAGTGTTAACGATTCATATTCCTTGCGATTCGATTTGATTTTGATCATTGCCTTTCGATTTTGAACATTCCAATTCAATTATGCAAATGTTTCCTGCAGAATGATAGTTTTAGACTTATCTGTTGTATCGTCTTTACCCGGAAAACCATAATATTTCAATACAGCTGATCTAAAAGATGCAGGCAGAATCACGATGGCTTAGCCGTTGGTCGCCATGTTCGAGAATGTGACAATGAGTGTGTTGCACATGGTTTGCCTTGCGTTCAAACAGATAGCCGTTAGTACATGTATCGTTTTTGCGTGAGAGGTCACATACATGTATAACATTTACATGTACTTGTTAGCTTACCTTCATGAGTGGTGTTCGACCATAGTTGTCACAAAGATTTGTCTTGGCATTGTTTGCCAGGAGAAATTTTACAATTTCTTCTTTCCCTTGAGCACAGGCAAGATGAAGTGCAGTTCTAGAAGGGAAAAAATGATTTATGATTTTTTAGATTTTGTGTACATTCTGTAATCTTATGGGCACTTGACATTTGTCACAACTGGCCGACCAAACTGGACAATTGGTACAGTGTACACATGTACCAATGCTGTAGCATACAGCCATATGCCAAATATTTGTCAGAGCTGGCGTATACTGGATCAGTCAACCTATAAATGGACTTATGAATGTTAAAAGGTCTTCAAACAGGTGAATCCTGTTTATAAAATAACTGGTCTGTAGCTTGTTTCTTGAAAGTCCCAATAACTTTTGGGTCTAGAAAGCTATTTTATGTCTGCAATGTATACATTAAAGATTTCAAATTTTGTTGATTTTGAACTTTACCTACACACTGTAAGCAAAAAAACTTGAAGTTGACAAAACAAGTCTTAATTTTTACTCTCAGATTTCCGAGGCTTTATGGACAGAAAATCAGTCACACTGAATGCGGTAGAAATTATATTTCTAAACAGCACAAAACCCCTCAGTTGATTTGAAAGGATGTCACCATTTAGAATGTTAATTGGTATTTTACTAAACATTGAGTAAAGCATTTTCAGTTTCGAATTACTGTCAGTAATGGAAAATTTGCATGACTTATCGTGCAAAGGAACTACAGTAATTTTAAAGTAGGCAGTATCCATTGCGTAGATGATTTTGATTAGACTTATTTTTGGTTTCTCATTTCCCATGGGGAATGTTTTATCAAGCGAAATTAAAATAGAGCCTGATTACAGTCTTAGCCATTGGAAGTGTCTGTATTTCAGCTCTAGATGTTTGTCAGTGGTTCTAATTTTTCTTTGGTTGAAAAAATTCATTTGAATCAGTTTTATTTTTGTTTTTCTTTGTCCCGACAGATTGTGATAATGAATCTCAGACAAAGGAAAATACAAATTAATAAAGCTGGTTTGAAATTTTTAAAACTTAAGTAAAGTTGAACCACAACATTTTACACATAGTCATAACAGAATTAGAATTTATAGGAAGTTTGGTCTCGTGAGGTCCAATTGTGCAAGTCAGCTGTCCATGATTGACAGGTCGGTCTACATTATGGAGATGTCTGTAAGAAGAGGTTTGACTGTAATTTTAGAAGAGAAGAAGAGGTTCGATGAAGAAGAAGAAGAAGAGAGAGGGGTTTAGTTTGAAAAAGAACAGGTTTGACTGTAATTTATTTCACTATATTTTTTAGTTGTTTGTTTTAACCAGTTTAATAAAAGCTATTAAATGGAGCCAATGCACTTCTATTTGTTTTGAACACTAAAAAAACATAATTAAATTTTGTTGAAAATAGACATAAAAACGCAATAAATCAAACAAATAAGATTGTTATTATTAATATATACAGTGAATATTATGTTAAAACACGACCAGACTGATTTAATTTCATAAAGATCACAATATTATGTTTGCGATCTAATTCTATTTCAACAACATACGCGAACAATATTGAACATAATTTTTCACGATTCGCGAAGTCACGAAGCTTATTGTGTAAGAATATTGAGCCAATAAATTGAAAATTTAATCTGCCATAATGGTCGTTAAGTTACACGGTGACGATCGCGAAGAAATATTCCAATTATCTAATAAAGAGAATGACAAATGAAGTTGAAAATAATAAAACAAGGCAAAGTCATTATTAATCTTGAATGCTCGTATTTGTAAATAAAAATTTACATAAAAAACTTACGAGAAAGCTGAACGCAATTAGCTTTTGGCCAGATAAATTTAAAGAAAATATAGAAGCATTGCAGAAACCCGTAAAGATGCTTAATCTGTTAAACGAGGTTTGGAAATTTTTTAAAAGATAATTTACATAATATGGGTCGAGAAGGACGCTTAAGTGAGTTACCAAGAAACGCATAAGCTTACACTGTAGCAAGCCCATGCAAGAGTATATTTTGATCGCTGATTATGAAGCGGTTCTTAACCCTCCAACTTACCTGTTCTCTCTGTCGAGTTGGTTAATGTCTCCCTTCTTAGCAAGCTGTTTTACTTTAGTCAAATCCCCACTCCAAACAGCTTTGTGAAGCTTCGGCAAATCTTTGTCTTTGGCGATCGAATAACCAGACGCCATGCTCCCAGCATCGCTGAGGTCCTCCGTGGACAAGGCATTCTTCGTGCCTGGACTCTTCTTCTTGAAAAGCTTCTTAAAGCCCGACATAGTGGCAAGAGCTTCTTAATTCGTCATCTACGGTGGTTTTTAGCGTCCACAAAAAGCATCTCTTGATGTTCTTTATAGTGTGGAATTTAGCGGCAGTTGAGTCGAATGTAAACTCGGTACCAGATCTCTCTCGATCCAACATTCTTTTACCCAAGAGTCAGTTCGCGTGTTGTTGGGACCCAGGCGTTCTTGGGAAAAAGCTCAAATAAATGTTTAATTTGCCGAAAGTTCGCCAAAGGCTTTGGAAAGAAGTCATGTTTCTTTTGACCATTCAATGCCGTTTACCCAACTTTCGATCTATTTGGATGCCTTAGCTGAAATTCAACTGGCAGAAAATATATGGAACAAAATTCTTTTCTCCGAAAAACTTAGCGCAGTATGATTTCCAAGAATTTTTAAAGAGAGCTATTTTAGCTGGTCAGGAGAACCAAAAATAGCATTTTTTTTTATCCTCTTGTATATATGAGCATCCCGAACAGTTACTTGACAAAACAATTTGCTAAGGAGTGCCCGTGTTAACGGTCAATTTTGCAGCGTTTCCCCACGTAATTTGTTTGGCACCGTAGCAGCTCATCGCTGCCGTATAATTTAGATTCATAATGGACCAACCAACAGAAGAAAAATCGAAATATTGCTAAATATAGCACATGAGTATGACGTAACTACAAATGCAGATAGAATATTATTAAATAGAATCTAATTTTAATTAGATTTAATTCGAAATTAATGGTAATAGAACTTTTCCTTGCAACACCGCTGTCAGGTGATTATAGTCTAGTACACGACCCCTTAAGCATGATAATTGCTTTAATTATTGATCGTGTTTAAATAAAAGCGGGATCTACAACTACTACTACTACTACTACTACTACTACTACTACTACTACTACTACTACTACTACTGCTACTACTACTACTACTACTACTACTAGGTGGCTGAGAAACGGTAAGCCTAGCTACCATATCCTCTGTTTGTGTGGAGCGATGTTGAATTTGTGTTGAATTATTGTTATTCTTGAGGGAAATTTGTGATCCTCGTATTGAAAAAGCAACCTGAAAAAATTCAGGCTTGAACAGGATTCGAACCCATGACCTTGCGATACCTGTACAATGCTCTGTGTTGCCAAATTTCACTTAGTATCTGCTTAGTATCTTTATTCAAACAGCTTGATCTGTTTTGAAACCGTTTATTTTCATATTCACTTAGCTTTTTGCAAGCCCCTGAGATAAAAGGTTAGCTTTTTCACTCGTGTGTGGGTAGACTCTAGAGCAGTCTGTTATTTTTCTTTTATCAGTCAAACGACTACGGTTGCCAATCGCTGGAAATAACCTCCGAGAACACCATTCATCATCTGTCTCGTCCCCAGTCGTCTTTCTTGGTAAGACGCGAGAGACGCGCGTGGGGGATAGACGCGGAACGAGAGAAGCGCAACCGAAAGGGGTCTCGTGAATTGAGAGACGACTGGGGACGAGTCAGATTCATCATCATTTATAGCTGCCGCGACATTGGATAGGGACTGGACATGAGTCTCAACGTGCCGTTCTTTGGCCAACTGTTGTTGATAGAGCGTTTCGTCAACAAACTCGCCGACAAGCTCAAGCCGAGTCCTAGTCACTCGGAGGAAGAGAAAACCGTGATCATCCTTTCTCTCCCCTCACCCTCTTCGCCTTCCAGCCTAACTCCCACACCTTTGGTCGCGTCTTTTGACTCGCCTCAGTCCGCGGTTTAACTCATAGCTGGTTTTCCTTCTACCCCCCCCCCCCCCCCCCCCCCCCCCGCAAAAACGTCCCCCCAGGATACTGAAGAGACCAAACAAATCTTAACTTTCAAATTATTATAGCATGATGTAATATATTTTAATATATTATATATTTTACTCTAAACACATTACACTTAATAAGCTTATTGATAAACTGTGCATCCTAGTATTGGATTTGTGCCTTACAGCCATCCGCGCTACAGTGTGCCACAAAGCAGGCACTATCCGTGGCACGGCCTGCAGGAGGTGGTGAGTAGCAGGCATCAATCAACTTCTTATAATCCTCAAGAGTAGAGCATCGGCGCTCAAAGTGAGTAGTGATACCAAGGGCCAAGAACTGGTAAGCCACGCAGAGGTTCTGATCTGCCCGGCATGTTTGAATTCGGTGGTTGGCGTCCTGTGTGCAGGTGTAGTAATCATTCCCTGTGCAGACGTTGCATTGTAGTGGTGGGACTGTACGAACACAAACAGAGCAAGAGAGAGAGAGAAGTTGGGAAACGTCTGCGCTACAAAACCGAACTACATTTATTTATAACTCTTTTTTAACGTCATGTGTTCTAATATTTAGATGAAATAGTCGGACTCAAAAGTTAAAACCACCTTGCATGTACATGTATATCAACACCCAAAAGTTACAAGTGCAAACTGATTAAAGGCAAAACACTTTTTCGACCTTTCGGGCTTTATTTTTTGCAAGCTCCAACCTCCTTCTTGTGATGCTTAAGTGGGAGAAGCTGTCTCTTCGTCGTAAAAAGCAGAAAGCTTTAATTATGTATAGAAAAATTGAATGAACTTGCCCCAGACTATCTTCAATGTCTCTTCACTCAACGTCACGTTAATGATTATAACCTAAGAAATCTTGAAGGAAAGCTTTCGCTACCCAAGCCAAATACTAATTACCTAAAACGAAGTTTTTGCTACAGCGGGGCCTGTTTGTGAAACAACTTGCCCCAAGATTTAAAAAGCGTTTGTTCTATTGGGCAGTTTAAACGGGGTATTAAGAAAGTATCTGAGATATCGGATTCCCACAACGGCGGCAATCATGTAAAGCAGTTGTACAAGTTTTAATTTTTAATTATTAACTTAACTGATGATTCTCCGTGTTTAAATAAAGATTTACAAAAAGATAACGCCACTGAGAATGCGCATTTACTGAAGGTTCGAGTAAGGTTGAATTAGAATACTACATATAATCTTGGACATGCAATTGAAACCTTCCCACAACTGAGTGAGAAAATGGAACCCGCACACAGTTCTTCATGTGTCTTACCTGCTGTTGATGTTGTTCCTGTTGGTGCACTGATCGTGGCGGCGATAAAAGTCATAAAAAGTACGACTGTTGTCTTCATTGTGAATAAAAATATCTAAAACAATTAAGAAATTATATAAAATTACTATTAAATTTAATGTCCTAAATCGTGACCTACCTCTACTCTAGTAACACTTTTATCAACGAAATTAGGTGATGGTGATGGAAAAACAAGAAGATAGCTATTTTCCTATTCGTATTTTCAAATTATTTTAAGATTCAGGTTATTGATTATATGATCACGAGTTGAATTTTTTCCCTCATTAGCTCATGTATTCATAGCGGTTGTAGCTAGGGGTTTGTAATTTTTATATTACAGAGTTAGTTTTCTTTTCACCTTGTATTTTGAGTTATAAGTTGCATATATTGTTATACTAAGTGTCTTGTGAGATTAACTACAATCTCATGAATCTTGTTTGTGATGGATCAATAAAAAGGGCGCACGCGGCTCGTGTGGACACACCCCACTTCAATATGTGGTTTCTTATTACACGATAAGTTGAGGTGCGGTGATCTAGGGATTAGGGCAGCGGCACTTGTGAGCCACTAGGCTTGTCAAGACTTACCCCCTTACCTAGGATTACATGATAAATGTTTCATATTCGGTTGAGTGGGGGGGAGAAGAACTAGAATATAAGAGGTATGTCTAGCACTTTAATTCTTGGATAGATTGTTCGGCGGGAAAAGTTGATTCAATTTACGAAATTATTCAGTTCGTTCCCCATTTCTGGAGCCACAACTCACAAATCTTGGTCTTTTATTTTCTTGATCGTTTTATATAGGTTGTATGCTGTTTTCTCTGTTCACAGGCTCAATTATCTTTAAGTACTTTGTTTTCATTTAAACCATTGGTCGCCAATGCTTTTATCTTAAAGGGTAAGTGATACCTATTGTCAGTAAGCCAAAAGGCGCATTTGCAGGCAGCATTGGAAACGTTACCCAATATAATAACCGAGGTTGAAACAGTTCAGACTGAAATTATTCATGTGAAGTACACCACAATATACAAAAAATAGTGGCTTTAGCTAAGGAAGGCCCAGTAGGTCAGAATGGAAATGGGTTGAAATTAACTGAGTTGAAAACGTTATAGCCCATTTTTTTACATGCAGTTCTTTTCTTGTGTCTTGGAATAATCGCTTAAAACGGGTTATGGTCTGTTTTCCGTTCAAAGAGTCACCTGATATCTTCCTTTTGTTGTTGTAGGCTGATTTCGTGTGTGAGAAACGGTACTTACTTTTCACTTTTTAGAACTGAAAAGAATGACGCTATTAACATGACAAATTTAACATCTGCTGATAAAAGATGCAGCCAACTTAAATAACAAATAAATGTCATCCATAATAAAACCTGTACTAAACACAAATAAGCATTAAAAGTAGGATTTACATTAATTAAACAAGACCGAAGAATAATTCCTTCGAGATCTAAATGCATTAAGCTAAAAGGAATATGGCAAAATTTAGCGTCAAGAAGTCTCGAGCTAATGGTCATATCTCAGAAATGTCTCTTTGAAAAAATTGTAAACTTTATTGCAAAAAAGCCTATTAATCTCTTTTCATTTGTAAGAACAATGTGACAAAAAAGCCCCAACTTTGTTCATATGAGACTTAAATTTTCCATATGCGTCCCCCCACCCCCGATGAAAGAAAAGTTGGTCGCTAGATTTTGAAAAAGTAGACAGTTGGGTGAAAACCATGATACCCATTTTTGTTCAGAAAACCCAGCCCATTTTCAGACAATTTCCTTCAAGATTCCTCCTATTTTCCTGCCATAATATATATATATATATATAAAAAAATGTGTCCCATTCTTTCAGACTAGAAGGAAAAACATACATATTTTCAAAGCAAATTCTATTTCCATTTTCCGAAAAAAAGGCTCATAATCCATACCCTTTTAAAATAAAATTTTGCAAAAACCAGTCTACGCCAATATAAACCTTTCTAAAAACTCCTTGTTGCAAGTTAATTTTCACCGGCTATGTATTTCTGCCCCTTTTCGCAGAGAGTAGATTTGACCTAGTAACTCCTTAACTCCCAAGAGTGCCAAAAATCAAAATTCAAGATAAATCCCAAATTTCATTTTGTAAAATATTGAAAAACAAATAGCACCATGCGAAATTACTGCTGAAGAGGTTTCATTTGAATGGTCACACAATAGGATTTTGTCCACAGACTCAAAAGTTAGAACTACACTACATGTCTCCATAATTGACTCTGAGAGTGAAAGAGTTAAACAGCCTTACACATATATATAATCAATCATTCAGGAGGTCACTTCTTTATGAGCTAATATATCTTATTGAAACGACATGGGGTTTTAAACTGCAACTATACACTGATATAAATTCAAATATGAGCCTTTATTATTCTTTTCTTATTAGACGGCGGGAGAGAAACTCTGCAACAGAAACGGGCAATGCCACCCTTTTAGCATCATTTTAAAAAGCCAAAAAACATATTGATATGAATGTTTCGTTAACAATTATTATATTTAACAAATTTACACCGGTTTTCCGTGGTGTGGACTCTTATTTACCACGATTTACGTCATCACATGGTCAAAATGTTGTGGACTCACGAGGCGCAGCCGAGTGAGTCAGCAACAAATTTTGACCATGTGATGACGTAAATCGTGGTAAATAAGAGTCCACACCACGGAAAACCGGTGTAAATTTGTTTTTTACAACAATATTTAGAAAAAAATACAAGGAAAATCGAAGTCTTGTTACAAAACGTGACAGCAAAGAAAGAGCAAGCGTTGTTTATAACTTTCTCGCAATCTGATTGGTTTTTGTCAAGCGCGCGTGATGTTAGCGTCAGCACCATTGTCTGGACTCTCATTTACCACTCACGTCGACCAATCAGATTGCGAGTTTAGCGGCAATTGTGGTAAAATATATTATATTAGTTATAAATAAGTGTCTTTGGCTGCGAATGGCCTGACAGTGGATGGAAATGGATTGTTGAAAGTTCTTCCCTTTTGTCTTGGACAAATTGCTCAAAAAAAGTTTGTTTTCTCTTGGAAGAATCACTTCATATTTTCTTCTCGGTGCTCTACGAGCAGTTTTGACCAAAAATATTTAAATTCCCATGACATTACCCCTTAAATCTTAGATTTGGCAAAAGGTGACTGTCATAATAAATCTATTTTTTTCAGCTTAAAGTTGTATAAGAATAGTAACAAGTCTCAGAACAACCTCGTTCCCAGGGTCTCTCATCTTCCCGCCCCCTGGCGGGAAGATGAGAGACCCTGGGAACGAGGTTGGTCTCAGAAAGAAATGTCTAGCGCAAACGAAATGACGTGAAAAAAGGCGAGTAAAAACAAATGAGTAATTAGACGGTGTTAAAGAGAATCGCGGTCGGCTAAACCAATTTCAGTCTCGTCACCGCAATCAGTTTAAATGTTGTTTTTCTTTAAAAAAAAAAAAAGAAGAAGACATATAGCACAGACTAGAAAGAAGTAGCATGACCCATTATAAACAGACGTACAGTTCAATCGTCTTAAACTTAAAGAAGTTATTTTAATATTTTGTTATGATTTTATATAAAGGGGTTTTATAGGAACCTTGAAGTGTCAACCTATTGGGTATTTTTACGTCAAGAATTGACGAGAAAAATGACCAGCCGCATCAGACAAGTTAGTTCAGTCACGTTAAATTTTGAAGCATTTATAAAATGTTATTGCAAATCTAAACAAAGCGACCTACCTTTACTCTTCATCACCAGCTGGAACTCTGCCGTATTCAACAATCAAAATTGGTTTAAATTGTTGCTTTCATTTTTCCTTTAATTACAAATGCGGCCAATTGCGTATTACTGAAATATGGAGCCTGGCAGGTGTTATTGTAATTATAATATAGAACCATATAATGACTTAATGGCGCCGGTATTTGTCAAACGGCACCGGAGACAGAAAGGTTTCTGTGCGGCCCATGAAAGAGAAATATCTACCAAAAGCAACGAGAGTGTTAAAAACCAGCAAGATTTCTATAGAAAAGTCAATTAAAGTCACGTATTTTTTAAGAATCGCGTGGGTGATGTCATCTCTTTTGACGCTTTAAAAAAAATTACTTTTTGTAAATTAATGTCTTTTGTACCTTATGCAAAAAGTCGTAGGCGGCGATTTTAAGCAGGTAATTTTTTTAGGAAAGTAAAATTGTTTAACGAACAAAACATTAAAAACATTGCTCGAGTGTAACCCGTTTAATAATACCTTTGTTAGGTCTTTTTTTTTTGCGCCGAAAATTCTTTTAAAGCCCTTTCACGAATACAGGGGTCGTTTACGACTCCGTGTAGAGTAACCTACGATCAAGCGCTCTTTTTTTTCGGAGGGAAAGTCGGCGGAGAGCGGGGAGGGAAGAAAAGAGGGGAGGGGAATGGAACTCATCACGTGCTGTACAACCTCGTTCCCAGGCCCTTCCCAGCCTTCAAAATGGCGGGCCGGGCGTCGAAACCCCTGGACGAGGCTGTCAAAATGCTGCCAGAATCCTGAAGCGTGTTGTCGTGTAAAACATGACGGAATGTCTTCGTTTAGTTTGAGAAAAAAAAATAAAAAACAAAACAAACAAACAAACAAACAAACAAAGTATAGAGCAAGGCTGATACTACGTAGAACATTTAACGCGACAACGACATGATAGAGCCCAAACTGAAAGCCAAAATGCTACCGTGGACAGCTGTTTCGACCTGGTTGGGTCTCGTCAACACGGTGTAGCAGCAAAAAGATAGAAAAACTAGCGCGAACCGCGCCAATTCTCTACCAAATCGCACGTGTTTATAATGGCAACAGATGAGAGCTCGAATTCAAATGCTTGCCTATTGACCCACGTCACAGCGGCGCGGTAATAGGCAAAGAATTTGAAATATCATGTCGTTGTCGCAATAAAGAAATTGAGGATAGACAGAACCATCCCTCAGCGAAACAAACAAACACGGCTGCCAATCGCTTAATCCTGTTTTGCCATTCATAACTTCCTTAATATGTATTCAAACGCCATCAAACTTTGTGACTTTTCCTAAAATTTATCTGGCAACAATAGGCCATTTGTACGATGGCGTCATTTGACTACAACTACCAGAATTCATTTCTTTTTTCCTTTCTTATTTAAATTTTGTAATCCCAGTGCGGTTTAAATAACAATAGCCCTAATTTGCACTACAAAACAAAAAACTGAGGGATTCTGGTAGTTGTAGTCATATGACGTCATCGTGCAAATGGCCTATTGCCGAGAAATCATACGACACGTGACACTAAGTAACTCATTAAGCCAGATTGAACAAACAAATTAAATGCAAAAAATACCAGGAACCACAGTACATCAACGGTTTGGAAATAAAGGTTTCAAAACGAGCAAGTTTCCTGATGCACAAATTGCTCAACGGTTTCCCCGACAGCAATTTTCAGAGTTGTAATTTCTTCTCTAGGGAAGTTAACATAATCACGCCGGGAATTTTTTGCTCTGAAAGCGACCAACAGCTTATGTGGGGGGCGTGATAGGATGCATGAATTCTCCATGTTATAACTTTGGTTATATTTATGGTATCAAATTAAAATTGACACATACCATACGGCCCGATTAGAGAAATATTTTGCATTTAAAGTTGCCATGGTTACTGGTCACATAACTATGTACAGGCCAAAATTAATTTTGAAAACTCTCAGAGTCTTCTTCTTCTTCAATATTTAGCCTACAATCAAGATATCTTGCATGAATGCAGTACACTAAAATCGGGAAAACATGTCCGATTCAGAATCTCAAATGTTAATTTTATGACGTCACAATACTGCATTCATGCAAGATATCTTGATTGTAGGCTTAATATTGAAGAAGGAGAAAACTTTGAGAGTTTTCAAAATTAATTTTGGCCTGTTCATAGTCACGTGACCAGTAACCATGGCAACTTTAAGTGCAAAATATTTCTCATACCGGGCCGTATGGTATGCTTTAATTTTAATTTGATACCATAAATATAACCAAAGTTTTTACCTCGATAATTCATGCATCCTACCACGCCCCCACATAAGCTGTTGGCCGCTTTCAGAGCAAAAAATCCCCGGCGTGAATTCCTTTCGACAATGGGCTCCTGCTTTCGATCAGTGGAGTTAATGTTATTTCTCGATAAAGAGGAAAACTAACCCTACGATAATGAATCTATTTGCTAATGGCCGGGCGTGATATTCTTTATGCCCAGAAAGGGGCGAAATTGGAAGGGCTGTGGAGTAATTGATCCATAGTTGAATCCTATTTAATTGACAACAACTGAATTGAGTTAAATTGAAAAGCCTGAACTGAACATAAACCATTGAAGCGAGGTGTACATTCTAACTTGGAAAGGGTGTGGCGATTATTTCAACTATTTTCGTTCAAAGAGGGCGATAATTCGACTGACAGTTTCCATGAACATCTACGAGACGTTAAAAGAAATGAAAGACGCATCTAAATCAGTTGGTCAACACTTTAATCTCCGGCCCACCATTCTAAACAACACATTGCGATCTTACCATCTTTCCCTACACCAGGGCGACACGGGAAGCTGCAAAAAAAGAGCAATATTCATCTTCATCTTCAAATCGGCACTCGACATTCTTAATCCCCACGGAATCACCGAAGGATTTTCATTCAAGTCAGAATTTACTCTTGTTTTTCACTTCCCATGATAATAATAATAATAATAATAATAATAATAATAATAATAATAATAATAATAATATAATAATAATAATCACTTTATTTAAGTGTCAAAGGTATTTAGCGCGAGCACTAATTGGGGACACTAAATATAGAAACAAATATTGCAAATAGAACATAACACTTTAAAAATCCCAACTGGCAGGAGGCAAACCAGTTGGCTATTTTACAAGCGAGGCCGAGGAGTTGGACTCGGGACTACCGTGAAACAACTCCAGATAGTGGTCAGAGCGGGACTTGAACTCGGGACCACCGGGTTTCAAGTCCAGCGCCCTAACCACTCGACCACGCTGCCTCCCGATTCCACCAATAGCTTAGCTCCACCGTTCAATATATAAACCACACATAACCCAGAATTCCTTGATTCGCTCTGATGAAGGGCTAACGCTCGAATAGTCAGCTTATTAAATCTTTTTACAGTAGCCAATTTACCTTACCAACTCAGGGTACATGTACGTTCGATTGACCTTATTCTGGAACAAGAATAAACGGAATAACCCCGAATGCCCGTTCGATTGAGTCGCTATTCCGATTCCAGAATACATTCTGCTACCGCCGGCGACTATGTGCTGGCATCATGTGCGAAGAAAATGAGTTTTTACTAAAAAAAAAAACGATATTCCTGGAGTCAGGAAGAGACGCTTCTACTCATTTCCTTGTGCGAAGAAATGAAAGAGATGTTTCGAAATGTCAATTACAAATACAAGTCTGGGAATTGATTGCTGCGACGATGCGAGAGGATTGTGGATTATTCCAGAAACGGAATAATCGTTTTATTGACTTACGGACGGAATGGCTATTCTGAAATAATCCGGAATAAGAATAGGGTCAATCGAACACAACCTCAGTTAATAAAACCGAACTTTCGTTCAGTCTATTATTATATTCGAGACTATTATCATTGTTCGTGTACTTTTTCTTTCGGTACAGTTGCACTTAAATGTCCGGTGTGCATGGCGTATGATCCCTACACATGTACAAAGGACAACAGCCACTACCTTGAAACATGTCGGCCACACAACAACCTCTGCGTGACCTACGTATACATTGGCTATGACGGTAAAACGTACTCCTTTGACCGCCGCTGTTCAAGTGACAAGGTTTACGACAGCAAGTTGAAATTGTGTTATGGTGATGTCCAAGGGCCCAAGCCAGAGGGAAATTGCTACTTGGCAAAATGCGATACAGATGGGTGCAAGGCTGAAGTTGATATTGATAACATTTAGAGAACAGTTTTCCAAATGGCCAGTTATAACTTATTATGATTGGTTAACCCGATAAATGTTTAAGGAAGACATGTATTGGACACCAACCTCGTAGATATGAATGGGTAACGTCAGCCTGTTAAATAGAAAACAGGAGTCAAATTGTTCCTGGAGTGTCAAAATGTTTTTGGAGTTCAGGATAATATTCGTACCATACGGTGTTTTACGGTTATTATCCGTACTTTAGGCGTCAAAGTAGTATATTAACCGTAAAATGTTGTTTTTTAAGAATATTAACCTACAAAGACGCCACTTACGATTATTATGCGTGTAAAATACGCATAATAACCTGAAAAAGTACGCATAATAACGGTATGTGGCGCGCTTTCAGGTTATTACTCGTATATGTACCAAAGTTGGATCGAGAGAGATTGTCCCGAATGCGGCCGCCATTACAGGAAAGATTCTAGAGGGATGATATTAAGAAACGGATGAGCATTTCTTTAAAAATAGTATTAATGTGAAGTCTATTCCTCTTAACCTTTCCATTGAGCAAGTTAACGACTGAATTTTTTTTCGAAACAACTAGCATTTTGAAAAAGTTCTGCGGAGTCGCAGCGATGCGAAGCATCACAGGGCGATCGAGTGTCGACTTGAGGAACTGTTGTCGCTGTTGAAATCCACTGTTGCACTATTAAAACTAATGTCCGCTTCCAATGATAAAATAAAACAAGCACCTGTATGTTTACTGATTTAAATGCCTACAAAATTAAGGAAGATCAACTTTACACAACGAAATATAACTCCACGGCAATGACCAAATTCAGTTCCACGATTTACGGCCGGCGAAGGATTCAATTGAAAGTGGCCGGACGAATAAAACTCCAAGATTCGCGGTTCGTATTTCACCATGGAAAAAGGGAGATGTGTGCCGTCCCAGAAAGGCCGTTTTCTTTTGAAAGTTAATGTTTATTTGAAAGAAATAGCAGAGAAAAACAAACAAAAAGTTGGCAAAACTGCCAGTCAACATAGAGACGACTTAAATATTAAAATTTAAGGCATGCATCAGTGTGCCGAAGAGTGGTACAGTGGTAGTGCGCTCGGCTACAAGACCGACACTTGATAGAGATCGCGTGTTCGAATCCAGGTGACGCGATATTTAGTTTTCTTTTCCCTTGTTTTTTTTTTCTTTCTTTCTTTTCTTCTTCTTTTTTTTTCGAACCGCTTGTGGCTAAAAGTCGCGTAATTTAAGCCAATTTCTTCTTCAGTTTTATTTTTATTTTGTTTAAATAGGCTAAAAACACAGTTGCATTTGCTGAGCTGCGGCGAGGCAAGATATCACAGTTACGTCTTTTATACATTCGACCGAAATGCAGCCAAGTTTTTTTATCAATAATTTATCGTTTCAAACACTGGAAACTGTATTAAGCAATAGGCTGCATTTTCTATGCGTTTACCGGTGCTATTAAAAACCGCTTGGGAGAACATTCGAAAAGCTTGTAAATCACGAGCCGTGCTTTTTCATCCCGCCTGGGTTTATAACGTCATTGAACCCATAGAAGAATGTGGTCTATTGCTTTTTATGAAATAACTATGGAGAGAGCGCTTTGTTATAATTTTTGGCCGATCAAGATGCTTATTCTCCTCACCCCATTAATACATTCATCGAATGCTGCGGGAAAACCAATCAAAGCGGCTGAACTTGACTCGCTTGGAAAGCTTGTAAATCACCGGCCTCCCTTTTCTCGTGTTCTCCCAACATCCCGCGTGAGTTTATAACGCCGGTAAACACATAGAAATGTGGTCTATTGTGTTTACGAAATAACTAAAGAAAACGACTGCATGTTGAAGAGAGCACATTGTTGTAATTTTGTGTCGATCAAGATGCGTATTCTCCTTACATTTGCATCGGATGACACGGAAAACCAATCAAAGCGGCTGAACTTGAATGAACTTGACTCGCTGCCACAGAGAAGTGAGAAAACACTCACAGGTTCAATGAAAGCGACGAAAAGTTTTAGCGCTTTGAAATTCACCAGCTGAAATTTATCAGCTGAAAGAAGAAATGTATTCAACGATCCAAAAGTACTTTGAAGGGGAAATCCAAAAAATTGTGTCCGGAATCTGCCGCCGCAAAAGTGAATATGCGAGGAAACTTTAGAAGCCTACAAACTTTGTTTTGGATTCAAAGATTGCCTTCTTGTCAGCATTTTTTCAATTGGAATAAAGGTTAGTTACAGAAACGCAGCTTCTAAATCTCTTTTCGACTTTATGTACTTACTTTGAAGCCTTCTGTGATGCCCGTACTTTTTCACATTTTCAGTGATGAATGAAAACAAAGATCATTGTTTTTTATAACCTGACAAATTGTTGGATCGTTTCATGCAAATTTTCATTGTCTGCTTGCTGACCATCCCAGTGCTTGGACATAATCAGAATTTAAACTGTATCTGCTGCAACTACAGAAATTTTGCTCTCCAAAACAAAACACGACAGCGTAAAAGGAATCGGCGTAGTTCTCCTAAAAAACAAAGCGATAGTTTTCAATTCCACTGTGAAAATCAGACTTATTGATAAGCTTAATCTTAGAATTTGTAGGCACATTTATAACATTCAGTTGAAGGGACACACCTTAATCCTTCAGTGGAACTCAGTTTAATTATGAAATACGAGATCGTCGATTCGATAAATTTGTATTGTATAAAACAACTACTATGCAGTCGTTCGCGGCATTTTCGCATGGTCTTTTCCAGAGGAAGGGTAAAGCATACACAACAATTCATGACAAATTATTTCTTTTTTGTGTTTAGCATTTAAATTATTTGCAAATTAGTTGGAGATTTTAAAGGCAAGGTACGTTTGATCACATTCGTATTCGTACAACAGGTCCGGATGAAAGGTACGCTTAATAATCGTTTTACGCGCGTGCCGTTTAATTTTGTTCACTTTGAGTTCTGTTCATCCGTAGAACAGGTGTGATGCATGGTACGGTTAATAACCGTATAACGCATTTTTCCGTTATTTTGATCACGTTCAGTTCTGTGCATTCGCATGACAGGTCTGATGGAAAAATACGGTTAATAATCGTCAGTTGAATCGCATCTTGCATGTGTTTCTCGTTATTTTATTTGTGAAGCTTTGCGCTTTTTTCACCCTCCAAAAACTGATGAATCTGTAAGATATTTTAATTTAGCTAATAGACTCTATAGAGTGAATTTTTTTTCCAATGACAGTTCAGTTCGCTGTAACATATATGTGGAATTTTGTTCGAATTCGCCTGATTTCCTCAAAGTCCTTTGACTCCTAGCTTTTATCAAGGAAATTCAACAATTTAAGCTTATAAAAAAAATGCAAATTCACCCTGTTGAATCAACTAAGTTGAATCAACTAAGTTTAAGTTTGCATTATGTGGAATGCCAGTGATGTGTAATATGAAGTGACATAACATTTTTTCAAACTGCAAGATATCTGAGGGCTTTATAAGACTTATAAGACTTTAGTCGTTAATTAGCTAATTAACATGTACGTTGTACGTGTTACTTTACACCTACCGGTACATAGATTCAGGTAGCCATTAAATTACTATAAATGTTAAAATGCATATTTTAACAGTGTTCATGGCTATGACTTCATTTCAAAGGCACCACAAGTCTCATATGATATGGTATAAGAAGTATAGTTTTAACAATATAATTACGAGCACTAAATACAAATTATTTTACTTTCAAATAAATTATATCAGTAAAGTCTCAAATAATAAATACGAATCAAACTTAACTGGGTACACTATGCAAGAAACATGACTGTCTTTAATTATCAATGCTTACATAAAATGTATCCTTATGTAATTAACTCAGTCATTCTGAACTCAACTTGGCTAATCTGCTCATTATTTTAACCTAAAACATTTCTAGACAAATATGACAAGTTTCTTACAGGAGCTAGCTGATTCATGTTATTCACTGAGTTTCCATATTAGGCTAAAAGTCTCTTTATCAATAGCCTGATCATCTAATTTCAGAAATCCAGTTTACCGTTTGTTATGTTCAAACAAAAACAGAAAAATATAAGCTTGAGGACCTTTGAGCTAAAGGTCTTACAGTCAGCCATCCTGTATTCATCCTGATCCAGTGTTGCAATCGACTAATGTAATTCAATTTCACGATAAAAATCCATTTAAACCAAAGCTTTACATGAATAATAATTCCTCAATTCACACTTAGACGTGTTAAAGCAATTCCTAGTTACTTTTCTTAACCAGATCTGAAGGAGACTGAAAGAGAACCTGGGAAGAGTGAGCTAGCGGTCAGCAGTTTTAGCCTAAGAGCAGGCACTTATAATAGCACTAAAAAAGTTTTGCGCAAATTTGAATGTTGGAAGAAAAGTGATGACTAAAGAACCTAACTAACAAAAAAAAAGTATGGATTATCTTCTTTCTAAGTGAAAGAATGAATCAGCTTACACGACACAAACTTTGGCTTATATAGCATTGACATGTAAGTCTTAGATCACTGTCTTGGCTGTTTGATATATTACACGAACATGCATGCATGTAGAAAATGTAAATGTTGTTTATAGTGGCGAGTAATTCAGTTAGCTATCCGTTTTTTCCAATTTTATATGAGCCAAAATGGCTTAAGTATTCCAAAAAATGGAGAAATTACTTAATGAGCTCGAATAGTCCAACCAGTACAAATGAACTAATAAAAATGATGGCATGGCTCAACCGGTCTGAATGTCCCAAAATGGCAACTCAGGTTAAAGTAATCCAAAGGGTCATGTGACCTAACTCAACCATTCAGAATGCCCAAAAGTGGTCAAAAGGCCAAATTTTGAATGTCCATATCTAATTCTGATTGATTTAAGATATTGACCTGAAGTGTTGGATTTTAAAATAAGACATCAGGATGCTTACTGAGACATTTTTTTGGAGATATGTTCAGATAGGGCAAATATACCCCCCTGACACCTCGGGCAAATACCTGAACTACACTGTACCTTAAACTATCCATTACCAGCCAAAATGAACAAACTGACTCAAATGAGCCAACCTCCTAAAAAAGGCTCAACCAGTCTAAACCGGTTTAGGTATCCAATCAGGTCCAATGACTGTTAACTGGCTATCACAGTCTAACTAGTTAGAATGAACAAACTGACTAAAATGAGTGAACGTGCTAAAAGAACGTAAAAGAGCTCAATTGATCTAAATGGCCTGCGCTAGAGTAATCCAATAGGGACAAATGACTTCATGAGCTCAAATAGTCCAACCTATCCAAAAGAACAAACTAACACAATGATGGCAGGGCTCAAAAATCAACCGGTCTAAATGCCCTGTCCGTAAAAGTAATCCCAGTTGATAAAATTGCAAAACTAGCTTTTATAATCCAAACGAGCAAAATGGACAAACTGACTTGAAAATGGCTTAACCAGTCTAAATGTCCCGACTGGTTAAGATAATCCAAACAAGTCAAATGAAACTGGCTTTCATAGTCTATTTGAGTTAGTCCCGGTTTTTCAATCATGTTCAATTTTGTGTTTTTGCAGAACCGGTTATGGGCTGAAAATGTAAGTTTAATAACCGTAAAAGTACGTTAAATAACCGTAAAAGTACGCTTAATAACCGCAAAAAGTACATTTAATAACCGTAAAAGTACGTTTAATTACCGCGAAAGTACGTTTTATAATCGTAAAAGTACGTTTAATAACCGTAAAAGTGCGTTTAATAACCGTAAAATTACGTTTAATAACCGTAAAAGTGCGTTTAATAACCGTAAAATTACGTTTAATAACCGTAAAAGTGCGTTTAATAACCGTAAAAGTGCGTTTAATAACCGTAAATTACGTTTAATAACCGTAAAAGTGCGTTTAATAACCGTAAAATTACGTTTAATAACCGTAAAAGTGCGTTTAATAACCGTAAAAGTGCGTTTAATAACCGTGAAAGTGCGTTTAATAACCGTAAAAGTACGTTTAATAACCGTAATTGTGCGTTTAATAACCGTAATAGTACGTTTAATAACTGTAAAAGTACGTTTAATAATCGTAAAAGTGCGTTTAATAAGCGTAAAAGTGCGTTTAATAACCGTAAAATTACGTTTAATAACAGTAAAAGTGCGTTTCATAACCGTAAAATTGCGTCTAATAGCCGTAAAAGTGCGTTTAATAACCGTAAAAGTGCGTTTAATAACCGAGTACGTCTCTCAACCGTAAAAGTACGTTTATCAACCGTCAAAGTACGTTTATTAACCGTAAAGATGCGTTTAATAAGAGTAAAAGTGTGTTTAATAATCCTAAAATTGCGTTTAACCACCGTAAAAGTACGTTTAATAACCGTAAAAGTGCGTTTAATAACCGAGTACGTTTCTCAACCGTAAAAGTACGTTTATCAACCGTCAAAGTACGTTTATTAACCTTAAAGATGCGTTTAATAAGAGTAAAAGTGTGTTTAATAATCCTAAAATTGCGTTTAACCACCGTAAAAGTACGTTTAATAACCGTAAAAGTACAATTAATAACTGTAAATAATAACACATAAACACAATAATAACAATATAATAATAATAATAATAATCATAATAATAATAATAATAATAATAATAATAATAATAATAATAATAACACATAAACCACAGGACAACCAACACGGAATTAGGATTGCGCTCCTCAAACGCGATTATTAACTAATTATTATTTATTAAATAACCATAAAAGTACGTTTAATAACCGTGAAAGTGCGTTTAATAACCGTAATAGTACGTTTAATAACCGTAAAAGTACGTTTAATAACCGTAAAAGTACGTTTAATAACCGTGAAAGTGCGTTTAATAACCGTAATAGTACGTTTAATGTACTTTTACGGTTATTAAACGCATTTTTACGGTTATTAAACGTTCTTTTACGATTATTAAACGTACTTTTACGGTTATTAAACGTACTTTTACGATTATTAAACGTACTTTTACGGTTATTAAACGTACTATTACGATTAATAGACGCACTTTTACGGTTATTAAACGTACTTTCATGGTTATTAATTTAATAAATAATAATTAGTTGATAATCGCGTTCGAAGAACCCAATCCTAATTTCGTGTTGGTTGTCCTGTGGTTTATGTGCAATGAAATTTTAGATTTTTTGGTAGCCGGTCTTCCAAATGGCCGCCCCTATTGTTTTTTTTTTTTCAGGGGCTCATTCCCGCCGGAAGTTCCTCCGAACGCGTCTCAATAATCTCCGATTACTGCTAGTATTTAGTTAATAAACACACTTTCACGGTTATTAAACGTACGTTTACGGTTGATAAACGTACTTTTTCGGTTGATAAACGTACTTTTACGGTTATTCACCCTTTAAGCCCCAAGAGTGCCAAATGGCCCTACAAGACCCACTGCTTTTAAAAAAAATTGCAATTTTCTTCAATCGTGCGAACATTGCCTTAACTATCAGTTGTGATTATTGACTAGAAAGTTCTTGCAATTGAGATACCCAATAAACACAAAAAAGTCAGCTATTTTTGCAAAATATTAGCGTTTGAATTTCGACAAGAACAAAAATGACCGTTTTTAACGTAATAGAAAAGCAACAAAAATCATGTTTTTGCCTTCAGTTTTTTTTATTGAAATCATCTTTGCAAACCCAAAAGTCAACATTCGCAGCAAAATTCAGTCCTAGTCCTACCTTAGAAGTGATTTTGTTTGCTCTTATTCGTTGCCCGGGCCGAGCTACAGCCTCTCGTTCTAGTGCATCCTGGCCTTGCCTCGATTTTCAACATCACCACCGCACTGCATGCTGGGAAATAGCGAGAATTTTTGACAGGGTTCATTCCTTCCCCCACACATTTCATATTTATACTAAGTCCACAGCCACACCGACCTACCACCGAAATTTCACGCTTGTTGTGTTCTTCAGTGGTCGCAACTTCCAAAAGATGCCGTGGTAGGTCGAGAAATTCATCCAGAGTCGAGTCCCAAGGCAACTTCGGTTTTTGGCGGCCATTTTTCCAGTTCAACGAGCAACGAGCCAAATTCGTAAACGAAGTACAACACCTAACTTCTAAACTAATTTCAAGCTTAATGATGCCCATCAGGCAGCTACTAAAGATGAAAAATGGCTGTGAACTTACCAAAAATCGCAGATGCACCACATTTAAGACTTTATTGCAATTCCACGAAGTAAAATCACAACGTCACAATGACGTTTCCAGTAAACTCGAGCCTTCAGTGTTTTAGAACAGCAGCACTTTCAAGGCAACTTCACATATGGAGTCACGAAAGCCTATGGTGCGTGTGTATGCAGGAAATCGCTCAAAAACACAAAAACCCTTGGGGCTTAAAGGGTTAAATGTACTTTTATATTACGGTTATTAAACGCACTTTTACGGTTATTAAACGTAATTTTACGGTTATTAAACGCACTTTTACGGTTATTAAACGTCCTTTTACGGTTATTAAACGCACTCTTACGGTTATTAAACGTACTTTTTCGATTATTAAACGTACTTTCGCGGTTATTGAACGTACTTTTACGGTTATTAAATCTACTTTTACGGTTATTAAGCGTACTTTTACGGTTATTAAACTTACATTTTCAACCCATAACCGGTTCTGCAAAAACACAAAATTGAACATGATTGAAAAATCGGGACTAACTCAAATAGACTATGAAAGCCAGTTTCATTTGACTTGTTTGGATTATCTTAACCAGTCGGGACATTTAGACTGGTTAAGCCATTTTCAAGTCAGTTTGTCCATTTTGCTCGTTTGGATTATAAAAGCTAGTTTTGCAATTTTATCAACTGGGATTACTTTTACGGACAGGGCATTTAGACCGGTTGATTTTTGAGCCCTGCCATCATTGTGTTAGTTTGTTCTTTTGGATAGGTTGGACTATTTGAGCTCATGAAGTCATTTGTCCCTATTGGATTACTCTAGCGCAGGCCATTTAGATCAATTGAGCTCTTTTACGTTCTTTTAGCACGTTCACTCATTTTAGTCAGTTTGTTCATTCTAACTAGTTAGACTGTGATAGCCAGTTAATAGTCATTGGACCTGATTGGATACCTAAACCGGTTTAGACTGGTTGAGCCTTTTTTAGGAGGTTGGCTCATTTGAGTCAGTTTGTTCATTTTGGCTGGTAATGGATAGTTTAAGGTACAGTGTAGTTCAGGTATTTGCCCGAGGTGTCAGGGGGGTATATTTGCCCTATCTGAACATATCTCCAAAAAAATGTCTCAGTAAGCATCCTGATGTCTTATTTTAAAATCCAACACTTCAGGTCAATATCTTAAATCAATCAGAATTAGATATGGACATTCAAAATTTGGCCTTTTGACCACTTTTGGGCATTCTGAATGGTTGAGTTAGGTCACATGACCCTTTGGATTACTTTAACCTGAGTTGCCATTTTGGGACATTCAGACCGGTTGAGCCATGCCATCATTTTTATTAGTTCATTTGTACTGGTTGGACTATTCGAGCTCATTAAGTAATTTCTCCATTTTTTGGAATACTTAAGCCATTTTGGCTCATATAAAATTGGAAAAAACGGATAGCTAACTGAATTACTCGCCACTATAAACAACATTTACATTTTCTACATGCATGCATGTTCGTGTAATATATCAAACAGCCAAGACAGTGATCTAAGACTTACATGTCAATGCTATATAAGCCAAAGTTTGTGTCGTGTAAGCTGATTCATTCTTTCACTTAGAAAGAAGATAATCCATACTTTTTTTTTGTTAGTTAGGTTCTTTAGTCATCACTTTTCTTCCAACATTCAAATTTGCGCAAAACTTTTTTAGTGCTATTAAAAGTGCCTGCTCTTAGGTTAAAACTGCTGACCGCTAGCTCACTCTTCCCAGGTTCTCTTTCAGTCTCCTTCAGATCTGGTTAAGAAAAGTAACTAGGAATTGCTTTAACACGTCTAAGTGTGAATTGAGGAATTATTATTCATGTAAAGCTTTGGTTTAAATGGATTTTTATCGTGAAATTGAATTACATTAGTCGATTGCAACACTGGATCAGGATGAATACAGGATGGCTGACTGTAAGACCTTTAGCTCAAAGGTCCTCAAGCTTATATTTTTCTGTTTTTGTTTGAACATAACAAACGGTAAACTGGATTTCTGAAATTAGATGATCAGGCTATTGATAAAGAGACTTTTAGCCTAATATGGAAACTCAGTGAATAACATGAATCAGCTAGCTCCTGTAAGAAACTTGTCATATTTGTCTAGAAATGTTTTAGGTTAAAATAATGAGCAGATTAGCCAAGTTGAGTTCAGAATGACTGAGTTAATTACATAAGGATACATTTTATGTAAGCATTGATAATTAAAGACAGTCATGTTTCTTGCATAGTGTACCCAGTTAAGTTTGATTCGTATTTATTATTTGAGACTTTACTGATATAATTTATTTGAAAGTAAAATAATTTGTATTTAGTGCTCGTAATTATATTGTTAAAACTATACTTCTTATACCATATCATATGAGACTTGTGGTGCCTTTGAAATGAAGTCATAGCCATGAACACTGTTAAAATATGCATTTTAACATTTATAGTAATTTAATGGCTACCTGAATCTATGTACCGGTAGGTGTAAAGTAACACGTACAACGTACATGTTAATTAGCTAATTAACGACTAAAGTCTTATAAGTCTTATAAAGCCCTCAGATATCTTGCAGTTTGAAAAAATGTTATGTCACTTCATATTACACATCACTGGCATTCCACATAATGCAAACTTAAACTTAGTTGATTCAACTTAGTTGATTCAACAGGGTGAATTTGCATTTTTTTTATAAGCTTAAATTGTTGAATTTCCTTGATAAAAGCTAGGAGTCAAAGGACTTTGAGGAAATCAGGCGAATTCGAACAAAATTCCACATATATGTTACAGCGAACTGAACTGTCATTGGAAAAAAAATTCACTCTATAGAGTCTATTAGCTAAATTAAAATATCTTACAGATTCATCAGTTTTTGGAGGGTGAAAAAAGCGCAAAGCTTCACAAATAAAATAACGAGAAACACATGCAAGATGCGATTCAACTGACGATTATTAACCGTATTTTTCCATCAGACCTGTCATGCGAATGCACAGAACTGAACGTGATCAAAATAACGGAAAAATGCGTTATACGGTTATTAACCGTACCATGCATCACACCTGTTCTACGGATGAACAGAACTCAAAGTGAACAAAATTAAACGGCACGCGCGTAAAACGATTATTAAGCGTACCTTTCATCCGGACCTGTTGTACGAATACGAATGTGATCAAACGTACCTTGCCTTTAAAATCTCCAACTAATTTGCAAATAATTTAAATGCTAAACACAAAAAAGAAATAATTTGTCATGAATTGTTGTGTATGCTTTACCCTTCCTCTGGAAAAGACCATGCGAAAATGCCGCGAACGACTGCATAGTAGTTGTTTTATACAATACAAATTTATCGAATCGACGATCTCGTATTTCATAATTAAACTGAGTTCCACTGAAGGATTAAGGTGTGTCCCTTCAACTGAATGTTATAAATGTGCCTACAAATTCTAAGATTAAGCTTATCAATAAGTCTGATTTTCACAGTGGAATTGAAAACTATCGCTTTGTTTTTTAGGAGAACTACGCCGATTCCTTTTACGCTGTCGTGTTTTGTTTTGGAGAGCAAAATTTCTGTAGTTGCAGCAGATACAGTTTAAATTCTGATTATGTCCAAGCACTGGGATGGTCAGCAAGCAGACAATGAAAATTTGCATGAAACGATCCAACAATTTGTCAGGTTATAAAAAACAATGATCTTTGTTTTCATTCATCACTGAAAATGTGAAAAAGTACGGGCATCACAGAAGGCTTCAAAGTAAGTACATAAAGTCGAAAAGAGATTTAGAAGCTGCGTTTCTGTAACTAACCTTTATTCCAATTGAAAAAATGCTGACAAGAAGGCAATCTTTGAATCCAAAACAAAGTTTGTAGGCTTCTAAAGTTTCCTCGCATATTCACTTTTGCGGCGGCAGATTCCGGACACAATTGTTTGGATTTCCCCTTCAAAGTACTTTTGGATCGTTGAATACATTTCTTCTTTCAGCTGATAAATTTCAGCTGGTGAATTTCAAAGCGCTAAAACTTTTCGTCGCTTTCATTGAACCTGTGAGTGTTTTCTCACTTCTCTGTGGCAGCGAGTCAAGTTCATTCAAGTTCAGCCGCTTTGATTGGTTTTCCGTGTCATCCGATGCAAATGTAAGGAGAATACGCATCTTGATCGACACAAAATTACAACAATGTGCTCTCTTCAACATGCAGTCGTTTTCTTTAGTTATTTCGTAAACACAATAGACCACATTTCTATGTGTTTACCGGCGTTATAAACTCACGCGGGATGTTGGGAGAACACGAGAAAAGGGAGGCCGGTGATTTACAAGCTTTCCAAGCGAGTCAAGTTCAGCCGCTTTGATTGGTTTTCCCGCAGCATTCGATGAATGTATTAATGGGGTGAGGAGAATAAGCATCTTGATCGGCCAAAAATTATAACAAAGCGCTCTCTCCATAGTTATTTCATAAAAAGCAATAGACCACATTCTTCTATGGGTTCAATGACGTTATAAACCCAGGCGGGATGAAAAAGCACGGCTCGTGATTTACAAGCTTTTCGAATGTTCTCCCAAGCGGTTTTTAATAGCACCGGTAAACGCATAGAAAATGCAGCCTATTGCTTAATACAGTTTCCAGTGTTTGAAACGATAAATTATTGATAAAAAAACTTGGCTGCATTTCGGTCGAATGTATAAAAGACGTAACTGTGATATCTTGCCTCGCCGCAGCTCAGCAAATGCAACTGTGTTTTTAGCCTATTTAAACAAAATAAAAATAAAACTGAAGAAGAAATTGGCTTAAATTACGCGACTTTTAGCCACAAGCGGTTCGAAAAAAAAAGAAGAAGAAAAGAAAGAAAGAAAAAAAAAACAAGGGAAAAGAAAACTAAATATCGCGTCACCTGGATTCGAACACGCGATCTCTATCAAGTGTCGGTCTTGTAGCCGAGCGCACTACCACTGTACCACTCTTCGGCACACTGATGCATGCCTTAAATTTTAATATTTAAGTCGTCTCTATGTTGACTGGCAGTTTTGCCAACTTTTTGTTTGTTTTTCTCTGCTATTTCTTTCAAATAAACATTAACTTTCAAAAGAAAACGGCCTTTCTGGGACGGCACACATCTCCCTTTTTCCATGGTGAAATACGAACCGCGAATCTTGGAGTTTTATTCGTCCGGCCACTTTCAATTGAATCCTTCGCCGGCCGTAAATCGTGGAACTGAATTTGGTCATTGCCGTGGAGTTATATTTCGTTGTGTAAAGTTGATCTTCCTTAATTTTGTAGGCATTTAAATCAGTAAACATACAGGTGCTTGTTTTATTTTATCATTGGAAGCGGACATTAGTTTTAATAGTGCAACAGTGGATTTCAACAGCGACAACAGTTCCTCAAGTCGACACTCGATCGCCCTGTGATGCTTCGCATCGCTGCGACTCCGCAGAACTTTTTCAAAATGCTAGTTGTTTCGAAAAAAAATTCAGTCGTTAACTTGCTCAATGGAAAGGTTAAGAGGAATAGACTTCACATTAATACTATTTTTAAAGAAATGCTCATCCGTTTCTTAATATCATCCCTCTAGAATCTTTCCTGTAATGGCGGCCGCATTCGGGACAATCTCTCTCGATCCAACTTTGGTACATATACGAGTAATAACCTGAAAGCGCGCCACATACCGTTATTATGCGTACTTTTTCAGGTTATTATGCGTATTTTACACGCATAATAATCGTAAGTGGCGTCTTTGTAGGTTAATATTCTTAAAAAACAACATTTTACGGTTAATATACTACTTTGACGCCTAAAGTACGGATAATAACCGTAAAACACCGTATGGTACGAATATTATCCTGAACTCCAAAAACATTTTGACACTCCAGGAACAATTTGACTCCTGTTAGAAGTAATAAAAATTAATTAAAACACTTTTTTCGGTTGTTTTGTGTAGTTTTTGTGAAAAACAAAATAATAAAAATGCTACCCAAAAGCAGAAAAATGTTTAATTATCACATTATACAGCTCCAGCATTAACGAATTTTAATTTCCTTACTTTTTCGATAAATTTGAATTTCATATCAAAGTCTTTCCCCTTTGCGATGAACATCAGCTCAAACTGGATACCAGTGTCTCCCTTCCAATTGTAATTGTTCTACACATGCGTAGTTTGAGTGATTCAGCAAATTTGATAACAACATCACGCAATATGGCGGACTCGCGGGTTAAGAGAGAAGTGAAGCTTCGAAGAGATTCGTGGAGGAATTTAACTTTCAGCGATCTCAAGTTGGAGCCAAAAGAAAAATGACTAAACAAGACAAAACTCTGTACGAAATTGAAATAATCGATATCGACAAAGCCCAAGATAAAGTTAAGATTCACTACAAAGGATATGCTTTAGAATTCAACGAGTGGAAGTCGTGTGTTGAACTTTTACAATACTGAAACAATTTCTGGATTTTCTTGTTGAAGCGGTGTAGTATCCGGTTATTCAAAAGTACTTCTGCGATGTTGGACCTTTCCAAAATGTCCTCTACAATTCTCATATGGGCAGGTCTGTCTTCCATCTCTGCAAATCTCGTCTTCGTCTTTAACTCTTTCTTTGATATAGCCGTGCAGATCAGATAGCTGAGAAAAAAAGAAAAAATCAATATAGAGACCTTGCAGTAATATCCCAAAATTAGGCAAAAATACTCAGATATTAACTCTTTGTGGCTTTAATACTTGTTAATTTCCTCTATGAACATTGGTGTATCGCCACGAAGACCTCCTTGAAAGGCTTCATTATTATTCGTGTTCTCATCGCCCTGAGGAGTAGCTTCAGCGACACGGATGATAAAAGCGTAGGATATGATTAGAATTAAGGCAAACTTCATAATAATCTTCCCTGCCATAAGGCCGACAGTACATTTTTGCGAACCCCAACGAATTTGGAATCAAAACGCGCCAAATTTAACGAATATTTCGAAAACGGCGGGGACTTTTGCGTTACATCCTGACGTTAGGAGATACCCGGCTTAGTCTTCCACGTAGTCAGAAAATCACTCGGATTTTACTTGTAAACAAACTCGAATGCGTAATGTTCGAAAACTCGAAAAGCCGATCCTAATTTTTTCCCGATTGCCCCGAAACACGATTTTAATGGTGCTCTAAATGTTAAATTTACCTTTTCCGTTGTGGATTTTACTAACCATAGATCAGACTAATTGTACTAAACTTCCAAATCACCAAGCAGTGCCTTTGCATACAGGCATTGTCCAATTCATTTGTTCACTTGGCTAAAAGTAGTCAGTCTGAATTAAATGGTACTTAAAACAAATCTATTTTGGTAGATATGCAATTTGTTGAAGATCATGATTAATGGCTTTGATGTATCTTTTAAAAGTGCATTATGTCCCACAGTAAATATCTCATTTTTATAGTGTACCGGGATAATTCTAAGAAGTCAAGACAAAAAAGTTCCTTGCTTGGCAGGTACATGTTACTCAGACAGGCATTTTAATAAATACCTGTAGCTCAGCAACTTCTTGGTGTGCACAAAGCTCCCCACCCCAAATACACACACAGTCACACAACCATCAGGTACACACCCTTACATACACAAAAATAATGATAGTAAGTACTTAGAATAAACTTCATTCTATTTATTTTCTTTGTCTAACTACTTTGTTAGCTTTTGTTTTCTATTTGACAGACATGGGACCTTCTGCGGGTTGTTGTCTATGGGTTTCTTGCCTTTTGTGAATGTTTTTTTACCAATGTGTCCCCTGATGGGAAATTCTTCATAAGCCCATTAAGAATTAAGTCTGCTTTGCGCCTTCTGTTTTTGTTTTGAAACGGTTCAATTGTTCAATGTAGCGTTATTATTGGCTGACACGTCGATTTTTCGATTTTCCGTCTGTGCGAAAATCAGCCCGGACGCGCAAAGCAGATTGGGTGAACAAACTTTAATCGTAAGAAATTCGATAAACAATAAAAAAAAAAATAATTCTGGATGCAAAAATGTTAGCCTATTTAAATGAAATAATATCTCGTGGTGTTGTCCCGTACCTCCTTTTCGTGAGGCATTGTTGCTAAGAACTGGCCAAACCTGATAATTGCGTTACGGGATCTTTCGTGATGTTTTGTTCGCGTTTCGTGTTGTTTTTAGGGCTTTTGCGACCAACAAAAGGAGAGTGTGTCTCGGTTGATTCATAATAGTTATTGCTAGGTCCGATGAGGATCAAGATACGAAAAACAAACATCCATTCCATTCCAAAAGGACACAAATTTGGGTAGGTTGATATTATCTGAACGCCTAAAATACGCGGCCGCCTGTTGCTAAGGAATACACAACCTGATAATTGCGCTTCGGGATCTTTCGTGATGTTTTGTTCGTGTTTCGTGTTGTTTTTTCGGGCCGTTTTTGCGTGCCTCGGTTGATTCATAACGGTTATTGCCAGGCCCGGTGAGGATCAAGAAACGAAAAACAAACATCCATTCCATTCCAAGAAAACACAAATTTGGGTAGCTGGTTGATATTATCTCAATGCCATTCGATTTTAGTAAGCTCCAGTTCTCTTCTTGTTTTCTTATTGGAATCATTTATAGTTTTTAAAATTTAATACATATCCATCCCAGAATGTGTTCCGTTATTTAGATCATTAATGTCCGTTAGAGGTGATAGTTTCTCCGTCTATTTTACGAGTGTTTTAACTCCGTTTATGTATGTATCAGCGAAGCATCATTTAGATACATCGGCTATCATTGATACTAAAAGTTAATAAAACATCACACCGGTGAATACATTGCACAGCTTATATCTGTGTCTAATTATGTCAATATTTGCTTTACAGGACCTCAGAGCCAATAGGGATAATTTAAACAAATTATGGATCAGCAAACTAGAATCATTCCCAACGCAGAACCAGGCTTTGCTTTGGATTCAGATGATAATCAAACCATGGATGACATTGAATCAGTCGCCAATACACTTGCAAGCATCGGCGACAGCTTGTGCCAATCGCAAGAATTGTTTTGCGACAGTGGAGTCGACGTCGTAACAGCCAGGTTATATGAAGTGTTGGAAGTCTGTTTGGACATTTTTGTTGTAGTTCTGAAGGCTTCAGGTTAAAAATTAAGTTAAGACATTGGAGAGTGTGAACTTTCGCGATCGCTTTCGATAAGGAAAAGACTATAAAAAGGTTATATCAAACAGCACTGAAAGATAATTACTGAACGTTTGCTTTCGAAACTATCACACGTATATATAAATAAGAACATAAAAATAAATGTAGTTCAATTTCTAGTTACCGCTATATCGTAACAAATTCACCTTTCTGTTTTCTAGAATTATTACCAGTATGAAAACGGTTTTAGCGTTTTTAATCTGCCTGATTCTACACGGTACAGTGTATGTTGACATAACTGAGGCCCGCATCGTTCAGACGCCGAACTTTTCATGAGCCGAACTTAATTCGAATTTGGACCGACCCAAATTAACAAAAGTACGCCTGTTGATTCAGACGCCGAACTTAATTAGCCGAACTTTAATTCAGTTTGAAGAGAAACAAATCGAAAGGTCAGCGATTTTCATGCAAAGATGTCAGAACACGCACCAGTCGTTATAATAATTTATGCATTAGGTTCGGCTCATGAAAAGTTCGGCGTCTGAATCAAAGCCGTTCCAAAGCCGAAATTCCCGGCTGAGCCAGGCGGAAAGAACGGCTGAGCCGTTCCAAATTCAAATAGCCGTTCTTAACTGATTCAGACGCCGAACTTTTCATGTACTTAATTCAAGGTATTAGATTCGGCTCATGAAAAGTTCGGCGTCTGAACCGGGCCTCAAACGCAACAATAAAAATACGCTTTTACTGACCTGGATAACAAATTTAATTTATCAGCTTCCTGGGCTCACGGTTAAAGAATCTTAGCCGGCGCCAAGAACATTAAATCTAGTTTTACGAAGGATATTGTAAACAATTTTTTTAGCCGGATAACTGTGATGAAATATCAGACGGGCACTGTGTCGAAACTGAAATAATTCAGTTGCATGTTGTTTTCTCACAGCTGTATTTTTTCGGCCCAAGAAAAAAAAGGCCTAATATCACAAATTAGTATTGAAAAATTTGTTAGCCAATAAGATAGCAGTTGTAATTATTAAGATAAGCGTCTTATTTTAGCGTGTTCTAAATAACACTTGGAGTAAAGTAATAAAGAATATCATTCATTTGGTAGAAAGCAAGTAAAATTTCTTCATTTACGGTCTAGGTTCGAATTTATAACAACTACAACATAACACTCATTTTACCAGCTGATATCGGGTAAAGGTGAAATCACAGCAAAACAAAAAAAAGGAGTTAGACGTATTTTTTGCCATAGCCGAGATGTCCGTCTATTTGCAAAAATCCTGTTTCGCATTACAAGAAATGAAAATAAAATTGCTTTCGTTTGTATTACTTGTATTAAGTATCTAATGATTTTTGGTTGGAAAATCATCGTTACTGACAGGGGTTGTCGAAAACACGAGTGAACTATCTCCTTAATATTTAATTTTGGAAATGTAACATAATTTATTTTTTAAAAATGTTTAAGTCTTTTCTCGCGTTGTTGAAAAATATATTTACTTGTTTATTTATTTTATTTTAAAGGGAGTTAATCTTTTTTTCTTTAAATCCTCTTCAAGCTTCTGTATTTCTAAGCGGACACCACCGAGAAACAGAAAACGTGTGTGTAGCTGGAGCTGCCCGCTTACGGGAATAATTGTTGTAAGTAAGAAGAAAATTAAAACAGAGTTTTGTGTCAAGGTGGCCATAAGATAAGACTGTCCGTTTACGAGCGTGTCCGCTCAGTGAATAGCATATAATCCATTCAAAATAATATGAAAAGTAAGAATGAAGGAACATTTTGACATTGAGAAACGAATTTCTTAAATATATGTATATTCACTAAATTGGAGCAGTATTTAGCACACTGTTGTCGCCTGAATTCAGTCGAGAGATATTTGATTGTTTAAAGGCGAATATACATAAGAAAAGCGAACTCATAAGCATATGTTTTCTCTCTTAATGTCAGCCGACAACACCCACTAGAAAAGAAGTTATAACTGTCACTATGGGAACATAGTTTATCTAAAGAATACAGAACATCAGTGTTCTTTGACTGAGGTATCGCACAGGGAAATAAATCAATGTTTTGAGCGCTAATGTGATTTTTAAAAGTGAAATTCATCAATGGAAAACTCAAGTTTTGATCGTTTTATGAAAATCATGCTTCATTTATTCATTGATATATTTTCTTGGGTAAATTCAGAATGTGAACAATTTTCAACTTAAGAGGTATAATTCAATGTATTTACATACTGAATAATTGTTGGAATAAAGAGAGTTACAGTCGGAAAAATATAACTCTTTAACGAATAAACATTTTCTTGAATACGTGATTCAAACCTATGAAAAAGGGTACAGTTTAAATGAGACTGAAACAACGGCAAAGTAGTATGATTTTCGTGTTTATAGTTTTAATCATTTAAAATTGAATTGACAAACGTTCTTCGTTATACTGGAAATGAAATCGTATTGATTGCCTATCGAAAAAGAAATAATCGTTTTGTTTTGTTGATTTACTTAACAGTTAGCACCAAATAACACGGAAAGATTAAATATCCTGTGTTTATCCGATGCAAATCTGCCAAAACGATAACAGATAGACAAAGTGACATGGGGAATATACTAACGAATGTATCCACATTACCTGGATGGAATGAAATAGAAAGATAGAAAGAAATGATTGTGGATACTGAATTATTTTACATTATTATTTTATAACAATGTATCCCATCGAAATATGAATAAATAAGATATCGTGAGTAATAAATAATAGTTATGACACTTTGTTGTGAAGAATAAGAAAAAATTGCACACGCCCTGAAAGAAGGTTCAAAACAGCGGAGCCTTTGCTCACAGAAAAACAACACGGAACCACGAAATACACATTGAAAGCTAACTATCATTTTTTATCTATACGATTTAAACATAATACATGTAAGAAACAATCTAATGTAGACTTGACGCTGCAGTGTGAACGGATTTTCATTACATCATCTCTCGTGATTCGGTCGAGTACCGCCCTTTCGTGAGATATTGTTTCTAAGCGTTACGTGATATTTCGTGATGCTTTGATTGATGTTTCGTGTTTTTCAGCCCTGATGTGAGCAATAAAAGGACTGCATATGTAGCTCAAATCAGAACGGCACATATCTAGCTCAACCCAAAACAACAAGCGACAAGAAAAAAGAAGAAACACTCGATCTCACTCGATCTCACTTGTATCAAGGTAAGTTGAATTATTTGATGCCCATTTCTTGTTGTGTAAGTACGAACCTTGATTTCTGGATAGAAACATACTGGGTTGAGCTGTTAATGTTTTTGATCGCCCGAAGCATTAGCTATTTATGTTTTCAGTTTCAGTTTCTTATTTAGTTTTTCATATAGTCCATTCAAATGTCGACAACCTAATAAGCAAGTAACGTAAAGTCGTACTAATATAATAGATGTACATGTTTTCACCATTGCAGGACCTCAGTGACTAGTGACAATTAATTATCTAAAAACGAAATAATGGATGGCCAAAATGATGTAAGTCGTCAAGCAGAACAAGACTGTCTTGCTGCGGACTCACTTGGTAAACAAACCACAGAGGCAATAGAATCAGTCGCTAATAAACTGGCAATCATCGGCGACGACTTGAACCGGTCGTACGAACTACCTTACGACAGTAGAGTCAGTGTCGCCAAAGCCAAGTCATGCGCAATGACAGACATTTTGAGTTTGCTCCTGAAAGTTTCAAGATGAAATTTGACCAAATGGAGGGCATTTAAGATGCAGTGGACTTTCTTGTCAAATTACAAAAAGATAAACTCCAAAATAGTGATCCAAAAAGCTGTAAAGCTGTAAAAATGTGGAGTTTAACATCAAGTGATAGATGTGAAAAAGATCGAGGCAATAATGCTGTGATTACGAAAATTGATTCTGGAGGATATGATCAAACAAACAAACATTGGCATATACTATAGGATTCAATTTTAGGACGCCTTGAATGAAGGTCACTGAAAATGTACTAATACTGAAACAAGAAAAGGAAAATTTACAGATAAAACTATTTTCTTAGCATAAAAAATATGTATTGTTACATGTTGATTGTTGACGAATCATTAAAATACACATTTTGAATTTCTAGAAATAGTTGAGTGTGTTAATCTTTAGTATCAGAAGGTTTACAATCAGTTTGATTGATTTCATGATTCAATATGGACCAGAGAAATTAAAAAAAATGCATGTATACTTCGACTTCTTTGTGATGACTCAGACCGCATATTTACTTTCCATCTTGAAAGACAGATTTCGCCAAAACACTCGAAATATTCTGTACAGCAAGCAGCGGAATTTTGTGTTGATAATTGTGATCAGCCTAATCCGCCGAATGTCATGACCAATAACTGATTTTAACCCAAACTGGAATAATTTGCATAGAAATTTTTCACGGTTGAAAATATTTTTTTTTGAAGTGTTAAAATGAAAGTGGCGATAAAAAGACAAAATTTTTCAGCCAATGAAAGGCTTTTCTTTCTCAATTATTATTGTCTATTTAAGTGTATCTTTGTTTCAGAGTGTTTAAATGACATGTGTAGTAAATTACAAATAAACTGAATTCAATTGGCTGTTTTCCTACTCAGAAGCTGTAGCGGTTTTTTCGCCGTATTCAGCGAAATATCGTAACCAATACCTTAAAACGCGTTTGAAATTTCTTATAACGTTTTAAAACGACAGTTAGAATTCTGACCGCACCAGACCAAGAAATAATTTGCATGCATTTCCTCACAGCTGTAATGTTTTTAACAAAAGCTCTAATATTACAAAGGGGTGCTGAAAAACATGTAGGCCAATAAGAAAACAGTTTTCTAGAACTGTAATTATTAAGCTAAAAGCTTAATATTTTATTTTGGGCTGTGGCAGATGACACTTGGCAGTAAATTACGAATATCATTGGCTGAAACCATACGGAGTGTCAAGAATGGTGAATTAAGAGTTTAAGTTCGAATTTATAAAAAAAAAATCATCCTTCATTTCGTCAAATATTGAGACGGCAAAAAAGATAAAATTGCATTAACATTAAGTAATAAGTCATATCTAGATAAGAAATACTAAAACAGTTTGTTTCCTAAAACTAAAACAGTTTGTTTCCTTTTAAATGTAGTTCAAGAAATATCTTTTTTGCAAATATACGGATGTTATAGACAAAAATTAGTACAAAATTGAACTATTAATGTTGAGTTCAATAATTATGAAAGCAATTGCGATTCCGGTTACACGAATTAAATGTCTGCGAAACTGTTATCAAAAAAGTAACATCGAAATGCACAAAGTTATTTTCCGCTTTGCTAAACATTGCTTTACTTGCATTGGAAGGAACTCAAGGTGATTCTGTTTCACACTTTTAGATCATCTTTAAGAAAGATATCGGCGTTGAATACCAAACAATCGATTCAACATCAGGTCCAGTGGACAAATGAAGGTTTCATATTGCCTTCAGAAGGCTGCAGAAAAAATAGCGAAATAATTAAGCAAAGAATTTTTAAAATTGGTAAATATTTAAAAACGCGAGCAATTTCGTAAGATATCGTTGTTGTCAGCCCGCTGCTGAGATATGTTTATTCATAAGCGAATATAGGTACGAAAACCGTACTCATAAACATATGTCTCTCCTTTATTGTCACTGGACAATATCCACACGAATAAATGGCTATAACTGTTACTATGGTGACAGATTTTCTCCAAATACTGAAAATACAAAAACGTACACAGAGAAATAAATCAATTCATTTGAGCAGTGACTAACATTTTTATTTTAATAATTTTTTTTGAGAAAATCGTCCTCTTTATTTATACGTTCTGTAAAGGATAATGTGAGTCAGAGTTTGAACAATTGTGTATTTGCTTATGATCACTGCTGCAATTAATACTGGAAATTGACAATCTACTACAAGGATTATGAGTTATACGAAGAGAGATAAATCCTTAACCGTAGAGAAATGTTTTGAGTGCGTGATGATCCGGAAAAGAATCACAAACGAAAATATATATTAAACAACCATTTTTATATTTCAATTATTTAGAATTGAATTGGCAAACAAACTTGTTTTATTGGAAAGTAAACTGCATTTATTGCCTATACTGAATTCTTTTGTTGTTGATTAACTCAAACATGATGGAACTGCGAGAGTTAATGTCATTGGTGAATCACTTGCAATTCTGAAAAGCTGATAAAACACACAAAGATATATGGATGAAATATCCAAAGCGATTTGAAAGTATATGACGGATTTTTTGCTGCAAAAGAAAATTTGGTAGGTTATTAAGGAAACCAATAGAATTTGCATTTATAAAATATGGTGAGTAATAAAAAATATTTAAGACACTTTGTTTTTGTGAAGGATGCGTGCCCTAGGAAAAGTTCAAAACGGGAGCTGTACTGCAGGGAACATAACACGACGCCCATCTATTGTAATTTTTATCAATGAAAATGAATGCTTCATTTATTCATTGATTTATTTTCTACGGTAGATTCAGATTCTGAACAATTTTCAACTCAGAAGTATGTCAGTTTATTTGCATATAATAATTGTTGGCGTAAAAGTAGTTACGCAGAAAAAGACGATAAATCTTGAAGCAAATATTAAAAATTTTGTTGAATGCGTGATTCTAAACCTGCAAAAAGGTACAGTTTAAACCAGGTCGATATACACCTCAAAAAGAAAAACAACTGAAAATATTAGAATGTCGTGTTTATAAGTTTAATCATTTAGAATTGAATTTACAATTAACGTACTTGTTACACTAGAAATTTATTGCCTATCGAAAAAGATTGACATAACAGTTAGCACCAAATAACACGGAAAGGTTGGGATGTTGCGGTGAAAAATTTAATATACTGGATTTATCCCGTGCAAATCTGCCAAACCTATAACGGAAACACAAAGAGAAATAAGAAGTTTACGAATGTATTGTATCCATATTACCTAGATGGAAAAATAGAAAACAGTTTAAATTTTGATTTCTGTTTTTCTTTAGAAGGAAGTACTTGAGAATACCTATTATAGATGCATAGTAATATACGTATTTCATCGAAATATGCACAAATAAGATATCGTGAGTAATAAACAATAGTTATGACACTTTGTTGTGAAGGATGAGAAAAATTGCACACGCCCTCAAAGAAGGTTCAAAACAGCGGAGCCTCTGCTCAAGCAAAAGCAACACGGCAACACGAAATACACTTTGAAAGCTTACTATCATTTTTTTATCTATAAGATTTAAACATAATACATGTAAGAAACAATCTCATGTAGACTTGATGCTGCAGTGTGAACGCATTTTCGTTATATCATCTATCGTGATTCTGTCCCGTGCCGCCCTTTCGTGGGATATTGTTTCTGAGCGTTACGTGATATTTCGTGATGTTTTGATTGATGTTTCGTGTTTCTCTGCTCCCATGTGAGCAATAAAAGGACTGCATATGTAGCTCAACTCAGAACTGCATATCTAGCTCAACCCAGAACAAGAAGCGACGAGAAAAAGGAAGAAAGACTCGATCTCACTCGATCCCACTTGTATCAAGGTAAGTTGGATTATTCGATGCCCATTTCTTCTTATGTGTAAGTAAGAATCATGATTTCTAGATAAAAACCAAGTGGGTTTAGCTGTTAATGTTTTTACTCGCATAAAGCCTTATGCTATTTATGTTTTCAGTTTCAGTTTCAGATTCTTATTTAGTTTTTCATACAATCCATTCAAATTTCGAAAACCCAATTATCGAGCAACGAAAACTCGTACTTTTGTACCTAATAAATAAATGCACATGTTTGTTTTGCACTTTTGCAGGACCTCAGTGACTGGTGACAAGTAAATAACTAAAAACTAAATCATGAATGGCCAAAATGATGTCAGTCGTCAAGCAGAACAAGACTGCCTTGCTGCGGACTCACTTGATAAACAAACCACAGAGGCAATAGAAGCAGTCGCTAATAAACTAGCAGTCATCGGCGACGACTTGAACCAGTCATACGAACTACCTTACTACAGCGGAGTCAGTGTCACCAAAGCCAAGTCATGCACAGTGACGGACATTTTAAGTTTGCTTCTAAAAGCTTCATGTTGAAATGGAGGACATTTAAGATGCAGTGGTCTATCTTGACAAATTGCAAAACGATAAATCCAAAATAGAGATCCAAAATAAAAGCTGTAACGCTGTAAAGAAGTGGAATGCCATTAGGTCAGTACTGTAATGCAATAATGTTGCGTCTACGAAAATTAATTTTGGAGGATATGATCAAACAAACAAACATTGGCGTGTACAATAGAATTGAATTTTAGGACGCCACGAACGAAGGTCACTGTTATGAATATGTACTAATGAACAAGAAAAGGAACATTAACAGATAAATTATTTTCTTGCCATAAAAATATATATATTGTAACATGATTGTTGAAGAATCATTAAAATATACATTTTGAATTTCTAGAAATAGTCGAGTGTGTTAATCGTAAGCATCAAAAGGTTTACAGTCATTTAGATTGATTTCATTATTCAATATTGACCAGAGATATAAAAAATAATACACGTATACACCGACCTCTTTGTGATGACTCAGCGGACCGCATATTTACACGCCAGCTTAAAAGACAGATTTCGCCAAAGCAGTCAAAATGTTCTTTACAGCAAGCAGCGAAATTTTGTGTTGATCATTGTGATCAGCTTAACCGACCGAACTGATTTTAACCCAAACAGGAATAATTTGCATAGAGATTTTTTACAGATGAACATATTCCCTTTGAAGTGTTAAAAAAAGGGGTGACCAAAAGACGAAATAGGCCAGCCAATGAGATGTCGTTATTTCATAATGGCGATTGTCCATTTAAGCGTCTCTTTATTTCAGAGCGTTTAAATGACATGTGGAGTAAATTAAAAATAAATCTCCTTTGCGGTTTTCCCTACTTAGAAGCTGTAGCGCTTTCGTCGGTGCTCACTACAATATCGTAGCCAATACTTCTAAACTCGTTTGACAGAAGATTTTATAACATTTTTTAAAACGATAATTAGATTTCGGACCCGACTAGACCTAGAAATAATTTGCATTTATTTCCCCACAGCTGCAACGTTCTTCAACAAAAGCTCTAATATCACAAAAAAGGTACTGAAAATTATGTCAGCCAATAAGAAATCAATCCATTTTCTAGAAATGGAGTTATTAAGGTTAAAGCTTTTCTTTTATTATTTCGGACTTTTTTAAATCACGCTTGGGAGTTAATTACGAATATCATTGGCTGAAACCATACGGAGTAAAAAAAGTAATTTTTCATTTTTTCAAATATTGCGACAGTCTGAAGATAATATTCTATCAACACTAAAAGTAAGAAGTCATATCATATCATGTAATTCAAGAAATATAATGATATATATATATATATATATATATATATATATATATAATATATATATATATATATTTGCAAATATACGGATGCCATAGATAAAAAATAGTACGAAAAACTAATTGTTGAGTTTAATAATTATGAAAGCAATTGCTATTCCCGGCATCACGAATAAGATATCTCAAAATGTTACTTGAAAAGTAACATCATTCTATATTTTTAAAATTTACAAAGTCATTTTTTGCTTTGTTAAACATTGCAGCTTTACTTGGAAGAAAGATGATTCTGTTTCACACTTTTAGATCATCTTCAAGAAAGATATTTTATCGGCGTTGAATAGCAAATTATCGATTCAACATCAGATCCAGTGGACAAATTAAGGTTTCGTATTGTTCAGAAGGCTGCAGAAACAAACAAAAAAAAAATGCGAAAAAATTTAGCAAAGATTTTTTTTTTCAAATTGGTAAACAATTTCGTGAGACATCGTTGTTGTCAGCCCTCTGCCGAAATATATTTATTCATAAGGGAACATAGGTACGAAAATCGTACTCATAAACATATGTCTCCGCTCTATTTTCACCAGACAATATCCACACGGAAAATGGCTATAACTGTTAGCATGGTGATAGATTTTCTCCTAATCCTAAAAATAAAAAAACGTACACAGAGAAGTAAATCAATTCATTTGAACATTGAATAAAATCCACAAATGGCAAACCAGAGCTTTGATCATTTTAAATTATACATGTATTTTCAGAAAATCGTTGTCCACTTGTTCGTTTTCTAAGTAAATGTGTATATTCAGACGAATTTCCTACTTGAGAGGCACAATTGAGTGTATTTGCATATGATAACTGCTGCAATTAAGACAGGAAATTGACAATCCACTGTAGTGATAATAAGCTACACGGAGGGAGATAAATCGGTTTAACCGAAGTTAAATTTTCTTGAATGCGTGATTACCAGGAAATGAATAATAACCGAAAAATATATCAGACAATGATGTTTATATTTCCAATCATTTAAAATTGAATTGACAAACGAACTTGTTTTACTGGAGAGTAAATCGTATTTATTGCTTATAGTGAAAAATACCAGTATATACATTTTTTTTATTAACTCAAAAATTGTGGAATTGAAAGAGTTAAGCAAATATCATAGTGAATCACTTGCAATTCTAAAAAGGTGAAAAAACACACCAAAAAAATGGATGAAATATCCAAAATAATATAAAAATATGATCGATGTTTTGTTCCGAAAAACGATTTGGTGGGTACCTGATCATGTTATAGAAGACGAATTTGCATACATGAAATTTCGTGGGTAACTCGACAATATTTAAAACACTTTGTTTTGCAGGGTGAGAAAAATTGCACGCGCCCTTCAAAAAGTTCAAAACAGAAGCCGGTGTGCAGGAAACAACACACGACATCAAAAAGACACACTTCCAAATTTTACTATCTCCGTTTATCAGCACGATTTAGACATAACTAATTCAATAAATAGTTGGATACAGACCTGACGTCAAAACATAAACTAATATTCGTAAAATCATGTATCGTGATGTTGTCGTTTCCGCCCTTTCGTGACATATTGTGACTTCAGGACTCGGCGTTGTATGTGATATTTCGTGTGTTTTGGCTTTTTGTGACCAATAAAAGGGATGCAAACATCGCTTATTAACTCAGAACTGTTATTACATTCTGCTGCGAGGAAGAAAAACGACAAGAAAGCAGGAAGAAAATCAAAGGTAGGTTGAATTGTTTGATGTATATCTATAGTCTTTTCTTATGTGAAAGCAAGATTCTATACTTATTTTGCTTGCATCTGTGAATTCTTTCCCCGTCAAAGGTATTTATTTTATTTAGTTTTTTAGTTAATTAATTTAGTTTTACTAATACCATTTAGGTTTTTGACACATCCCTCTATGAATCGAACTGAACGAAATTAAAGATATAAAATCAAAAAATATTCAAACAAGACAAGGAATAACGTTTAGCTAAAAATGCTCATTCTGCAACTAACAATGTACATATTTGCATTAAAGGATCTCAGTGACAAGTGAAATACTTAAAAACAAATCATGGATGGCCAAAGTGATATCAACCATCCAGCAGATCAAGGCTGCCTTGCTGTGGAGTCAGAAAATGAACAAGCAACGGAGGCAATAAAATCAGTCGCCAAAAAACTGGCAACCATCGGTGACGACTTAAACCAATCGTGCAAAATATTTAACGACAATGAAGTCAGCGTCGAACAAGTGATGTCACGCGCTGTGACGAAGATTTTGCTTTTGCTTCTCAAGGCTTAAAGTTAAAAAACGACAAAAATGAATTCATTGGAGGTACAGTGAACTATTTTCTAAGAAGGAATCGATAGCACTTCAAGACTGTTTTCCAATTTCCAATAGTTGTTAATCCAAGAAGTACAGTGGAATTTCAACACAGGATATTCAGTAACGAGCGAAGAATTTTGTTCCCTGTTGCGATGACGAAAGTTAATTCTAAAGAATAACTGATGAGAAAAGAGACAAACATTGGCAAAGAATAAAGAAATAAATTTTAGGAAACCTCATCTTGACAGATGTATAAACAAGGAAAGGGAAATTAATCTGGTACAATAGCAAAAGTAATTTCTTGTCCTTCAAAAAACATGTTATGAAGATAGTTCGATAAATATTCAAATACACTTTTATACTTTCTACAGTTTAAAATTATAGGAATTAAATGTAAAGCAAAAGTAAAAATGGTGTATTTTTTTTCGCATTCAAAGCATTGAGTTTGGATGAATTCATTATTCATTTTAGCCCACAAATATCAAGGCTAGGGCAATAACACACGTATAGACTCACCTCCTGTTCGTGCTTATGTCTCCGTATTTACTCCCCATAATCAAATCCAGGTCCCAGTCAAAACAGTTAATCATATTTTATGGAAAAGCTTCAAAATATTGTAGTGATAATTGCGATCGGACATAACGCCGCATTTCATGGCCAAAAACTGATTTACAGCCCAGACTGGAATGATTTACATAGAGTTTCTTCGCGGCAGGTGAAAATTGTTCCTTTTGAAATACTAAAATTACTCATATCATAAAGAGGTGCTGAAAAATTGGTCAGCCAATGAAAGGTCGTTTCCTAAGAATCGTAATTGTCATTGTAATCTTCTTTTTATTTCTGGGTGTTAGAATGACATGTGGAGTAAATTACGAATGGATCTCATTGGCTGTGTTTCTTCTTAGAACTGCCGAATCTCTTGGTGCAAATTTAATATTGTATTAAAAATTTTAACTAAATCTAAATGTCACTAACAAGCGAGGCTCTTCAAATCCTGGGACACGACTGGCACTAAAATAGTATCAATAAAACAATATTTTTAAACGTACGTTTGTTACTTGACAGCACGTGCTTATAACCAAGAGAATCATTGGCAGAAATAGATGGAAAACTGCTGTTTTCTTAGATATGTTTTTATACACAATGACATCGTAAATAAAATAGATTACTGGCAGCAAGAATAAGGTAACCTACTTCTCAAAATTTGACCTAGAATAAAAGTACCCACGATATTTCTCGTGTTAGAAAAATATTTATTTTGTTGTGAACTTTAATTTTTTAAAAAAGGGCAGTTTTATGTTTTAATACGTTATTCTTACTAATTTTCGCGCGTACTTAATTTCGCGAAAATTCGGGAGCTATATTTCGCGAGTATAAATTTTCGCGATTCAAGGTAAAAATTAAAAAAAGGTGTATTTAATTTCGCGATTTTTCCATGTCTTTAATCTCCCAAGCTCTAAACGAATGTTCACAAAATAGCTATAAAGAAATATCAAAAGTTACGCGCTGTCTACTTTTACGAGGTAGCGTCGTCAACGTTAAGGTTCCATGGTAACCCTTATTGGCATGTTTCATGTATATATTATCTGACAAGATTTAAGGGAAACAAATGTTAATTATGATCTTGCTTTCGGTACTTGTTTTTTGTCATTTGCCAATAAAAAAAGTTAAAACTACTTTTTATACATGTCTTCTAGCTAAAATATATTTTTGAACGTCCAAGCCAGGTAACGATGTTCTACTTAACACTGCTCGCGACGACGATCTTAACGAAATTTGTTTGTTAGCTATTTTATACTGAAAATGTTGCGTGCAAGTTTCTAGAAAATGTTCAAGCGGTTTTTAACACCAATTTGAGCAATTGAATCGAACATTCGCAATTCAACTTGAAAAATAGCTTCTTTCATGCATGATTCATGATATATACCTTATTCTAACTGAATTTCGCGCGTACTAAATTTCGATATTATACTGTTTAAGGAAACAATGCATAAATTATTAAGGTTGAGGAGATCTCGGCGCTTTGACTCAGGGAACCTATTTTCCATTTTTTAAAGATTTCGAACACTAAAAGGGAGTTTAAGGCCTTTTGCAGTCATATCTTACGAATGATACAAATAACAATTTTAAGCAACCCGATTTTTAAGAATTAAGGGACTGAAGATTTGGTTAATAGTGACCATCAGCAGAGCACTATATTTTGATGCTTCTTTTTTTTAATTTGTATATAGGTAATCAACGGTTTCGAGTTCAATTTGGAATTAATTTGCACGAGTGAGTTTTTCAAAAGGCTCAAATTGCATGCATGAGCCACTTTGTTTTTTTTTTTTTGCAATTTTTTTTGCATATTTTCTTTTTTGCAAAACATTTTTGTATCAATTTTTTTATTGTAATTTACACTGGTTTTACACTTTTTGCACTGGTGTTACACTTGAACTACACTGCTCTTTATAGCCAATCAGAATTGAGTAATTTTGTCATGCATATTATTATTAAGTTTAACCAATATTCCCAATTGCCTACATATTACATTTTCCCTGATTAGAATGTGAATTGATGATCATTAATTGAGTATTTTTAGAAAGTCGTGTTCTTATTGCGCTACTCAGTAGTTATACCAAATCGGTCATTAACCCTTTCACTCCCAGAGTTAATAATGGAGACACTGTTGAGTCTGTGGGCGAAATCCTATGGTGTCACCATTTTCAAATGAAACCTTTTCGACAATTCGTTTGCATGGTACAAAATGAAATTTGGGCCGGATGTTTCTTTAATTTTGATTTTTAGCACTCTTGGGGCCTAAAGGGTTACATTCGTAGGGAAGTGAGCATTTCATCATTATACCGCTTTGATTTTGATGCGACGTGGTTGTTGCTGTCGCTCATGATAGTTGCTGCTTAGGGACGGACCATTATTTTTTTGACGAGGGGGGGGGGGGGGGAATGCAAACATTTTTTTTATATGCGGCACCTGCTGCAAACAATTTATTTGGTGTCTCCGTCCAACTGCTATACTTCCAGCAAACAATTTTTTTCTTTATTTTTTGCTTGCATACAATTTATTTCAGTGTTTATAGCCTCTGCAAACAATTTATTTCAAAATTTTCCAACCCCCCCCCCCCGTCAAAAAAAATAATGGTCCGTCCCTTACGGTCCAACAAAAGTCGTAGCAAGAATTTTTCCAAGTTACTCAGGAACCCCTTATGCGCCTTCTCTCTTTGTAACGGTATACATATATCATTTATAATTGAAATAAAGACTATGTATTATATCTTGGATGCAAATATTGTAAATTGTTTTCGCTTTTACAAGCATGATTTTTTGCCGAGAAGAAACAAAATGAAATACTAGCTGGCTAAGACTTTTTTAAAAATCTATTAAATAAAGTAGAAATTTGGAGTTGTGCACTTGCCCAACCTACGATCTTTCACTATTAACCTCGTATCCGAAAAAATAGTTTTAGGGGTGGCGAATGGTACCTTCAAAATCGTGGGTCTCGGAAAATTTTGGTCCGGTCTCGAAATCTCGGCAGTTTTTGTTTTAAGTCTCAAAGTCTCGTTTGGCTGGTGCTTTTTCTGTCTCGGAGTGTCGGATTTTTTTCCTCAAGGTCTCGGAGTCTCGGATACTTTTGTCAAGCATTCATCATTCTTCATCCTTGTTTGTTGTTTGATAGGTGAATCGAATATTTTTGGCACTGAGTCTCGGGCTCGGTTTTCTCCCGCATTGGGCCTCGGGCTCGGATTTTATAACGTAGCTGCAGCCGCGGTCTCGGATTTTGAAACAAGGGTCTCGGCGTCTCGGCGAGTCTCGGATTTACCATTCGCCACCCCTAGTTTTAGGTTACAACTAGTGTCTTTAGCAATTTAGCTGCAAATTGCAAAGATGACAGTCAGAAAACGTTATTTTTTGGCATTAAAATTTCGGTTTTGGGTGAAAATTTTATTTCACCACGTAAGTATAAAATACGAATAAAGGTCTTGTCTAAAGATGGCTGTCCAGGGTATCTTGTATTTCGCAAGAAAGAAGGGTCTCTGGACTTTATGTCCCATTGTATAACCCTTAACCTATTGAGGACGACATATGGTTTCTGTACATTGTCCATCCATTAAATTATCTAAACGACGTAAATACTACAGATCATAGATATTTTTGTAATTTCATCAAAATTTCAGTTTCTGACATTGCGAGTACATAACGAGGAATTTACAGTGTAAGTGTTGGAATTCGGCCCAATTTAATAATTTCATTCTTTACATCGTTATTCGAAACCGAAAAAAAAAATGGGAGAAATAAAGTGCGTCACAAGAGAGTGCTAAGTACTTATTTGGATTGGCTTGGGATTGAAATTGTTGGATATTTTGAACAGTCTTTAGCTCTTTAAAATACAGCAGAAAACACTGTTTCGGAAGCATGTTTAAAGGGAACCTCCATTGTTATAACAAATTGACGCTAAATTGTTGGAAATAAAGTTTAAATTAAAAATTTTCAAAAAGCAGGTGCAAATATAATTTTCATTTACAAAAAAATGGATATAAATATCGCCTAGTTTCGCTTTTAAATTTCCTGCGCGCCGCCATTTTGAATATTTATGACGTGTTACGGTTGTCTTATTGTTGAAAGCGAAAATAGGCGATATTTATATCCATTTTATTTGTACACTAAAATTTCCAACAATTTAACGTCAATTTGTTCTGACAATGGAGGTTCCCTTTAATGGAGAGCGAATGTAGACTTAGCTTTCAGGTGACATTTCGTTGTAGTTTCGATCATGTTATGATATGAAACGCTAAAAATTGCACGAAAAGTGAAAACTATGCGAAATAAAACAGCCATAAGCCAAAAACAGTCATTATGAATTCATCACGTGTAAACGTATGTGGCGTTTGAGAGCTATATAATGGTTTAGCCATGAGCAGTGTTCAGTATCATTAAATTTAACTGAGGTATAGGTTGAACAAAACGATAGCGGAATTTTGCTTTCACTCAAATTTATTCTGTTTACAGTACTATTCAATGGAAAGAAAGTAAGTATTTCATTTCACTTCCCAAAGGTAAGTAATCGATCATGGTGCACATTCTAATACTACCAGTAATCATTAAATATGTTTTGGCAATGGAGGAGAACAGAGTGTCGTAGTACCCTCTGGCCTCAGGTTTCAATAAACTCAAGGCAGTCACACTTGCTTTACTCTGAAACGCACCAAAATAACTTCAAATTTTAAAAAAAATTACTCATGCTATCTTTTTAGGAAAACATCACGACCATATTGATTTTTATTGATTGGTTTGATTTATGGCGACGAGTCCAGTTCAAGCTGTAGACGAATTCGACGTTAAATCACCTGATGAAAGAAGACTTGTTTTTGACGATGAAACTTTGAAAGGTAAGAAAATAACCGCCACGTTTTTCTTTATTGTTCTGTTGCAGTGACGTCGACCAGATGCTATTTCACTTTCGACGGTTGCAGGTCGACTATTTGGGTCATCACATTTTAGAATAAAATTAGGTAAAAAATAAGAATGGTGTATGCCTTGAACCCGAGTCGTTGGTTTCATAGCTAATATCCATATCCACTACACCAACGAGGGCTAGCTTGCCGGGAGTTATAATTTTTAACATATTTATAGAGTTACCCATAGCAATAAATGAAAGCTGGCCGTTTTCACATAAGTGCTTAACCCGAATTACTGTAGATCAGTTCTAAACCCCCAAAATGCTATTCTTTGCTTAACTGGAGCTCTATTCTCTTAGTTCTCTGCCTAATAAATGGGGTTCTGTTCTCGGACAAGTCGGTTAATATATAACGATACAGAATACTACGTTGAGTAAATCTCATCAGGTGTCCGACTTCATTTTGAGAGGTGGAAACGAGTGTCAACGGAATAATTGCAAGGTCGTGGTCAGACTTTCCCAGGACCTTCTCCTTGTTTAAAGTGGAGGAGCAAAAACAAACCTTGGACCAGGCTAGCGAAATACGCCAAGAATCGAGGAGTATTTGGTCACGAAGTAAAAACAAATATGGCTTCCAATCGCTGAAAAAGCCCCAAAGACAACATTTAATCATATGTCCGGCGACGAAATACTGTACGGAGGAGGTCTCGCGATGTCCTAAAAGACACATTCATACAAAATAGCTCTATACCCCTAAGATGTGCAAATTAGAAATGAAAGTGTCCCCGAAATGCAACGTTTCTTTTTAAGGAAATGGTAGAGCCAGCTATGCATTCGGTTAGTTTTATTAAACTTTAAGTAACGTCTGGCTTGAGCATCTCTACATTCATTTAGAGATCCGGCAAAACCGAACCAGTGCGTCAGTTTTTTTATATGTAGTGTGGACCTCTGCATTCAAACGTTTCTTTCATCAATTTGCAATGAAGAGTTTGCACGTGACGTCGCGGCTGCCAAACAAATGGTGGCCATATTGGTGTCCCAAACGAATCGTATGGGACTTTAGCTTTATTCTTATTCAAACATTTCCTATTGTTTTAGCAGTCCAATATGGCCGCCTGTCGAGTGAGTGAAAACACTGATGTATGTGTTGATTATGCTCGAATGAAGCATTTTTATCGTAGAAAATGTCAGTTTGTAACTCTCAAAATTAATATGATAATTCCTGTCTTCGTTTAGCAATAGCAGAAGTGTACTTTCAAGAAGGTCTCAAGGAATACCGAAAAAAGGAACTAAGAAACGCCATCTACTTCTTCACCGAAGGGATTAAAGTACAATGCAAAGATGACGAACTGAATACTGAACTGTTGAGCAACAGGGCGACTGCTCACTTCAATTTAGGTGAGACCTTGTTTCTTAAAGTGCTACTATGATGATAATTTTGCCTTTCTCTTTCTTTCTCTTCCGTTTTGGAGGGAAGAAGTGCTGAATACTTCCCATGCCAAATTTTAAATTCAAATTCCAACGGGAAGACCAGTTAGTTCAGCTTCGGCTTGCCGCCATTGCTTGATTCAAATGAGCAAAATGTATGACGTCATATTACGTCATACAGTCCACACAAAACGGCTGCTTCCCAAAGGCAACTTTAATGTGCGGAAAGGCTGATTTAGCATAGGAGAGGCCTTTTTTATTTAAGTGGTTTTCGGGCCCCTTTACTGCGAAGATGTTTTTGTAAACATGCAAGAAGATGTGAGACCACTTTCTAGAAAAATTGCCATCCGAGTGTTGAGAACTGAGTAATAGCGGACGGGGTTTGATGGTTCTCAGCCATCTATTTCCAGGCTCAGTATTAAAGCTTATGTCGTTTTAAATTATAGCGATTTGTGTAATTATAACCCATTGAATGAATTTAAGTAAAAAAGTCGAAAAGAAAAACAAACCTTTTTCGTCGTAGTAGCACTTTAACATTCCTATTCAGATGTTGTAAAGTGCAATACTGTGTGTGAAGTTTTGGGTTGGAAGTTCAATGAATTATTTTTGTGCATTTTGCTTCTTTGAATTTTTGTTTTCACAGGAAATACCAAAGAAGCACTAAATGATGCGAGAACCGCTTTGAAGTTGAAGCCAATTTTCCTTAGAACCACAGATTGTTGTAACTGGGTTCGCATCGGTAATCTTTATGTCATTGTTCAAGGGGTGAGTTGTGTATTTAACCATAAAAATTACACAGCGTAGCTAAGCTATATACTCTTAATTGATAATAGTTATCATAATTGCGGTCGACGAGAGGAGACCGCGAGTCTGATTTTGTGTATAGGGAAAAAATTTGAGATTTTTCTCTGTTTATCCAATTACCATAATTATCCAATTATCCAATTACCTCGCTTTCAAATTTGGCGGCCTCGTTTTGACGTAAGATAATGTGGTGACTCGCGGATCGAATTATCGATTTGCTTCAGTGATTAAGTTTAACATCTGCCGCCATATTTCTATCCTTTTATCAGTGAATAGCCGTTAACCGAAAATGCGCGTCAGCTATTTAAATAGTTCCGAAAACTCGACCATGAAGTATTGACTCATGTGGTAGCTCTGCGAAGAACTTCAACATCTGACGCCATACTGCAATTATCAGTTGAGTAATGCACGAGCGAAGTTTGGTGAGAAAGTTTTACCGTCAAAACTACGTTGTTGTCAAGGGTAACTTGCTACATTTGCAACATTTACTTGTCGTCTGTTCTGGACGTTTTCAATGAAAAATGTTATTTAGGCGCTTTTGAAACTGAAAATATAGACGTTTCGGGCGTTCTGTCTTTTCATCAGGGAATAGCCGTTAATAGAAAACGCGCGTCAGCTATTTAAATAGTTCCAAATGTCGCAATATCTCAACATTACAGCGCGCGCGGAAAAAGTCTAAATAAAAATGAAGGCAATGTTCATGCCGTCTGGTTGGAGTGTTTGGTATTTGAAAATCGCTCGCTCTGCTCGTCTTTCAGTAGTATTTTTCACTCACGGGAAGTTGTGTTCTCGACGTTATCAGTAACAAAATGCGCGAAAAAACTGATGACGTCCGTGACAGTCAATTAATTAATTGATTAATTGGAAACGTAACAAGTTAATTGGACTTGACTTGACAACAACGTAGTTTTAGCAATCAACAAGTCCAGGAACTGCTGAAAAGCCTGAATATGACGATAAATGCTAGCACTGTTAGTGAAGCAGACATGACACTTGCAATACTGCAGGCAAGCAAACCGATCAAACTAACATACGACTCCGATACTAACAAAGTCCAAGGCATTACAAATTGAGTATCGAAAACACTACTACGTGAATTGTTGTACTCTGTTGTTCTCCTTTCCAGGCCAAAACAAGGCTAACTTGTAGTCTAAAGTGTACAACCACTCACTTGATAAGGCGGAAGGGGGGATAGTTTCTGTGTAGCACCCAACCTACTCCTCTAACAAAAAAGACTTCCCTTCGAACGCACTTATAATCTCTGATTACTACTAGCAGTAATCAGGGATTATTAAGTGCGTTCGAATGTTTGTTATGGGTATTGAGGTTTGCCACATTTGCCCTTGAGGAGGCAGCCTGCCAAACGTTATTTTTCTTTTTCTCTTTCTCATATGAGTACAATGACTCATATGATCAATTAGTATTAGTTTGTTTTCTACCGACTTCTCTCTCATCGATGGCATCTCACAGAGCGATAATACGCGCCATATTCGCTTCTTTGTAGCTGGAATAAAGGACTTTCTGTACCTTTCAGAAGCAGTAAACATGTTCCCGATCAAGCTTCGCTGTAAAAACACTGCAGTTACTTGCAAAAATGATAAAGATTAAACTTACCGAATAGAGCAGAGGTGAAAAAAAATGGCAAACCAATGTGCGCGCGCAACTTGCTGGATGAGTCTATGACGTACGCGTAAGGAGAAAAACGTGCGCGCGCACCTTGCCGGAAGAGTCTATGACGTATTTCCGGTATTTGACCTACCCACAAAATCGAGTTTCTCTACGCTAAATGTTCGTGCCCAGGCCTCTCGCCTGTTGAGTTAAGGTTGCGTTCTCCCAACGTCGAACGCAACTAGTTACACAACTGTATATACCTCAAGGCAATTTCAACAACAAGCTAACGTAGATGATAGCAATGTCTGGACATTTTTATCCTATTTTTGTGGCTTTTAAATTTAAAGAGCAGGAGCGTTGATCAAGTGAAAGAAAAACAGAAAGAAAGGGACACAAAACTCATTGGCATAAAATTGTGTCCTTGAGATCATGTACGCAAGGAACATTTTGAGGCTAAAAATAAATCGTAAATCATATATTGATTTGCTTTTTTTATGGTTAATGCATTATATCTACAACGTTTTTTATGTATTCCGTTATAACTGTGTTTCCAGCACGCCCAAGATAATGTATTACTACAGAGATAAATAACTAAATATCTTTAGTCCATCATATTTTTTTCGCATAATAGAGCGGAAACCAAATGCATGTTTTTTTTTATTTTTAGAAACAGTTCTTGGTAGGGAGGAACCAGAGAAAGCGTTCGTTTAAACTTTGATACTTTTTGTGGTTTTCAACCGATAATTTTACAATAACATGTGGATCCACAGCACTTTGACAATGTTATGACGAAATTTATCATCAATAAGAGGACAGAAGCCGAAAAAACTGACGTCAATTTGTTAAATATAAATTAAAAATGACGTCCTTGTAAGATAGAAACAAACCACAGGTTTACCATCCTCTGTTTGTGTGGTGTGCTGTGCATCTGTAATGGCCGTGTGGGTTTATAAAACTAGCCTTACCAAAGGTGAAACTTTAAGGGCTCTTAAAGTGCCTATCACCCCTAGAAAGTTATTTTCAGAATCCACTCTTTGTACATTGAATAGTTGAATGGCAAAATATTTCTTGTTTTGAACGTCGTGTTAGTGAGTTATAGAGATTTGAATTTTCAAAATGCTAATTAGATGACTTCAACCCGGGAATCATTTATTATACAAGTACTTGTTTTCACCTCCAAGTGATATTTTTTTACGAATCAATTGACTATCCACAGTTTATTTTTCGTATTTATCAAATTAATTATCCTCAAGCTGTAAACTGCGCATTGTAAATTGGTGTAGAAATAATGGCAAATTCCCGGGTTGACGTCATCTAATTAGCATTTTGTAAATTTAAATCTCTATAACTCACCAACGTGACGTTCAAAACAAGAAATATTTTAGCATTCAACTATTCAATGTACATAGAGTTGATTCTGAAAATAACTTTCTAGGGGTGATAGGCACTTTAAAACTAATGAAAATGAAAGAAAAACTCTCAACATTATTGCACTGTTGTTTAAACTTTGTTTTTCTGTGTTTATTTTGGTGATGTGTGGCTCGCGAAAGCGGTATTTCCAAATTAACGACGGACTCACTTCAGAAAATAGAGAAAGTGGACAAGGTTTGCAACTTGAAAACCTACGAATAGATCGATGTACTGTAGGAGCGAATCGCGTAAATACGACTGTTTTTGCGAAATGTTGGACCGGGTGGGGAATTCGTGTTCATAAGCGAATATGTTTCTTTTTATTCTAAATTTTATTGCCGACTCTTTACAATGCCTGTGCTTTAGTCCTCACGGCTTGTGATGGTGATTTCAAGACTTTTGCAACGAATCGAAAAAAATAACAGAAACACACGTGGGGACGACGTTTTAAAATGGAACGTTTACTGCTATATATCAAGCCCTTCAGAGTAACAAATTTTGTTCAGGGCTGGACTACTGTAGATTATGGACTGTGGAATGTGGAATGCTCTAGAATGTGCATGGTGGATCAGGACTTTGAGAACGTGAAACGTGGACTGTACTATGAAAAATGGATTGTGGATCGAAACTTTTGGATTGTACACTGGACTTATGGATGTGAATTGTGGATGCTAACTTTAATTTATCGTTTCCGAAACAAAGTCCACTGTATGTAAAACTCGTCCACTTTTGAAGCATTAAACGGGCTACTTTAGTCAATGTGTTCTACTGTAAGAGGCTAGAAAAAATATTGCCATTTCACATAATTTCTAAATATATAATTAAAGTTTTTGCAAAACGAAATGAAATCGATTTGTCATAACCCTCGGTCGTACAAGGGGAGGGGGGACCTCCCTTAAGGTTTTTCTCCGATATTTTCAAGACCGTTCAAGACTAGCACATGCCGTTTTCAGTAGCTGTTCATTTATCCTTGAGACACATTTTAGTAAAGTTTGGCGACAAACGGTTTCTATGGTAACTAGATATGACGTCATAAGTAACATGTGGTCAAGCCATTTTTGAATAAAACTGCGTGTTTTTTTACCTTTTTTCAGTGAAAAAAACATAAAATGCTACCAAAAGCATCAAAATGTTTAATTGTATGTTATTTAGCAACTCTAGCAAACAATATTTGCAATTCCATATTTTCCAAAAATTTTGAATTTTAGTAAAATCCAAGATGGCGGCCATCTTGGCGGCCATTCGAGGACCAGGAATTTTTTTTGTGTGAGCGACTGTTAATCGCACGTTGCATGATACTGGCATCTTAACGATGTGAATAAATGATTTTCAAGCCTGGTTTGTCTGTTCTAATTGCGTATTATTGTTTTGGCGTAATGTTCGACCGGCTGGGAGGATTCGTGGGTTTCCAAGTTGCAAGCCTTGTTCTCTTTATCTACTTTTGAGCGAGTAATTTGAAAAACCGCTTTCACGAGCCACAAAATAAACCCAGAATAACAAAGTTAAACTACAAGGCAGTAATTTTGAGAGTTTTTATTTAATTTTCATTAGTTTTAAGAGCCCTAAACTTCGCCTTTAGTGAGGGTAGTTTTATAAACCGGTACACTGCCACTACAGATGCACAGCACATCACACGTCAAACAGAGGGTGGTAAACATGTGAACAAACAGGTATTTTACCATCCCCTCTTAATTCTGACAGGAAGGTGGCAATTCCAAAGAAGTAGGAGATGGTGATGGAGAGGGAATTGCCCCTGGAAATCTTGGCAAATATTATCTTAGTTTGGAGGAACTTAGAACAGCCGTAGTATACCATGATCTATCATTAAAGATTGCTAAAGAAGTGAAAGACCGTGATGAAGACGAAACCGCTGGAAACGCTTGTTACATTGTAAGTGATTTCAATATCCGTGACAATGAACAAATTTTAAAAGCTGCTACAGAATTGGGAGACAGAGATAACGAAAAGCGATTATGTTGTAGTCTTGGCATCGCTTTTAACAGTAATGGAGACTTCAAGAAAGCCATTAAGTATCATGAACTTCATCTAAAAACTGCCAAAGACGTTGGAGACAAATATGAGGAGGAACGGGCGTATAGATACCTTGGTGAAACTTATCATCGCATTGGAGACTATAAAAAAGCTATACATTACCTTGAACCTTGTGTAAAAATTGCCAAGGAGGTGGGTGACAGAACTCAAGAAGGTCGAACACATGCTAGTCTTGGCAACGCTTATCAAAGCATCGGGAATTCCCCAAAAACCGTCGATTGCTATAAAAGCTCCCTAAATTGTTTTACAGAGGTTGGAGATAGACTTGAAGAGGGTTGGGCGTATGGTAGCCTTGGAAACGCTTATGGTGGCCAGGGAGATTTCCAAAAGGCCATAGACTACCTCGAACGGTGCCTTAAAATAGTCACAATAGCGGAAGACAAGGATGGAGAAGGCCGTGCGAATAATGATCTGGGCGACGCGTTTAGAGATCTAGGGGATTACAATAAAGCCATTGACTACCATGAAAAGGCGCTGACAATTTTTAAACAGGTAGGAAATCAGGCTGAAGAAGGAAAGGCGTATTACAATTTAGGTAATGACTATGGACACCTCAAAGCACTTAAAAAGGCCATTCATTATCATGAGCGATATTTAGAAATTGCTAAACGAATGAGTGACAGGGTTGGAGAAGGATACGCGTATTCGGGTCTTGGCAACGATTATTTAAGTCTTGGTGATTTCAAGAAAGCGGCAAACTACCATGAACGATGCCTGGAAATTGCAACAGAAGGGGGAAACAGAATGGAAATAGGAAACGCAATTGGCAATCTAGGGCGGACGTACCTCTGCCTTGGAGATGTTGAAAGGGCCAAAGAGTGTCATGAATGCCATCTTAAAATTACCCAAGAATGTGACGACAGAGCTGGAGAGGCAAAAGCATATTTTTGTCTTGGTTTTAGCTTCGAACTTTTGGGCTCTTTAGAGAATTCTCGTGGTTGCTATCAGTCCAGTGTCAAAATACTGAATAGCATGAAGGCTGGTCTTCAGTTAAAAGATGAATGGAAAATTAGCTTACGCCATACGTACAAAATTGTTTACACTAGATTGTGGTTTCTGTTGTTAAAACAAGGCAAGGTAACGGAGGCTCTGCTTGCCGCCGATCAAGGACGTGCACAGGCTCTAAACGATCTCATGGAATTGAATTATGGGTTAGAAACACCTTCATTTGAGTTTCGTACGCTGGACGAGATTATTCATGACACCTTAAATTGTCTTCCATTAGTTTTTACTGCAGTTCACTGTGACTATATTTCTTACTGGTTGATTCAAAATGGAAAAGAGGTAATTGTAAGGACAAAGAAAATCAATGAAGGAAATTCACCGGATGACGCAGCTGATTATCTTCAGTCGTTGGTGGAAACTGTTCGTGAGGCCATTGGTGTAAGATCTGATGTGCAATGTGAGGACCGCTCATTGGAGATGCCTGCAGATAAGAACGTAACAAACACGGGGTGTGACCAGTCCCAATCACATTCATTAGAGCACCAAGGAAACACATTAAAAACACTGTATGACGTTACTGTAAGACCGATAGCAGACTTGGTTAATGGCGATGAGCTTATCGTAATCCCTGAAGGTCCACTGTGGTTGGTTCCTTATGCTGCATTCATTGACTCGAATTCAAAGTCCTTGTGCGAGTCCTTCAGAATCCGTATGATTCCATCCTTGACCAGTTTGAAACTACTCAAAGAATGTCCGGCAGACTACCACTGTAAAACTGGCGCGTTGCTTGTGGGAGATCCATGGGTGCAAGAAATTGTTTTTCCAGAGGGTGGGAAACTACAGCAGCTGCCTTGCGCCAGAGAAGAAGTAGAGATGATTGGAAGAATACTCGACACCTCGCCTCTCACTGGATCAGAGGCAACCAAACACCAAGTGTTGAAACGACTGTCTTCGGTTGCCTTAGTTCACATCGCAGCTCATGGTCGTCTGAAAACAGGAGAAATTGCCTTAGCACCAAACCCTGTTCGTTTATCCCAGATACCTACGGAGGAAGACTTTCTTTTAACAATGACCAATGTGTTAAATGTGAAGCTGCGAGCAAGACTGGTTGTGTTAAGCTGTTGTCACAGTGGTCGCGGGGAGATCAAAGCTGAGGGTGTGGTTGGTATTGCACGGGCTTTCTTGGGTGCTGGTGCTCGTTCTGTACTGGTGTCGCTTTGGGCGATTGATGATGAGGCTACTCTGGAGTTCATGAAATGTTTCTACGAAAATTTGTCGGAAGGAAGAAGTGCCAGTGAAGCTCTTAATCGCGCTACGAACCACATGAGACAATCAGACCAGCTTAGTGAAGTTCGATTCTGGGCACCGTTTGTTCTTATCGGCGATGACGTTACACTCGACTTTGGTGGAAGGAAAGAGACATTTTGAAGTGTAAGTAGGCACATAAGATTTATTCGATGGACCACCATGTCACCAATGGCTTTAAAGCACAAGGAAAGTTCCCCACCCTCCCCACATGAAAGCAAAACTTACACATTCAACATACCATATAACAACATTCGAGATTTTCTGGATAAAAAAATGCAAAAAGCCAATATCTATTTCAGAATCTGTCATAATAAAATCCCGCAAGAGACAAGAACGCAAAGGAAATCAAATCAGAAAGCTTGGGAGTCATATGGTTCTCCTAAAATGGTCATGTTTTCACGATAAAGTTCAAAAGTGGTAACCTGCGAAGGTACAACTTCGGCAAATCATAATTGAATTTCGGCCAAAAAGAACTTTCAATGAATAAACACTGATATCCATTTTCACCCGATTTTTATTAAACGTTATGCTCACGTGTTGACATTTGTTTCGATTTCATCAAGATATCTTGTAACAAGTTTAGCATTTCGAGCGTCTCATGCAAACTTCAACAGAGGTGCCGACTTTTGTACAGGTATTTGTTGGATAAGAGAAGTAAAATCGCGTATATTGATTTCCGTTCAAACGGTATTGTTGAATGTATTAACAGGTACATTTCTATAGGTCAGTTGCTTTAGGCGCACAGTTGAAATACTGGTATCAACAATTTGCGCGTACTCAAGGCTAAAACGAACCATTAACAAGATACATGTACCATGGTGGGCTACTAGACTAGAAACGGTGAAGGTGAAGGTTAGGGGTTACGGTTCTTTCTTTCGTTTCGTGATAACGTCGTTTTAAAAATGTTCGCTAAATCTTTTTCTCTTTATTTTTTGAACCTTTTAATGCAATTTAGTTGCTTTTAATAAATCAATCTTGTAAATGTTTAGTCTATATTCTGTATTTTATAATTTTAAATTAGTCCTGAAAACACCTTCGGGAAGTGAAAAATAAAATGTTTTTATTGTATCTTACTGTTTTGTAGTCGCAACCACCATTCTCGATCCCAGAGCTTTCAGTTTTCTTGACTGCACAAGATCAAAGGACGTAAAGGAGGAGAGCTGTGGTGTCGAGAATATGGAGAATGTGTCACTGCTTTAACGAAAATGTAGCACAGCATTGTTTGTCGTGCGAAAGCGTGTGTTAGTAAAACGATGTCCGATTGACGGCAATTATGCCCACCTTGCTAGGCTGTACTATATTGTGTCAGCACTTATACAAGGTTACGAAGATATTAGAGCCTGGGTTTTACTAGGTACGAAAACATAAATATAGGCATAAGCGAAAGCATGACAGCACCTGCAGCCAGTTAAAACGGGCCAGGCATAAGCTTATAAGTATACACATAAGGATGCTCACTGGCTTATGCCAATAGGGCCATTTATACGAGACCAAATAAGTCGCGACTTACATAAGTCGCGACTTACATAAGTCGCGACTTACAGAGGACGCGAACCACTCGTATAAATGATACAAAAATGTGTTCGCATCTTATTTAGGTCGCGACTTATGCAAGCCTCACTCGTATAAATGGTCTAGTTCGCGTCTTTTGTAAGTCGCGACTTATGCACGTCGCGACTTATTTGGTCTCGTATAAATGGCCCTAATGTTCGTTTTCATTTGACGCAAATTATTATGTTCCGCTTATGTTTATCTCCCCAGTGAAACCAAGCTTTATCAATAACTGCGAGGGGGTAAAGGACGTCCTTCTTTTAGCTGCCCAATATGAATTTCTTACACTTAACGTGCCAAATAAAATTGCGGGCGGATAAATATGATTATCGATTACCTCAATATCGAGCGAGGTCTTGCATTCATTATCATTCTGCTTGTAACAGTCAAAACGCCAACCCGACTTCAATGAGACGCTGTGCACGCTATGAGAATGTGGACAATTCTTGTCGTCCTACCCTTAACAATTGCAAGTAGGTACTTTTTTGTAAATTACTTTTAGCGTCCCATTTCACTACAAGGCATATAATACAAAGTTGTTTCATACACTGACTACCATATTATCAGCTCTGAAAGTGCTTTGGAGGCATTTAATAATATTATTGCTCCACTGAAATTTTTGGTGAGATAATCAGTAAACCTAGCGACATAAACATGAGCGGAAGCGGCATAACAGCGCTTATGTCCAGTGAAAATGTGCCCGACATACAAGCATAAGCGCAAAGCATAAGTATAAGATGAATCTCATGCTAACTGTCAATGTTCGTTTTCAATTGACGTAAATACTTGTGCCTTTGTCGCCAGTAAAAACAAGGCTTTACAATGTTTTACAGAAGTATTCTAGATTACAAAGTGCTCTCCCAGATCCAAATCAGTTATTCAAGAATAATTTTTGTAACGTTTAAAGAAACGTTTTTTTTTTTCCGTTTATGTTCGTGACAATGAAGGGAATATTCTTGGAATGCAATATCGTATTACACTACTATGTTGTGCAACGCTAATCAATTAACGACAGCGTATACTGCATATTTATGTCTTAGTTGTAAGTCTTGTAAGTGAATTAAATATATACGTTTGATGCATGCGATGCAAGCGACAGTTTTCCCTTGACAAAAATAAGATACCTAAGCAAGGCTTTTAAACAAACAGAATAGCAAAAGGGAATTGAATATGTAAACCATGATTAATTATAAATCAACAGTGATAGCTTTTGTTCATATTATAGCGTTTGTAAACTTGGCTTGCTTCACAATAATTACGCCGGGGTTTGCATGTCAAATGTATTCGCCAAAGACTGGTTCACAGCCGCATTCCCACTAGGGCGCGTTTTAAGCGTTAATTATAAAATTCAAAACCTTATTTCAAATATGCTATTCTGCTTTTCCAATATTCAATTTTGTTATTGAAAGCTGTAGCTTTTCAATTTAGATATGAAGTCCTTCTATTCCAATATCCAAATCTTCAATTTGAACATGCAGTTCATTGATTCAAATATGCTATTTGCATATTCAGACATCTCTGCCATCCTTCAGTTAAAAACAACAAGTCTTCAATTCAATTATGGTCTGCAATCTTTCTATTTAAAATAGCAATTCTTCATTTCAAACAAGCTAGCCTTTTTTAAGTAAAGAACCGTTTTGAAATACAAGAGTGGTTTTGAAATGAGAAATAGTACGTTTTAATTGAACGATAATAGTTTGGCTAGAAGAATCCTGAGCTTTTTTGAAATGAAGAATTAATTGCTATTTTAAATCGAAATATATTTGAAATTTAAGAGCATAATAGATGATTTTCATATCCACTTTTTTGTATTCTAAAATGTTCTTTCCACTTTGCATCAAAATAATTGAAATTTAGGCTATTTTTATAAATTTAACATAATTTCCAAAAATAGTGGAGGTCCTCTTACCGATCAAACACACACAATGCTCGTGACCCGCGACCATAAAAGCGACAAAATATGCAAGGCCAAAAGAGTCTCTTATTTTTTACTGCAGCTGTCATAAGTGACCTATATAATTCTCACCTATTTTTTTGCTCGCTTTATCAATGTCTACGAAACATCTATTACTACTAACATCACTGACCTCTTTCCCTTTCTTGTTACATTTTGATCGTATTTATTTAAAAATAACCTCCATTGCTTTCTTTTGTTTCGTCTCTATTGTACAAGTGAAAGGACGGAAGGATAATGTTTTACATAGAAGATATTTTAAATCAGTGTTAATAGCATTGCTATAATTGCTCTTTTAGCGTTTTCGTTAATTTCGTCTATTTTTACAAGCAAACCAATAAAGCGATGAATCAATGTTTTGTTTCATAAATCAAGGATGCTTTACATTTTATTCTTAGAATATTTGTCAATGACCCTACAACACCGGTTTTAAAAAGGTTTCACGTTAATTTGCACATGAATTGTACAATAAAGTGTTGTTATATTTATTATATAGATGTCGATGAAATACTAGAATTTCTCTATTTCTCAGTAAAATGTGATCTCTTCACCGCTTACAGTGAAGAAACTAATATAAAATTTTATCTTTCACATGTGAAGATGTCGATGCACGTGTAAAACGTGCTTTTGTTAATTAAACTGTCTTTTTAAACATACGTGCAAAATTGCCGTTTTTATTCTCATTTTAGAAACTCTTTAACGCACATGCAAAAGCGTGGTTTTGCTAATTTTTAAAGTAACGCTCCGCATAAGAACTACAGTAAACTGAATTGTTCTGCAGCATTTGCTCTTTCTCACATAGAATGTCTGATTTCAAGAATAGGGGAGGAGCTAATGGTTTATAATTATGTTTCAGTATAAAAATAAAGAATATCCATTTGCGTCAGATAACAATCAGAATAGCAGAAGACAATGGCTAATAATTTTGCTTCTTTGATGAAGTTCCTCAAATACAATTTCTTTAAAAATTT